>JAVUPR010000366.1:3527500-3889810 GCA_036785695.1 Gentiana straminea
CAGCTCCTGACTCACCACGATGGCTTCCTTAAGGCAGCCATTCTTGCGCAGAGTATTTGCATGCTTGGCCTTGAGTTCAGTCCTTGATTTTTCAGAGGCGGCAAAAGTAGTAGTCGTTTTCTTAAGCTCGCCCTTGTGCTTACTTGCGTCCTCTATAGCCTTATGAATGCGAATTCCTAGCTGAAACAGGGAAAAAGGGGTAAGCTTGCGAAAAAAAAAAAAGAGGAAGAGGAAGTACAAGAGGAATAAAATTTACCATGGAGGACGCGAGCCCAAATTGGCCGGCGAGGTCATTAAGATCATCAACGTCATCTTTGGCCGGAACATCATCTTGAACCACCATGCGAGCAGTAATTCCTTTGCCAATTTCCATCTGAACTCTTGGCGGCAAATCCCAGGAAAGACGGTTCAAGGGAATAACGTCAGCAATGGCTTCCCCAATCTGGCTCGCCTTGTTCATATCGAGAGGACCTTGTATAAACTCATAATCCAGCCAGAGAGCCTCTTTCTCTTTATATCCGTGAGTCAGTGGTTCCTTGGGCGATGCCCTAGTCTCATCAGCGACCTCCTCAGCTATCACTTCAGGTCGCTCGACGGTCTTCTCAACAGGTTGCTTCCCAGAACGGCCAAAACCCTAATCTATTCCACCAGCAGTTTTGGATTTCTCAGAGGCTCTGGGCCGCTTGAAAGCTTAAGACTCTTTGGCGGAGACATCAGCGTGAGATCTCTTTTGAGCCCCACAAGCTTGACTTTAGCCCGCACTTATGTTGGCCGCTGGCTGATTCTGCTGATTGGGGTCTTAGGTTTCATTGATAATGGAGGCATCCACAGTACATGGAACCCTCCCCGGAGCCTGTTTCAACAACTCTTGCCTAGCTTTAGCGGCGTCCTCGGCAAGCTTCTTCTTCAGATCCTGACGTTCTTTGGCATCAACCATAGCGACTACAAAAAAGAGTATCAAAACGGAGCAAAACAATAAAGTGCGAAAAGTAAAAAAAAGAAAATCAACGAAAGAAAGTTACGGCGAGGTCTTCTATTAGGATTTCCAAAGCATACAGTACATCAGAGGGGAAGCATTTTCCTAGATGGAAATCTCCTATCCAATCGGTATTAGGATTTATGGCGACTAGAGGTTGTGATATTCGCGGGCCAACAATCCCCGCTCTACTCGCGTGTGGCTCCCCCACATCATTAAGATCAATCCAAGACACATTCCTTACCGAGGGCATGATCCCATCTGATTTTATAAGGGTCATAAGTCTTTGACAAATCGGAGTTCAGTAACAAGAAGTTTCCGGAACAAGAGAGTCGAGGACTTCCCTCTGCATGGGGCGGCGTTAGGAAAAGGCCAACCAACCTTCGATTCAACTTTAAGCACGCGATCCCCCCAGTGGTGAATTTTATTAGGCAAATGAAAGAATAAGAGAGGGGTTTTGGACCTCAAGGATATCTGCCCCGAGATAGAGGTTTCACAAAAGAGATAAAATTGGTTCAGAAGGGAGAGGGTGGGCTCCTTCTTCATCGTCCGACACAACAAGATAAAGGACATGAGTTGTATCGTAGCTCCCATTGCAAAGTCACTTGGCAATGCTTCTATAAGTTGAAATACCTGTACAAGGAATGGGTCGAAAAGAGGTCTGAACCTTGTAAAAAAATGATCAAAGTGAAGGACTAAAGAGTAGTCAGGACGACGAGAGCCGATATGGTCCTCGCAATCACCAAGTTTGAGCTTATTTTCATCATTCGAATAATCAAACAAAAAGGATCTGTAGATGTTTGTGTCAATGTTGTATCTGTTAGTAATACCATCCGCAGCGGAAACGATTTATGGATCTAGATCTATAAACTACACGTAATAAAATAACTAGATCTATATCTACAAGGGGGTTGTAGAACATACCTCTTGGATCTCAAAATCCAAGTTGAAGAACCGCAATAGGATGAACGAAGGAAAGCGTGAAGAGCACGATGATCTTCCGTACGTGTGATCCAAGCAACTCCCGGTGGAAGGAAATTCTCGTCTCGAATCCTTCCGATATGCTACCCGGAAAAATCTCCAAGATTTTCCCCTTGTCTCCCCTTGGCCGAAATTTTCCTTCTCCTCTCTAAGAGGTAGAAGTCGAAAATTGTAGTGTGTTATTTGGCTTGGGAGAACTCTCTTTATATAGGAGAGTAAAACTTAAGCCCCAAGGATTTTATAATTAATACAAAATCAATTATGATAATCCTATTAAATAAAAGATAATCCCAAAATATTCTAGAACAAATCTAGAATAATCTTTATCTTTATTTCTTACCATAAATATTTATCCAATAAATATTTTATGCACATGTCTTATTAATCACAAGAAAACTAATTTCTTGTTCCAAAAATAAGAGGGGGGCGCCACTTTTAATTCATGACCTAGTCATAATTAATTTTTGGGCTATAACACAATTGGGCCAAGATTATGGAAAATGTCTTTTCCACATATTTAATTATTTAGCCCAACTAATTTAATAGTCCACTAAACAATTAATTCACATATCGTTTTAATAAAGTCCAACAAGAACTAAATTAACATTATCGGGATTCGACGTCCGAGAATAGCTATGCTATATCGTGAGGCACGTCGGGGACCATGGACTAATAATCGGCCGGCTCCGATAAATCAAATAAATAATTATCTTAGAATAATTATATTTGATAAATCAATCACAGTGAATATGCCACCATAATCCCGTGATCGCACTCCTCCGATTATGAGATTATATTTATCTCTTCATGAGAATGATAATAAGCGTCCATTGATACAATCATTACATATGGATTAATCCTCCATAGATCGTTCATTCTAAATCGGGAAGTTACCGTTAACCCTTTTTAGAACCTCTTATCCTTATTTACCATTAACCCCCTAGTGATCAATTAATTCATACAACTCACCGGTGATCAATCGGTGTGATATGAACTCGCGCGATCGATCGTTTCTAGGATCAACAAATAAGGAATCGTTCTATCTACTTCCATAAATGGAAGGAATGGATTCCGTATCCGTGATAAACACGTACTACTCACTCAATCCAAGATAATGCCAAGACGGGGTAATTCAGACCACGACTCGTGTAATCCTTAACCGTCAAGTCAAACCTCATACCGATTCAAGCAAGCTTGATCGTGATCACCTCAGATTAAGATATGTCCATAAATATGATCATCCATTGATTCGATAAGACTTCTCGATTACGGAATTATATCGTGAACTCTAATCAAATCGGTCCACCCCTATATGATATATCTATCATATATAAATGCCCCATTAGGTTCTCTTAACCGAAAGTCCGGATACGACAATCACACCAACCGTGTTCGGGCGCATTAATAGCACGTTAAAGGAGAGACCCGATACTCTCGATTAACTTCACTACGGGCTAATTGTATTTTAAGTACATCTTCACTAACTCAATCCTCCCGTGTATATACCATACACTGAGTTAAGTGATTACATAAACGATATACTTAGGGTTTTCTGTAGTGTAAATACCATTGTCACATCGGTGAATATGAGAATAATAAATATGAATAACAATATCATTTCATTTATTAAATAAAACAATTACAAAATTGTCTTTCGGGCATCACACCTAACAATCTCCCACTTGCACGAAAGCATGTGATTAATTGTTTTAGAGCACACCCTATTATTTAAACTACAACAAACTACATCTCCCACTTGCTCTAAAGCAATGGAGACTCATCCCGTATACTAGTACCCACTAAGCATGTCATAACCATTTCATATTCCAAAGTACACTCCGAGTATGCCGTCGTAGGATAGGTCGTTGACTCGGGGAGCACCTACATCTAAATGTCAGCGGGTCTTAATGATTAGTCGTTGTTGTCGGCTCGAGACGATCCGTAGAATCGAAACGTTACCGGTCCATTTAATCATGTGGTACCGAGTAAACACCGAGCCCGAGATCGACTTAACGATCATCCTAAATCCGACTTAAAGTCAAAATCGTTGTATCACACATATCCAAGTTCACACATGAATATGTCCGCATATTGTTCCTCGTTCTCTTCAAGATACTAAAGGACATACTAAACTTGCTTTGTTAACCGCCGAATCTAAGATTCGATCAAAATTGACGTTCAATAACCCGACCATCTCTTACTAGAAAGAGAATCTATCCCATTTCTCTTGATCCGAAGATTTAGAGAGTCATTCCCGAGGCATAGGGTAGAACTTCCTCGTTGAATGTTGCATACACGATGCATCATCTTAACCAATAAGATGGATGGGAAACCAAAGGATCGATTCTAATGAATTCGACCGGGTCAAACTCTTAAGAATGTTGTCCAAATCTCTCGTTGCGTAGAATTGTGGTATTGTCGTATTCGACTTCGTATAACACACCCATGTTGATTCCAACCGGTGCAAGTGTTATCCTTCACAAACACTAATATATATATTCACTACCGTACTAAAATTGATATCCAAGTCTACAAAAGACTTATCAATATTCTGGTCAAATCCACATATTGTAGAAATATATGACTTCCAGTGACCGAGAGGTTTTCTTTTTATCCACAAAAGGACATAAGCCTTGACAGTCATCCTGTCATAAGTTCATAAGTCAATACCCTTCTGTTTCGAATGAATCCAGACTCCGTTTGTTTGGCAAGAAAGTCTCAGGGAATCACCCCTTCTTTCTGCTTTTGAACGAAATCATGCAATAATAAGTGGTAAGAGAGTTCATGGTCTGATTAACTCTCTACTTCTTAGGGAATTACCCCTAGACCACTCAAGCTTTGCTCTGAAAGATAAACTTTCCTATTCATTCTACTCTTTTCCTTGTAGATCCAATTACTCCCACCGGGCCCGAGACACTCGGTGGTTCTACAAGAGTATGAACGTAATTGGAGTACCGAACTCCATTCACAGTGGTTATGGCTATTAAACCAACCTCTATTATCGAATCCTATACCGCTCACAAAAGAGCCATAGGTCATCAATCGATCCTCGTACTACAAAGTCCGCGTAACCCGTAATGGGTAATGGGTAAACCATACTCCCACTACATTCGGGTGGATCGAAATTCGATCTAGTTTAGTAGTATTTAGTGTTATCACCAACAACCGATGTTGGATGTGGTCCGATTTTAATCGCTAGTAACTACCTTGAGTAAACGTACGCAAGGTTTAAGGTTTAACCGTTCATAGACTCTATCGAAAGGACGCAACAAGATAACCGTCCCTTCCCGATTTCAAGAATCTTATAACAAACCTTTTTCTCAATGCTACAAGATATAGAACGATTGGTCACTGACCGAACGTGTTCGCGAAATTTCCAGACCTACCTTCAAGCACCGTGTGCTAAATGCTTATATTTATGGAAGTGGGGTGAACCGAATCCACACCTTATCCGTAAATTCCAAAGCATATTCTAGGTAGACTTCTCGGTCTTACATTTCAACGTAAACCGTTATTTCGCTTCCAATATCTTTATTGAGTTAAGCAGTGTATTGTGGCACATCTACAACTATGTAAAGGCAATTCAATGGTTTCTTCCTTAGTGAAAACATTTCACTATGAGGCAGACCGAGCATCAGTCCCTAGGACTACGTGATGGCCCATTTATGAGTATAGAATACTCCATCTCCGTTGAAAACAGAGAAAACCTCAAAATATTTTGGATAAACTTGCCGGAGTTTTTGAATAGTTATCGACAAGAAGTCACTACTCGAAGCTCCTACTAGCTTGTTTCTTTCATCGACCCCGAAGGTCGTCATGAACAAGCAATGTTACTTCTTTATAACCATTATCCTTTCCAAATTGAAAGGAAACTTAGTCATTGAACCTTTAAGACAATCTAACCAGACCGGGAGAAAAGGAATCACCCCGAGCCGCCTTCAAGTCTTGTCTTTTAGGGACTATGCACTAACTATGGAATATGAAGAAGCGTTTATCTAAATATAGAAACCAATTGCTTTTAATAGTTCTTAAGATGTGTTTTATATACATATTTCAAATAGCTTGTAAGTGGTTTTGACTTTATCAAACAAAAGTCCGAGTCTTGGATTCGTACTACAAATGATATATTCACTTTCTATACGACAAACAAATTATCGAATAGAAGGTAAATCCATTCGTTCCAACGAATCTTAAACGTAAAAATAAATCTTCTCGCGATATCCAAGGATTGAATCCGAGATTCATTTCCTCATATCACTCCCACTATTCTAGCTAAAATTAACTCGCCCGTTGTTTACTCTTTTAATCGTTAAATGCACCGCCGCCTTGTTCTTCCAAAGAACTTAGCTCAAGAAAATCGCCAAGGATTCATAGGTTGGTGATCCGAAATCACTATCCTTATCCTATGATTTTCGTTTATTAATTATCGGTTTAGCCTTAAAATCAACTCGTTTTAGATGACTAACACTCTTAGACATACTCTCCCATTCTTGACTTTCCGTAAATGGAAACAGTTTTGAACTAGCGCTCGTGTGAGTAGACACTACTCTTGAACCGTGGGATGTCTATTTCGAGTGTTACTTGTCGGGACTTCTCGGATTTTCTAATATACTAGAAAAATAACAAATCATAACATTAAAGCTCCCACTAGTTTATCGGTTCCAAATACCGTCTAACCAAAGAATGCTTTATTTTATGATTTTCCAATTTTTCAATTTGAAAATCTCTCGTGTAAACACTTACACAGCTCTAATGTTTCCGAGAAAAATACAAATCATAAAACTCCCACTAGTTCATTGATTCCAAATATCGTCTAACTAGCAACAGTTTATGATTTTCCGATTTCTCAATTAGAACGGTTACGTGTGTAGTCACTACACACCGAAAATTCACTAAGAATTTCAAAGTCCGAAATCACCTTTGATCAAACTAAGTTTGTCTCTCGTTTGACACGAATGACACTAGTGACATACCTATATGTCACTCTGGTTTTTAAAAGGCTTAAGAGAAAATATCTCTTTCGAAAAATGATTGCATTATCGATTAACTAATTCAACGTCCTAGTTACTTTCCACTTTTTAACGAAGTCAATACTAGTCAATTATAAATTGTAAGCAATTTAGTAAGGGATAATGTTGTAAATGAAATGACATAAATTAATTCAAGTTTAACACTACTATATTATTTTATTTTAGGAATTGTAAACTATAAGTAAGTCTACTCTACCATTCCAAGGTTTTAACCTCGCATCTCGTTGCCGCCGTAGGGTAGGTCAAAGAGATGACGGTTAAATTGAGACAATCTCATCAATGAATAACTTGTGGGAATCGAACATCCCACGAGAATCGAACATCCCTTTATTCATTGACTACCTTCCTTTTTTAGCCTAGATATTATCAAGAATACCCATGATGAGTGTGACCTACTATATCGGATCTCTTAGGTACGCCCCGAGTATGCCGTCGTAGGATAGGTCAGTGACCCGACGAGTACACAGAAATCCTATCCTTTCGGAGACCAAGCCATGAATGTTGATAGGGGTGAACACCATCCGTAGGGGGACGAAATCAAAGCGCCGCGAGGCGTCACCCTTCTCTCACTTACTTGTATCTATAGTAGAGGCCGTGGGGTTGTCTGTCGCCTCCCCGCTCCCACTCAATAATTTTGAAGTGGTGGTGGGTTAACTAACCACGTCTTTTTGATGTTAACATAAAAGTACATCAAATCAAGGATTCCGAATGGTGTCGGTAACGTAGGCAAACCTACCCGTCCTATTCGTTGGAACATATGTGACGGTCGGACGAAATCGGGTCAAGACGTACCCCCATTGAGATAAGAAGGAATCCCCCCTCCGTTCTCCGGTGTAGCTTAGTCTTGCCGGACCCCGTGCATACATCACACTAGGAGGGTTAAGTCGGTCGAGCCTAGCTCAGTTGACCACCCAACCTATAGGCGAACCGTTTTTATCCAAGATTTATTGTTCTTTTACCATCATTCAATCTCGTAGACACTACGAATTGAAAACGTGATCTCGTTTGTGCTTTAAGGCGGTTCACCGAGAACACACACCGAAAGGCTTAACGATTTCATAACCCGTCCTCGGATCTTTAATTAGTTACTAAATTTATTAATTACCACGTATTAATTAAATTTCAACTAATTACACGAGTTTGTATACATGCCTATTTTAATTACCAAAATTAAAATTCTACATGTATGCATGGAGTGGATTTATGATATGATGCATGTCATGGCAATTCCGATTTTATATCTATTTTATGATCAAACACATAAAAAATAAATTGCGGAAAATTTAAACACCGAGATGGATTGTTGATACCCCCGTATCTAATCTATCCTAGGAAAACAGTAAATTACATAATCCATGTCTTCGAGTCTTGATCTTCAAATCTTGAACTCGAACCGCCGGATCACGAACCACGAACACCGAGGAGAGGAGGCCGTAATATACCAATATATTAAAAAATATATCTATATTATCAATTGTTTTAAAAAAAACTTTTTTTTTTTTTTAATTTTTAATAACAGGCCCTCGGCCATAAGTTGATAAAAAAAACGTTTTTTTTTCTTTTTCTTCATAGTTAAATATATATATATATATATATATATATATATATATATATATATATATATATATATATATATATATATATATATATATATATATATATATATATTTGTTACAGCTTGCGGCCAACAAAAGGAAAAAAATAGGTTACTAAAAGAAATTGCTGCCGCCTATCATGCAAAATTAGGTCAAACAAAAAAAAACATTGCCGTGACCTACTTGCCGCATGTTAAAAAAAATTTGCCGTGACCTAAAAAAAAAAAAAAAAAACAAATCAGCCCCTCTCCTTTTACCTTATGTTCCACCATATAGATGATCTTGAACATCATGATCTTCGTCGTCTCGAACCCGGAACATCAAAATTACAATAAAAGATGCTACTTTTACATTTAAATTTCGAAAATTGACATAAATAAAATACAATTCCTATGCTCAATTGTTACTAAACAAAGGAGCTACAATAGATCTAACGAGTAAATAGTACCAACCCCAATCCATCTCTTCAACCAAGACATTCATAAGCATAAAAATTAAACATATGCATCGGCTCCCAAAAAAAATTGGGACAAAAAATCTACATGTTTTACCACTCCTAGATCTAATATTTTATACGTATAAATATAGATCACCATGGCGACTGATACCACTGTTAGTAATACCATCCGCAGCGGAAACGATTTATGGATCTAGATCTATAAACTACACGTAATAAAATAACTAGATCTATATCTACAAGGGGTTGTAGAACATACCTCTTGGATCTCAAAATCCAAGTTGAAGAACCGCAATAGGATGAACGAAGGAAAGCGTGAAGAGCACCACGATCTTCCGTACGTGTGATCCAAGCAACTCCCGGTGGAAGGAAATTCTCGTCTCGAATCCTTCCGATATGCTACCCGGAAAAATCTCCAAGATTTTCCCCTTGTCTCCCTTGGCCGAAATTTTCCTTCTCCTCTCTAAGAGGTAGAAGTCGAAAATTGTAGTGTGTTATTTGGCTTGGGAGAACTCTCTTTATATAGGAGAGTAAAACTTAAGCCCCAAGGATTTTATAATTAATACAAAATCAATTATGATAATCCTATTAAATAAAAGATAATCCCAAAATATTCTAGAACAAATCTAGAATAATCTTTATCTTTATTTCTTACCATAAATATTTATCCAATAAATATTTTATGCACATGTCTTATTAATCACAAGAAAACTAATTTCTTGTTCCAAAAATAAGAGGGGGGCGCCACTTTTAATTCATGACCTAGTCATAATTAATTTTTGGGCTATAACACAATTGGGCCAAGATTATGGAAAATGTCTTTTCCACATATTTAATTATTTAGCCCAACTAATTTAATAGTCCACTAAACAATTAATTCACATATCGTTTTAATAAAGTCCAACAAGAACTAAATTAACATTATCAGGATTCGACGTCCGAGAATAGCTATGCTATATCAGGAGGCACGTCGGGGACCATGGACTAATAATCAGCGGCTCCGATAAATCAAATAAATAATTATCTTACAAACAGAATAATTATATTTGATAAATCAATCACAGGAATATGCCACCATAATCCCGTGACTGCACTCCTCCGATTATGAGATTATATTTATCTCTTCATGAGAATGATAATAAGCGTCCATTGATACAATCATTACATATGGATTAATCCTCCATAGACTGTTCATTCTAAATCGGGAAGTTACCGTTAACCCTTTTTAGAACCTCTTATCCTTATTTACCATTAACCCCCTAGTGTGATATGAACTCGCGCGATCGATCAGTTTCTAGGATCAACAAATAAGAGAACTGTCTATCTACTTCCATAAATGGAAGGAATGGATTCCGTATCTGTGATAACACGACTACTCACTCAATCCAAGTATAATGCCAAGATGGGGTAATTCGGACCACGAGACTCGGTGTAATCCTTAACCGTCAAGTCAAACCTCATACCGATTCAAGCGTTGATCGTGATCACCTCGGGATTAAGATATGTCCATAAATATGATCATCCATTGATTCGATAAGACTTCTCGATTACGGAATTATATCGTGAACTCTAATCAAATCGGTCCAAACCTATATGATATATCTATCATATATAAATGCCCCATTAGGTTCTCTTAACCGAAAGTCCGGATAAGACAATCACACCAACCGTGTTCGGGCGCATTAATAGCACGTTAAAGGAGAGACCCGATACTCTCGATTAACTTCACTACGGGCTAATTGTATTTTAAGTACATCTTCACTAACTCAATCCTCCCGTGTATATACCATACACTGAGTTAAGTGATTACATAAACGATATACTTAGGGTTTTCTGTAGTGTAAATACCATTGTCACATCGGTGAATATATATGAGAATAATAAATATGAATAACAATATCATTTCATTTATTAAATAAAACAATTACAAAATTGTCTTTCGGGCATCACACCTAACAATCTCCCACTTGCACGAAAGCATGTGATTAATTGTTTTAGAGCACACCCTATTATTTAAACTACAACAAACTACATCTCCCACTTGCTCTAAAGCAATGGAGACTCATCCCGTATACTAGTACCCACTAAGCATGTCATAACCATTTCAGATTCCAAAGTACACTCCGAGTATGCCGTCGTAGGATAGGTCAGTGACTCGGGGAGCACCTACATCTAAATGTCATGGGTCTTAATGATTAGTCAGGTTGTCGGCTCGAGACGATCCGTAGAATCGAAACGTTACCGGTCCATCTAATCATGTGGTACTGAGTAAACACTGAGCCCGAGATCGACTTAACGATCATCCTAAATCTGACTTAAAGTCAAAATCAGTGTATCACACATATCCAAGTTCACACATGAATATGTCCGCATATTGTTCCTCGTTCTCTTCAAGATACTAAAGGACATACTAAACTTGCTTTGTTAACCGCCGAATCTAAGATTCGATCAAAATTGACGTTCAATAACCTGACCATCTCTTACTAGAAAGAGAATCTATCCCATTTCTCTTGATCCGAAGATTTAGAGAGTCCATCAGTTCCTGAAAAATGGCGTCCTCAGCCAAGGTCGCCAAAGACCAAAATCACTTGGTGGTCGTCTGCTTGATAGCAGAGTCCTAAGTCACAAGTCGGACAAAACGACATGGCCGACAAAGACCAAAAACACTTGGTGGTCGTCTGCTTTATAGCGCGGTCCTAAGTCACAAGTTGGACACAACGACAAGGTCGTGAAAGACCGAAATACAAAAGAGCATCAGCTGTGGGCAATCCGTGAGCACACTTTACTCCACGCTTGACATTTCATGAAAATGCCTAAAACATGGAGTAGGGGGCCATTGATATGTCTAAATAGTGCCACCACCTATGAGTCCTCGAAACCGCCTATCTAGCCACCAGGTTGAATTAGGCTCGCAGCCATAGCGTCCACGATGTCGCTGCATTCCGGTCCCCGCCAAGAGCATTCAAACCTTTAAGGTCCCTAGAAGCTCAGGGGGCCGACCTGCGACCTTAACAATGGGTCCATAAGTGACCGCACGAGCCCTAGGAGGGAGTAGAAGAAGAGAAAGCTAAGACATGACGAAGAGTAAGCGACCTTGCGGATAGCGATCTTAGCAACCACATAGCCGCACCGTCAATATATTTAGCCTACTTATATTTAAGATACTTTGTCTACTTGTCTTTGTTTAAACCCTAAGCATCCCTCCTCCATATAAAAGGAGGCTTTGTGTAAACTAAGAAAGATATATGCCATTTGAAAAAGAGAACTAAACTCTGTCAAATTATCCACTCTCTCAAGCATTCATTCTCGCCTCCATAACGCCGCCGTGCACCACCGGCCATAAACACAACAACTACTTCATATAAGCTAGATATCCACTATTTAATCCACCGCTAGACAACCGTGATAATCTCTCGCATTATAAATATGTATATATATATATATATATATATATATTATATATAATATATGTATATATATATATATATATATATATATATATATATATTTTTTTTTTGAACATATATACATATTCTCATAAATCACACACACACAACACAGGTTACAAACTTTGTGTTCATATCATGATTATCATCACCGATCCAAAGCAAAACGTATAAAAATAAATGAAGAAAACTACATCCAAATAGTATATATTTTCACATAAAGATAGTCATTTTCCAAAAGCATTTAATCGTATACGTACACCAATCCAACGCCCATAATTATGTTGCCGCAATCATCGGATTTGCCTTCCATATATATATATAAAAAATGTGTGTGTGTGTGTGTGTGTGTGTATATGTATATATGTATATAAGTATATGTATATATACATATATATATATATATATATATATATATATATATATATATATATATATATATATATATATATATATATATATATATGTATACGTATATATAGTATATATATATATATGTATACGTATATATTATATATATATATATATATATATATATATATATATATATATATATATATATATATATATATACGTATATATATATATATGTATATATATATATATATATATATATATATATATATATATATATATATATATATATATATATATATATATATATATATATATATATATATATATATATATACGTATATATATATATATATATAGAAAATTAGGTATAAATCCACATTTCTCCCCTTAATTAAGTTTTAATCCACACTCATTTTTAGTTGCAATATGGACAAAAATAATGTAACTGGACAAATTTTTCCCTGTATTATTTAGTAATGCTTCGTGAATTAGATTTGGAGTATTTTCGTCAAACCCTTTCAGTGCAATCTTCAGCAAAAGCAATCGGAAACCATGATTCCGCTGATTAATTGGAGGAAAGAGAACGAAAATCACCTTCTTCTTCTGCGTTTCATCTCTGGAATTATTTGAGATTCTTGTCTCCCCAGCAATTTTTCAGGAGTGGTTAGCAGAAGTGGCAACGTTGTGTTGGTGTTGGGGAGAAGAGACAATTAAGAATACCGGTGACATAGTGAATTTGGCTGCAGGAAACATCAAGGCAACCGCCGGTGAAGCCAAGCGAAGTGCAGAAGACGCCCTTCGAATTAATGCCAATTAAGAGACAGATCAATCATGGACCGGCTGGACTGCCGACAAAGCATCTGAGTAATTGCATTTTTCTCTCACACATGAACATCAAGGACATGTTCATTATCTTTTTTATACATAACTTTATGCTTTGTATTTTATTTGATTTGCATACATATCATACATTCCATTGTTCTTTTTTTTATAGGAAAAATAGGATGCATATATAATAGATAATATCTATGTAGATTGGAGCCCCGAACATTTGATCTGATATCTTTTGCCTAATAGGAGAAGCTTTTGTTCTATTACAAGTTACAACAATACATGCATGGGTATATTGGAATAGTATCTTGATTTCAAATTCTTTCTTCTTCTACGAATATTTGATAGAAAATAGAAGCTAAATTTCTTATTTCTTCAAAATGGTGGTGCTTTCCTTTAAAAAAAATTGCTGGTGCAAATGTGCTTCTCTTCAAGTGCAGACCAGTCTCATTTTGGAGGTGGCTGTGGGGATGATGTTTGTATGCTGCTGCCATAGCTTTTTAAAAGATGTATTAATTGTTTGAAATAGTGATTGAGGCGTATATGTCATAGCTTCAAAACAGATTGATAGAGTAGTTTCATTGAGTTGCCTTTGTACTTAGTATTGAGCAGGATCATGATTGGCACCTTGAATAATTACAGCTTAAGGGAGTCAAATTCCACTTAATCGTACATGTTTGCTAGGAAGTTTTTTCCTTATTGCTTGGAGCCATTGATGAATATTGCAGAATCTGTCATTTTGAAGGAGTTATTTTTAGGTTGGTGATCTGAGACTTTCATGGTAAGTAGTAGTAACAACTATGATCATTTTGAATCTGGGATTTGTGGTTTGACTCTGGATTTATTTATCTATTTTGATTTAGCTGAATTAGTGTAGCTAATAATAGATGTACGGTTGTTCGCTACACTGCGAATAACTATACTGATACTGATACTATGATACTGGTACAATGATAGTGATATTGATACTGTGATACTGATACTGTGATACTGTTATGGCGCTGAGGTCGACGTATTGAAACCGAATGGGGAGATCTACAAGCTAATGTTCGAAGAAGGCTAATGCCCTTGTTAATGATCTATGAATTGAGATATGGTACGAATGTTAAATCATTTGGTGTAGATGTTGACTTTATTTAGAAAATGTTAAACCATTTGGTGTAGAGTTGGAGAAGAAGATGATGGTAGCAATCGACATTCTCGAGATTTTTAAGTGCTTAGATAATCCTTTCCTTGATGTAACTTAATTGTCATTTATGTTGATGTTAAAGTTGTTTATCATATATGTTGTAATTTTTTTTCCATTGTGATTGAATGTGTTAATTCAAAATACACAAGTTTTGGGTTTAATGTGATTACATTATTGTCCAAATGATTTTTAGTTTACGGATTGTTAACGTTTTAATCCATAAAAGGAATATACGTTGTCGGTGTTGTTGTAAAGTTTGCCGAGTCCATGATTTTTGGCTAATCATAAACTATTAATGGTAATGGTAAAGGTGTCATTGTGTTTGTTAATAAATCGTGTTGCTATGATACTGTTTCTGTGATACTGTTACTGTGATACTGATCTTGTGATACTGATACGGTTATTGTATTAGTGTAAACGCTGCGATTACTCGGATTTCAAAAACTACGTCGAAAGGGTATCATTTGAGATCTCAAATTCAAGAAAAAATATGAACTTTGGTGAAAGAATTTTGATGATCGGTGTTCTAAATCAAAAGTTACGGTCGTTTATAAGAAAAATGTTCCGATTAATGCAAATATTTTTTTCGTCTTTCAAAATTTACGTCGGAAGGGTATCGTATGAGATCTCAAAATGAAGAGGGATAAAAATATGAATTTTGGAGAAATTTTTTTGATGATCGGATTTCAAAATCAAAAGTTACGGTTGTCTGAAAAAAAAAAGACTTGCTGGGAGCCTAGGACGCGCGTGCGTCTAGTTGTACAGTATGGGTATTTTTGTCCGTCTGAATTTTTTTTGTCATTTTTGCAACTAAAAAAAGGATTATGTCCTATTTATTCATTTTGTATTGAAAAGTGGACTTTTGGCTCCTTCCCTCATATATATATATATATATATATGTGTGTGTGTGTGTGTGTGTGTGTGTGTGTGTGAGGCTAACCGGATCAAAGAAAATTAAGCGGAAGAATTTACACCGCGGAATGAAAATTGAGTTTTAGCCGCAGGTTCCTCCATCCTTGAGGCATGGCTTCTCCGACGCCAGAACCCACACTGGCGGCGCCTCCTACTACACGATCTTATGCAAAAGTTTTTGGTGGTGCAGCGAAAACCACACCAGTGATATCTATTTATTCATTTCACCATCTCACCTATAAAGGTGAACCTGTGATCCGAGTACCTAGGGATGTCTAATCGTCAATGGAAAAATTTTCTCAGGGAAGGCCAAGCATGGAAGCTATTCAAACCTTTCTAGCGGTGCAAAACATTAAAGGTAATTTTTCTGTAGGTTTGTTAGACAATAAGCACATTCTAGTGCGATTGGATATTCATGAAGATTATATTCGACTCTTTTCAATTGCAATAGAAGACAATCTGCCTTCTTATTGTACCCAATGTTGGCATGTTGGTCATGCTGGGAAACATTATACCATAAAGCATCCAGAATTAAAACAACCAATAAATTCAAGAAAGACAGCAGGAATATATGCCAATTGGGGTAGATGGAGTAAAGGATTCCTGCTTACCCCTCGATGATAAAACTATATAAGTCGATTCAATCAGAAGTTGCCGATGGAGTGATTGCTGCTAACCATGTCTCTACACAGGAAGAACATGGAGTTGAATAATAGAGAATTCTTAAAGATTTTGAATGCATCACCCGGAAAAATCAAGGAAAAGAAAAACATGTTTTCTGATCTAGAAAAAAAAAAATTTGAAGTTGAAAAAATACAGATGATGACTAGAAAAACGAAAAAAAATTAAGCATTATCTACAAGATTTTGTAGTTTGAGTTATAAAACCCGTCTTATGAGTTTTAAAACAATAATTTTAATTATTAATAAAATTGTTGTTTATTAAAAAATTTAATGAGGCTAACCTTTTTTTTTTTTTTTTTTTTTTTTTTTTTTTTTGTTTTTTTGAGAAACTAACCTAGCCTTCTTTGAACTGTTTCTTTTCAGGATGTGGTTATAAATTTCATTTAATAGTACTTAATTATTATGTATAATTATTCGATACAGATCTTAATTAGGTGAAAAAACAAATTTTCTTTTCTGGGATTTTTTGTCGGGTCGGCTTAATAAAGAGGATTAAAGTAAGGATAAATTATGTTGGACACACAACATAATAATAATTACCTCTTTAAGATGGCACATCAATTTATTGTTTAATACGTAATTTCATCACAATCAACTCATTCGCTAGTTTGTTTATATCCATGATAGGAGTGCATGACAGAGTTCCTTATCTGTGGGAGCTTATCTGTGGGAGGTAGATTGACATTGATCAAAGCAGTTATGGGGACGCTATCTTTGTACTATTTCTCTGTTTTTTATGCTTCTATTGCTGTGATACGTATCTTAGAGCAATTGAAAGCTCGATTCTTTTGGGGATGGGGCAAGGGTGAGAGATACACTGCTTGGATTTCTTGGAACACAATTTTGAATCAAAAATCACTAGCTAGGGGGGCTTGGGGTGCAAAATATTGTCCTATTGGGGAAATGGTGGTGGAGGTGGAAAACAGAAGATGGTGTGCTGTGGAATGAAGTAATTAGTGCGTTGTATGGAAAGGAAGGGGGATTTAGTGAGGGAGTTGGGAGGAGAGGAAAGGGTAAAGTGTGGTGCGGTATTGTAAAAAATGGGGTTCACATTGAAAAAAGGGGTGAAACTTCTATCCTCTCTTAGATGGAAGCAAGGCATGGGAGATAGAGTGAGATTTTGGAAAGATTTTTGGGTTGGGGAGAGTACTCTCGAAGTAAGTTTTCCGAGACTTTTTCGACTAGAGAAAGATAGTGAGTGTGTGGTGAGTGATAGAGGGAGGTTTGTAGAGGGGGTTTGGTGTTGGGATTGAGAGTGGGGAAATAGAGCTAAGAGGGAGAGAGTTGGGGGGATTCATTGATCTTAATGCTTTGGTCTCTTATGTTTCACCCATTGCATGCAATGTTGACACATCTTTTTGGAGGCTTAGTTCCAATGGAATTTTTTTCAGTGCACCGGTTAAAAAAGATCATGCTTAATGTTGCAGCAGATGGCGATCGTTCTATTTCTTTTCCTTGGAGATGGAATGTTGTTGTTCCGTCAAAAGTTAACATTTTTTATTGGAAGGTTGCACACAGGGTACCTTGCTAGACAATCAATCCCTTTTTTTGGCGCTTTTGATTGCTCTTTATGCTCGTCATGTTAGATCTTAATAAATTTCTTTGTTGTTTAAAAAAATAAAAAATAAAAAATGGTAACATACAGGGAATTAGAAAGGGAAAAATTTGAAAGGGTTGATTTAGAGAGTTCAGGAGGTGCCCCTCATAAATTTTGGTGTCTTGTCTTATTTTGAAAATGTTGGGATATAGAATAAATGTTATACAAAAAATATATAAAATAAATTGTTCTACATTTAATTGAACATTTTAGCTATAGAGAATTAGGTAAAATGACAAAATAACTATCTAAATTGAACAAAATGACATATTCACAAAAGCTTGATAAGATTTAATAAGGAAGAGAGTTTGGGAGCTGTCCCCCACGTAAATTTGGGTGTCTTATCTCATTTTGAATTATAACTCTACTTTACCCTTAATTTAAAAAGAAATAACAGGCGATTCGAAGAATGAAATTAGTGAATTTTATCTCTTTTTCGTTATTTTCAAACGTCTAAGAGAATAATTAAGAAACTGAAAAGAATTTAGGGAGAAGATGTTTGAATGTTTTCATTGATATTCATGGTGAAAAAGCCGCCGTCTTACATTTGGAGGATTAGGAATGTTGCCATTTATAGTATTATACTAGATGCCCTACAAGATATAGGATAAGACCTCCTAGAGAATATTCCGAACACACCAATTCCTAGAGGATATATGTTGACGATGCTGGAAATCGGCAGGTAATAAATCCAGAGCCGTTCTCTTAAAGATAACCTGCAAAATCTTCAAGAACAACATAAACGATAAAAAGAGGGGGTGTTTTGATGGTGGTTTAGACTGGACTTGAGATGTTATTTCTCAAGCTACCTACGTATCCAATGTGTCTATTGGAATTAAGTCTCCGTAGTTCCTTAGGGATGATTTATATAGAGGAGAGTTGTGCCCTAAGGCGGCGTGGGCCTTGTCCTTGTTGGGCTTGGATTGCCGTGTTCCCTAAGGAAAATATAACTACGATTTAATCACCTTAATTGTAGGAGATAATTGCGTGTATATTTGAATGTCAGGAGATTAAACTTAAGTCAGAAGAGAAGTTTACTTGGAAGGTCGGCCATCCAAAAATATGAGGCTTCAGAGGAGTTTACTCAGGCTTTGAAGCTGTTGCTTACGCCGGTCCTGGGCCACGGATATATTTTAGGTGTGGATGATGTCAAGGGTCAGGTCACCGGCTTTGTCATGGAAAACCTTTCTAGCAAGGCTCTTATGAGATAGGCATGGATGCGGTCTATGACAACCGTTTGAAGGAATTCTCGGAGGGAGTGGACATTGTGTCCGAGTACTCTGCATTGCTGCGGTTGCTCTTACCTTGGCTCTTGCTTCTTCTGAGCCACCATGGAGTCCAGCCCCCGGTTCTTAGGTCAGAAGGCTTGTGTAATTGTAGTTTTTGTTTTGAAATTTTATTTCAAATGAAATTGTCAACTGTACAATTTGATACTAGAAGGAGTATTTCGTTAAGTTCTCAGCCTTAACTTTATTCCGAGCACTTCTTTAAGTACTTGATTATGGTAGAGGTATCTTGGCCCCCCCAGTATTCCATGCATTAACTTGTGGTTTTGGATGGTATACTAAATGTTTTGCCATGTTTTTGTTCGGGTTTGTCCAATAGGCAACGAATGCTGTTAAGTCTGACTTGCGGACTGAAAAGGTTGGTTTACAAACTCATTGAGTCCGATCTGCAGAGTTCAATTGAGTCCGACCCACGGACTTTGGTTCGAGTCCGACCCACGGACTTTGGTTCGAGTCCGACTTGGGGACCTAATGAGCTTGTCCGACAAACTTTGCTGAGTTTGTCCTACGAAGCTCAATTCGAGTCTATCCTGCAGACTTAGAATTTATCCTTTTGATGCTATGCTTTTTTAGTCTCACTAACCTTTTTAATTTTGCTTATGTAGGGGACCTTAGTTGGTCAGGAGGTTTCCCGGAGGTTGGGGGAGGCCTCCAAGGAGTCTAATGTCAACAAGAAGAAGATTGCCGAGTTGAGGTAAACCTGAGGGGAGCTCGAGGGCGTCGTCGAGCTCGGAGACAATGAGATAAAGGCTTTCCAGGATCATCGTTTGGTCAAAGAGGCGGAGCTGAAGTCAAGGCAGCTGCTCGCCTTAAGGATACAAAGATGAAGTATGTGCAAGCACAACTCCTGGCTCAATAGGGTGAGCTAAAGTCCTTAGCGAGTGAACTTGCTGAGGAAAAGAAGGCAAAGGCGCAGGAGGTCGGGGACCTCCAGGCAAGGGTGGCCGGTCTTGAAGCCACAATCCCGGCTCGGTGTGCCGGGGCCATTCAAGAGTACAAGGCTTCGGCGGAATTTGCCGAGGCCTTGAAGGTGTTGCTGATCCCTGTTCTCAACCATGGGTATACCCAAGGAGTGGACGAGGCGAGGATCCCATATCCATACCTTGTGCTGGAGGACCTTCCTAAGAAGGTTTATTATAAGTAGGGAATGAGTGCGGTCTACACCGAGCGTGTCCAGGATTTTAAGGTCGAGGTGGAAATCGTATCCAAGTATGTTGTCCAGCCGACTGCTACTTCTGGTTCGGCTCCTTCATCGAGCCTCAAAAGAGTCCTATTCCGAGTTTCCACAGGTCAAGTTAGCTTTAGTTATATGTTAGCTTACGACGAGCAGGAGTAAGTCTGACCATCTTTAATATAATCTGAGTTAGTCTTAAACGAATAAAAGCACGGCGAGCAGGGCCAGGCTATTGCTGACCTCTCGCGTGAAAGTATTGGACCAGCAGGGCCAGCTAGTGCTGACTTCTCATTTTAAAGCACGACGAGCAGGGCCAGGCTGGTGCTGACTTCTCGCGTGGAAGAGTTGCACATGTCTTTGTACTGTAAAATTAATAAAGACCATGCATAATAGAGAACAAACTAATAGTAAATTAACGTACCGTTTGCTTATTGGTGTAATCTGTCGGTGCCGAACTGAAGTCGGTCTTATAGAAGGCTCGCTCGCAGGCGAGCTCCAAGTATGATGCCGAACTAAATTAGACTTATAGAAGGATCACCCGAAGACGTTCCAAATATGGCGCCGACCTGAAGCCGGACTTATAGAAGGCTCGCCCGAGGGCGATTTCCAAATATGATGCCGAACTAAATCGGACTTATAGAAGGCTCGCCCGAAGGTGAGTTCCAAATATGATGCCGAACTAAATCGAACTTATAGAAGGCTCGCCCGAAGCCGAGTTCGGAATATGATGCCGAATTAAATTCGGACTTATATAAGTTCGCCCGAGGGCGAGTTCCAAATATGATGTCGAACTAAATCGGACATATAGAAGGCTCGCCCGAAGGCTAGTTCCAAATATGATGCCGAATTAAATTTGGGCTTATAGAAGGCTCTCCCGAAGGCGAGTTCCAAGAATAAGATAGTTTGATCATTTAAGTTATAGAAAAACCCGGTAAGAGCTTGTATCATAAGTGCTCGGATTTGGAGAGCTTTGGAGCTCGGCTCGAATCATGGAGAGCTGTTGGATCTCGGTTCGGATCATGGAGAGCACCAAGCCGGGATTGTGGAGAATGAGGAATAAAACTTGCAGCTTATTTTGGTGTTACTGCAGTAACTTTCCTGCGACGATCGGGTATCGAAACAAACTCCGATCGGCATGAAATTTGGAGGGCTTGTTCGTAC
Organism: Gentiana straminea; assembly: GCA_036785695.1. Lineage (NCBI taxonomy): Eukaryota > Viridiplantae > Streptophyta > Magnoliopsida > Gentianales > Gentianaceae > Gentiana > Gentiana straminea. The sequence continues at coordinate 3,549,176 of JAVUPR010000366.1, forward strand.
CTCCTTCTTCTTCAATATGGACGGTGGAATTATGGTTTTGACATCTCAATCTCTGGAAAATGGCCGTAGATCTAACTGCGTTTTTGCTAGTGGACATTTAACAAAGTTTCCGGTAGGAGGCCCTCCTTCTAGCTTCATTTGACGATGCAGAAAATCATCATGTAATAAATCCAGGGCCGTTCTCCTAAAGACAACCTGCAAAACCTCCTAGAACAACCTAAACGATAAAAAGAGGGGGGTGTTTTGGTGGTGGTTTAGACTGGACTTGAGATGTTATTTCTCAAGCTGCCTACGTATCCAATGCGTCTATTGGAATCAAGTCTCCGTAGTTCCTTAGGGATGGTTTATATATAGGAGAGTTGTGCCCTAAGGCGGCGTGGGCCTTGTCCTTGTTGGGCTTGGATTTCCGTGTTCTCTAAGGAAAAGATAACTACGATTTAATCTCCTTAATTGTAGGAGATAATTGCGTGTATATTTGAATGTCAGGATTAGAGTAGTAAATATGAGGGATTCTTCCCATATTTATCTGAAGAACACACACGTGGGAAATACGATTAGAGATTAACTCTAGCCGACCTAGCTAGGCCGAACTAAAGAGGCCGGGCCTTTCTGTGTTTGGGCCGACCTACGGAGGTCGGGGGGATAGCCGAGCTGGGATCAGCTTGGATTCTTGTGTGCATAAGAGTTTGGTCCGAGAGGGACTTAGGCCGACTTATTGGGTCGGGTAGGGGCAGGTTTGATCACAAGTACCGGCCTACCTCGAGGGGTAGGAGGATGGTAACCGAGCTCATGCGGCTTGGGTACTGGGGGTTCTGCTCTTGATGGAGGCTTTTCTCTATCTTTATTTATTATTGTGCTGATGTGGAGGTGACACGTGGGTAAGGTCAGTTTCTGGCATCGTCATATGTCACCAATGATTATGAGTCACATGTATTGTATCAGGGACGGCCTTGATATTTTTCTGGGTTTAAGACCAATTTCTCGAATGAGACTTTTCTTTTTGTGTTTTTTTTATATAGATATATAATAATATAAAATAATATATATTTTTTAATTTCTATAGTTTTCCAAACAAAAAATTAATAAAACTAGTTTGTATCTCTAATTTTTTTTGGACCAAGTAAAATTTTTTTTTGGGACCTTTATCGATTGGATTAAAAATTATTTGGGCCTTTATAAAAAAAATTAACATATTATATTAAGTTGGATCGGATTGAATCTATACGGAATTTTTTTTTCTTTTAGCGAAACATGTACCGTTGGGCCCTCCCGGCACCATTGGGCTTAAGACGGCCGTCTCTCTGGCCTCACATGAGGGCCGACACTGTATAGTATGATACTTGAATTTGCTAAAGGGTCTCAGATTAGGATGACAACAACATCTAAAAACTCTAAACATGTTGTAATCAGGTTTGGTTTTAAACAGAACTTAATGAGGTGAGGATATATTAAGTACATGATAGGTAAAACATTAATGACCACTACAACTTCTAGAAAACTATCCCGCTAGGTTTTTAAAGGAAGGGAAGCTTGGGCAAGCAAGGTGAGACCAAGTTCAACTACACATCTTTGTTTTTTCTCAGCTTTACCTTGTTGTTGGTGTGCATAGGGACAATGGTGTCTGAACTATATATATGCCATTAGTATCTAGGATAGACTTGAAGCTCATATATTCTCCTCCTCAATCAAATTGCACACACTTCATGGAGGATTCAAAAGGGTTTTCAACAAAATTCTTAAATTGACCTTCAGATTTCAGTTTTATTATAGGATATATCCAAGTGTATCTTGAGAAGTCATCAAGAAATTTTGTAATTGGTGTACACATTTTTTTGAACAAAAATACGATTTTGTTAAATAGAGCCCACAAGATGTTGGAACACATAAAGAGTACAAGTGGTCACCAACCAAAGCAACATATAAGATTTCTCTTCCATAAGCAACATATGAAAGAAATGTTAGAACATCTTCCACTAATCCAAGCAAACGATGATCATTGAGTAGATGATACGGGAGCAGGGCCCTACAAATCTATATGAATTAATTCAAAAGGTTTAGTTGCATGAGACAAATATTTAGAGTAAGATTAGGCTGAATTTGAGGAGGTAAGATTGAATTGAAGGGGTATATGATCACTGGGAAGGTGCTTGATTTGGTAGAGTCGATCTTTGAATTTCCATTTCAGCATGGTTCATGTTTTCTTGTCCTTAACAAGACATGAGAGATGCTACGTAAATGTTTAGTAATGCATGGAACATGGAGGATAATGTTAAGTTGTAAAGGTGTGTGACTTAATGTGGACATAGTGCATTGACCAGTGTTTAATATAGCAAGTTTCTCATCATTTTCCTACCATCAGAGCATCAGAACAATTATAGTCAACCCTGACATGCAGTTTGTTCGAGTCGTGGTGATGTAATTTGTAGCACCACTATCAATACACCAAGTTGAGTCAACAACTGATTGAGTAGAGGATACATATGTTGCTGGAGGCCTTTAGTTTCTATTTCTATCGCTGGTAATTAATCTGATTCATATATGTGCCAGCAAGCAAAAGCCGCCTGTTGAAAATGATGTGCCCAGTTTACTAACCCAAAAATCAGATCCAATCCTGAGATCAAGGATGCTGGCACTTAAGCATCAGGCACGGCGATGATGCGCCGCCACTGGTGGGCTAAATTACAATTTTGGTCCTCTAACTAGACACGTTTTTCGATTTTGGTCCTGGTTTTTCTCCAGCGACAATTTTAGTCCTGTAAGTATTAGAGATATAATTATATAATTATATTTCTAATAGTAAGTGGTCTTTTTTTTTACAAAAATAGTCCTGAACGCCGGAAAGACCACTTACAGGACTAAAATTGGTCTTTTCTGGAGACAATTTTAGTCCTGTAAGTGGTCTTTCCGGCGTTCAGGACTATTTTTGCAAAAAAAGACCACTTACAGGATTAAAATTGTCGCCGGAGAAAAACCAGGACCAAAATCGAAAAACGTGTCTAGTTAGAGGACCAAAATTGTAATTTAGCCCCACTGGTGCTATGTCGGAAGCACAGGACCCTCCGAACTTTTTTCAAAATATAAAAAAATCTAGTGAATCATTTTGTTCATCAATCAATCAATCAATAAGAGCAACATAAGCATTTGGATGAAACAACACAGTGACGCCCCGTTCCAAGACACCGAGTCCTTATCCGGAAAGAACATCCAACATGCATATATCTCTTTTTAAATAATAAAAATAATATCTATGCAAGCCTCGTAAAAATTACATTAGAGTAAAGCGGATGAATTAAAACTAATGAAAACGACAACAAAAAACGGACCAACAGTTCCACTCCACGTTTGAGAAACTGAAAAGACTAAAACAACAAAATAAATGTTGTTCCACTATTACAATCCCAATGAAAATAAGATAAAAGTCTTACTCTCAAACAATAAATGATTATCTCTCAAGAAAATAACTCTCACATGAGTCCCTTGGCATCAGACCAAGTGGAGAGGTGCACTAGTTCCATGCTACGAATATTAAACGTGCCTCACCAATGATAATTGTGTTTTAGCTTTTAAACAAGACATATATGTTTATTACGGATTTAATCTAGCCACTTGATTAATTCACATAAAAAGGCTTCTTAAGGACTTCTAATCCTAGACAATTTATTTAAATTACCTAGCACGTTGTAAAATGATCATTGACTATTAGGTCAATATCCCACAAGGCCTAAACAATCGCCTTCTGGTGCTCTCACGACGAGGGTCTCAATTGTCGTGCTGAGCCAAGGCTACAAGAAGACGATGTTAGATATTGCCATGTTCCAAATGATTCCTCAGAGACATGCATACCAAACAATACCAAGTAGTGCACAAGAAAGCAGAGAAACAAGGTGAATAGACCCTTTTGGCGCCCGCCAAGCACCCTTGGCTCCCACCAACCCTGTTCAGAAATAAAAATAACATTATGCTTCACCTTGGCAGCTGCCAAAACCTCCTTGGTGCCCACCAAGAATGAACAGAACACTCTGCTTCCATTTGGCACCCGCCAAACCCTATTGGCACCCGTCAAGCCCTATCAGTACATATTGTTAATCAGTTGTGCATCATTGGCATACGCCAACCCTAGACAGAGCAATCCTGCATATTTCTCTCAGTTTAGCGCCCTCCAAAGCAGTCTGGCGTGCGCTAATCGATGAAAATACGCAAGTTTAGCTTCATTTCAAGACGAAAATGATGCGAACCCATTCGTTACAATTTGCCAACCTTAATCCAAACAAAATTTAAACAACAGTACATAGAACAAAACACCTAGAAATCTGTTTAAGAACACCCCTTGCCTTAATTACGAATAAAAGCGAAAGTGATTTGAAAGCAAAAGGCTTGAATCCTTCGTTTGCACAACCTCTACGAACAATCTACGATTCAGAATCGCAATACTACGATTACTTCAACCTTTCTACACTAATAAAACTCAGGAATTTAATAAGAACATTCAAGATTCCAAAAGGCCTAAAAGATGAAAACTTACGAAGTCATTAATTGTTGGTGTGGAAACGTTGCCAGCGACCAGACGATTAATTCCTTTAACTGCGGTCTGCACAAAATCCCAACGGATCAGCCTCTAAGATGAAGATTCTTTATCTCAATTTTTTTCCTCTCATACGTTGGCTCCTTTTTTCCCTTAAGAATACCTGAAACGTGAAAGTGAGTGGATTAAGGGATTTATTTCCTTAAATACTACCTCTATCCCAAATGTAAGTCCGTGTAGACAATTTCACACAGATTATAAAAGCGGTTAAATGTCATTAATTTTGATAGTAAATGTATACAATACCTTTTGTCATCATTAATGTAATAGTTGTAAATTAGGTGAATGTATAATAAATTAAGGGTAAAAGGAAGAAAAATGTAATAAATGCTCAATTGGTATTCTAAATGGACTTATATTATGAGACAAATTTAAAAAGGTAAACGGAATTACATTTTGGGACGAAGGTAGTACTTAATTAATCCATTTTTATACGCTATTGAGGTTTCCCCTAATCATGGGGCGATAATGTTCTAGTGCCTGGGTATGATATTGAAGGATGCGTAAGGTTCATTTTGCTCGTCCGGAAATCGCGTATCCTAATGATAAGAGTAAATATCCATAAGGACCTTCTTATAAGGAATGTTCATCTTGCTCTCGAGAATCATTGCAAAGTGGGAGTAATGGGTTACTTCGAGAGAGTAGGATATCCAGATTATAACATGCGGTCGTTAATATTTTGACACTCGAGCTACGACCGTATATTATTACAGCGATACGATTCTATTTACACGGTAACCATTTCACATGATATGAAGTAGTCAATGCACTTAACTCTTCCAATGATTGGGGGTCATGACGTGTTGCTAGACGCAAATTATGATCTTAGGTGTGAAGGACATTTTTGTAATATACTTTATACTTACGGCCAACATATTCGGAAGTCTATCGGGTCACACATATGAACTTTTATCCGGAAGTAAAATGTGGTTATAGCGATAACCAAATAAGGAATGAAGTATCCCAACTATAACGTTTCATAGTGACAAATTTATATTGTAGTATTTATTTATTATGAATAAATAATAATATATTATATATTAATTATGTATATTAATTAAATTTTCATAACGTCTATTTTGAGACATATGTGGTGCCACATGTGTGTGTATATGATACACATATATCTTACAATTTAACTAATGGAAGAATACATTTATTAAAGGGATAAATCAATCAAGGATATTTATTTTCCATATTTCCTTAATTTTATTAGAAAAAATGTTTTCTTTCTCCCTACTCTACTCAAGAAGCTTCTCCAAGGCATCTCTTGGCGCATAAAGGCCCAACTTTCGCCTATATAAGGGAATGGGTGTCAGTTAGTGTTCAGTCTAACTTAGTACAAGATCGAAAAGAATGCTCTTCGGAGCTGTAATGCCCAAAGACTCCCAGGCCTTTCTTGGTCGGACCAACCCAACCGGCGATTTCTGACAAGCCCTTCTTTTTTTAGAGATGAGAAGACACTCAACCTACGGGAGAGGAACGAATTCACTCTTAGTATGTCAGAGGATTTAATGCTCGACAGAGGAAGAAGCAGAACTATTTATTTCGTGTAACTATGGCTCCTCTTTTTGGAAACGACGACCCTTTTAAATTAATTTTTAAGGGCTTAAAGAAATGTTTTCTTGGTCAAGAAACAGATGGTGCTCACACTGGGAATGTGAATGCGACACAAAATACAATTTATAATAAAATAAGTTGTTGTAATTGTAATCCTAGTTCCACTTTGTCCTTTCATACATCAAGCCATTTTGTATCACAATTACAAAAGAATTATTTTAGTAGAAAATAATTAGAGAGCTTCTTTTGAGAGTTTGAGAGGAAGGAAAAGTTGGTCTTGAATTCTCTCCATTTTCTTCTAATGGAGGGTTGAAACCCTAGCTAACTTTGCTATTCTACTTTCCAATTCTGTAAATCAACATGGTATTAGAGCTCAACTAGAGTTTATGTTCGTGTATGTCTCTGTTTTTCCTTCATTTTCGTTTTTTTTTTGTTGTTCTCGATTGAGGTATTCATCAATGGCGGAAAATCAAGAAAATGATTTTACTCTTTCGCAACCACTATACATGCATCCAGTGTTCTAAATGACTCTAGGCGGTAGTCGGTATTATGATCAAGCGCTTACCATTGTACTAAAACCAATTTGTATTATTAGGATCAAGCGCTTTACCGTTGTACTAAAACCAATTGGTATTAGTAAATGTGCTACTATATTTCCTTATAGTCGGGCGATCATGGGGAGCCTAAGAGGCGCCTAGGTGTTTTTTTTAATATTTTTTTTAATGTGTATAGAATGATTTTTTAATATATATATATATATATATATATATATAATATATATTTTATATATATATATATATATATATATATATAATGGAAGCATTAGCCACCTAGGAAGGAAATCGGATCGCCTAGGATCGCCTAGAAACCCGCCTAGGATCTACCCACCTAGATATGACCGCCTACGGCATAATCGAGTCGACCGGAGGCTGCCTAGCTTCTAGGCGTCGCCTAGAGCGATTTTTAGAACACTGTATGCATCAACGAGAATCTGTGTATTGTTTTGGTTAAGCATTTTGATTGAGCTAAAATTTACCCCAACAAAACAATTTATAAAGACTCGAAACCGTGGGCAAACTAACTCTCTAACCGGAAGTGTACCGGGTCGATTGCTAGAATAGCTACAGGAGTACGAGGTCGAACCCAAGGGAAAAGTGTTTGTGAGTACCAATGCGAACGTGTTACTTAGTCTAGGTGATCAATGTTTTTAAAGTGCTTGTTTACTACAACGATACTAAAGTGATTCTTACTAACGATTCTAAAGAGAAAAAGAGAGAAAGAAGATTAAACTACTAGGTTCTAAAGATAGATTATGGGACATAGCCGAAGCATGATCAAAATAGCTAATTTCAACCCCAAGGGTAGACAAAACCGGGAGTGTGTATTATAACAAATGAACTCTTGCATTCAATTTCACGGGTGCAAATTCCCAATCCCGGTGCTAGGATCTGAACAACTCTCTCCTAACACCTTATGCCAAGTTAACTACCCTTCCCTAAAGAAGATTCACTAACAAGACATGTTATACACTAGAGCCGCTTAAACATTTAAACGAGTAACCTCACTTTGGGCTCGGGCTTAACAACTAAGCCGAGTCTACGCCGTGATCTTAGAACCCCTTTTCCCACATCCCTCTATCTGAACAACTCTCAAGATTGATGTGTGTGAATTTGGCCTAGGTGATCAATCTAGCCCAAATCTGTTATAACAAGTTCTAAGACATGAAACATGGAAGATACAACAATAAAAAGCATTACCCACTCCCAATTTCATCACCCAAAGGGTGATTTCACTAAATTTCACATGATTCGACTATGAAAAGGTTTTAGCTACTCATTATACTAGTTGAAACACATAAGAAACTGTAAATTAAAGACATAACAAGTAAAAGGAAGAAGAAATTTACCATTAAATTGCAGAAATTTGAGATTAGATCCAAAAAGTACAAAATAGAAAACTAATTAAAAGGAGGTCTCTTAGTGTTTGGAATGAAAATCTAAGCTAAGAAATGGAAAGATTAAGCTAATATGATGTTGATTTAAGCTAAGAGAAAGTATTCTAAGCTATTACAAAAATCGAGCTAAGAAATGGGTAGAGTTTTGCTAAGAGAAATAAATTCTTATCAAGAAATAGTCTAAGTGGGGTATTTATAGGTGGGGGGAAAATCTGCAGAAATCGTCTTCAAACGCACGTTTAGGGTGCTGAGACTGGCGTTCATCATCTTCAAACGCACGTTTAGCTTAGGGCAAACGTGCGTTTAGCTTCATTTCTGGGCAGGGTCTTGACTATCTTCATCTTGAACGCGCGTTTAAGGTGGGTCAAACGCACGTTTGGTGGACTTGAAACGCACGTTTGGAATGTTCAAACGCACGTTTGGAGAATATGGAACGCGCGTTTAAGGTGGTTTCAAATGCGCGTTTGGAGGAGTTCAACACTGTATCAACCTATGTCTCTTGAAACGCACGTTTGGGGGATTCAAGCGTGCGTTTGAACCCATGTTGCCCCAAAAACTTCACTTTTCTTCCTTTTTGATCTCTCCTCTTGCCTCGATCATGCCTTTTGCCACCAATTATCACCTCTCGGGTCCTCGAGACACCAATACCCTACAACATCGTAGATAACCAAAAACATACAAACAATTCCGGAGGGTAAAAGTGCTCGGGAATAGGATTAATATCAACAAAAAGGGGTAATAATCCATCAAAGTAACAGATTCATTCCCGATATCACCCCGAAAACGGTCTAAGAGCACTCGCATTAGAATCTGTAAAAAGTGGTAAATCTGTATATACAGCTCCAGATCCAACTAAAATGTGCTGCATCAGAATCTGTATACATGATCTCTATTCAACAGATTACGGATAAAATTGGACATCATACTCTATATCTACCGCAATCGAATTTTTTTACAGATTCAAGTTTTTGCTATTTCTAACATCATATATATATATATATATATATATATATATATATATATATATATATATATATATATATATATATATATTTCGAGTCACAAAAAATGCTTTCTAGAAATATTTCATTAATAAGATCTTCTATACATATTTTGAATATCCATACAAGGTAATATTTATCACTATAATAATAGAAAATAAATTATTTATATGTGTATTTGTTTTTGTAAATATGTCATAATTATTTTGGTTTACAGTTACTTTATTATTGTAGTACGGTAGAGATTCTGGTACATGTGACTATGTGTAGAGATTCTGTAAATGATGTTAGAATCTGTAAGGTAGAGACTCTATTCAGAGACACTGATGCAAGTGCTCTAAATCACCCCAAAAATATGTTGAAAATGTGGTAAACAATGTACCGGAGTCACGTAAAGTTGACTCCCATCACATTTGCTGATAGAGAAGAGCAGAGTAGTGCGTCGGGCATTGATTTGGAAGAACAAATTAGGGTTATTAGATGGAACCTCTGTATTCCGTTCGGCTACTGATAAGCATTTTGGAACGTGGAATTAATCAGTGTAACAAGATGGTGCTATCTTGGATCCTGAACTCTGTTTCACCTACAATACGACATAGTCTTCAAGGATCGAATACAACACTAGACACTTGGATTGGTTTACATGAGAGGCTATCCACTGGAGATTTCTTTAGAGTTTCTCCAGGAAGAAATCTATGCGATTAGGCAAGAAAATGATCGAATACAACAGGAGACACCTGGATTGATTTACATGAGAGGCTATCCACTGGAGATTTCTTCAGAGTTTTGGATATCCAGGAAGAATCTATGTGATTAGGAAAGAAAATTCAATAGTCACTGAGCATTTTATTCGTATTAAGATTCTGTGGAAGGAGAATATCATCTTACGACACATACCTCAATGTGATTATCACACCACACTTGCAATTTAGGATTGCATCAATGCTGATTACATAATATGCTTTCTTAGATGCCTCAATGACAGTTTTGAGCCTGTGGATTCAAAGATTCTTCTAATGAATCCTCTACATAAGATCAATGAGGTGTATAGTTTGGCTATCAAGCTTGAAAAGAAACATTTGGCTAACAAGTGGTTTTTAGTTGGGCACGTCAATTGTTCTACAAAAAAACTCATCATACTATCAAGGCAATTTCGTAAAGAAATTACCACCAAATTAAACGGTCTATAATTACCAGTCAACAGTTTAGTACCATTGGTTATAATAATAAGAAGAGTCTTCAAAGCACATATTGTAACATGGTGGGATACCTACCAGGATTTCAGAGCAAGAAGCATGGATACCTACCTGGATTTCAAAGCAAGAGGCGAGTGAATCTGGTGCAACATGATTCTCAACAATGTGTTTCCTCCAATGGGTCAGACATTCTAGAGGCAACTACATCCAATTCATCTTTCATAGCTGAGTAGTATGCAGATGCCGAAGTTGTTCTAGAAGATGCACGTGAACTAAAACCAAGGACATAGACAGAACCTAGCATCAGCAGCAGTCCTGAGTGCTAATTTTAACTAGATCACTAATGGTAAGGATAACATTACCTCTCTTATGCACTGGATTTTGGATTCAGGGGCCACTGATCAGGTGGCTTGCTTCATTTCATTGTTTTCTACATATAGACCTTTCACACACAAACACATATTGCTTCCTAATGTTATTTCAGTTCTTGTCACTCATATTGGTGAAGTGAAAATCAATGAATCTATTGTTTTACAATATGTCTATTGTGTGCCATCATTTTCTTTCAATCTTTAATCTCCTAGTACCACTTCTAAGTCTGGCTATTATGATGTGATCTTTCATTTTGACACTTGCATCATCAAGGAAGTGGCACATATGAGGATTATTGGTACATTTAAAGAGTCCTATGAGATGTACTATCTTCAAGCCATATATCCTTCAATGTAAGCACTTTGATGTATGTTACTTACGAAAACTGAAAAGACCCTTTTACCGGTAGCAATTATGTTCCTACATCTTGTTTTGACATCATTCATGTTGACATTTGAGGTCCAAATACACAGCACCCTTTGAGCAATCAACGTTTCTTTGTAATCATTGTAAATGACTATAGTAGGTACTTGATGCAAGTCAACTCTGTGATCTTTTCACTATCCTCATACCCCGTATTTTGGGGTTATTTTCATGATTTACGATAGAATTTTTGTCTTGAAAACAGCTACTTGTGGGTATGTTCTAGTCTTGATAGGATTTGTGTATCCAGAACACTTGAGGAAGTGATCAAGTCGAGAGAACGAGTGCAACGTTGGAAGATCAAGATGAATCAAGGTTCGATAGTTGGAATTAATTATAAATAATTCATATCGGAAGCTTATAAATTGAAGACTTAGTGGAGCAAATGATCAATCATTGAAGATCTGTAGAAAGTTGGGCCTGGAGCTGCCGACCCAACGTCAGCCCACACCGCCTCAGCGATGACCCAAAATTTCCAAAGTTGATAGAAAACGCGTGGCAACAACATTACTTACATCCTAAGTCGGTTTTAACACCTATTTATGGCAGAATACAACATTGTAAAAGCATACTTCTGATATACCATTGAATTATTATTATAATTTTCATAGAGATTGTTATTGTATTAATTTTGGTAGCAAATTCTGTTAATTTGTCTTCAAAACAAGGAGTACTATTCAACATTGAAGACTGAATGAGGTATTTTGATTCAATTATGCTTTCAGTGATTGATAATTGCTTGTCTTGTATCGTTTTTAAGTCAAATCAATGCTTGAATAGTGCCGTAGTTAATCAAATCATTTAAGAATAATTTAAAACCAATTTATATGCATGTATGCACCTGCATGAAGAGTAGAAAACCATAATTTAGTTCTAGAGTTACCATTTCAGCGGCCAGTTGTGCCTAAGCGGTGCCTCCGAATTGTTCTGGTCGTTCTACCTAGTTAATTCTAATTTCCTGGTTTAACTTGCATGTTACTACCTCTACCCCAAAATGTAAGTTCATTAAGCATTTTGGATTTGTTCCAAAATGTTTGTCTGTTTAGAAAACCAATACATTTATTACATTTTTCTCCTTTTACCCATCATTTATTTTATACTCACTCACTTTTCATTACTTTGTAATAATAACGGTAAAATGGTCATTATAGTCTTTTTCTTCAAAATTAATGACACATAACTCAATTAACCAATTTTCTTAATCTGTGTGAAAAAATTCAAACGGACAAACATTTTGGGACGGAGGTAGTATTAATCTAGACAATTAATTATATTCCATTGTAAGCTAGTTCTGAAGAACTTGCCATGGTGAAAGGACATGCTAGGACGTAGACTTTCGGATCATAGGTTAGTTCTGAAGAACTCGTGATGGTGAAGAGACATTCAATGAGGTTTTCCATATTTAATAAATGCAAACCATGAATCAGTATAATGCATATTGACTAATTAGACCTAGCCCTAAACGGTAGTCCTTTAGGGTAACAATGTCATTTTAATACCGAGACGGGATTAGAATAAACTTTTGGAGTTGTAACTGACGATGCTGGAAATCGTCGGGTATCAATTCCGGGGCCTATTTTCATAGTGATTCAAGCTTCAAGAACAATGAACCCGATTACAACGGGAGTGGTTTTGGGGTAGTTTAGACTGGACCTGAGAAATTGTGTCTCAAGCTGCCTACGTATCCTATGTTTGTTCAGGAATCAAGTCTCTCGTAGTTCCTTAGGGATTGTTTATAAATAGGGCATTATGTCCTAGGCCATCATGGGCCGTGTCCTTGGTGGACTTTTATTTCGTGTTCTCTAAGGAATAGATAAATGTGATTTAATCTCCTTAATTGTATGAGATAATCACGCTGATTTTAATGTAGGATCAGAGCCTTTATGGCTGGGGATTCTTTTAATGTTTATCTGGTTTTAACACACACGTGGACTGCTTTGCTTAGGATCTCTTGGGCAGACCTGTGGTAGACGGGAAGGGCCTGCCGAGCTGACCCCCCGCCTGGGGTTCCGGTTGGAGCTCATGCCTACTTATAGGCTAAGGCTGGGTTCTTGACCTTTAGGATTTGTACTTTCTCTATCTGTATTTATTGATATGTTAACATAGTGATGACACGTGGCGAGGTGTTGGTTCGTCCTCTGTCATAAGCCCTCCCAGATCTTGCCAACCTTTTGAGGTCAGATCGGATCTGCAAAGTTTTTGGCTCGGTGCGGTCATGCAAAACAGATGCTTATGAACTTGCCAGTTGGCACGGACGTCGTTATGACGCTGTCATAACTGTCCTGAGATTTGAGGCGTCGTTGCCCACTAACTCGAATTAGGACGGTTTCCGAGACGTGTTTGGGGCTTATAGCCTCCGTCACATCTATCGTTTCTCTATAGTGCTTTTAAACCCCAAGATCGAAGTCATTGGTGTCTGTTCTTCATATTCATTGATCCTCCGATTTTTGCAAGTAAGTGTTTTTTTGATTCTTACTGGTATCCTTATTCTTTTCGAGTCCGGTCTATTTGAGTCCATAGACAATTTTATTTGAGTTTTACTAGAACCCAAAAAAACAGAGATGGCCGGCAACGAGATAGTTGTAGGTAGTGAAGGTATCACATCTATCCTATCTCTGGAAGATATGGATGAGATCTGTGATTCCTATGGGATAGATAAGGAAAGATATGCACCTAGGCTCCCCTCTGACCCTCACAACTTCGCTCATGAGCCTCCGGAGGGATTTTGTCCCGTTTATAGAGAATTTTTTGAAGTGGGACTAAGGCTTTCTTTTTCCTCGACCCTCCCGCAGGTCGGCCATCTTCTTCTTCTGATCGGCTATGTCTGCAGAAGCTTTCCTCAATCTTCAGAAAACTTCCTGCCCAACCAGAGTTCCCTGAATAAAGCAAACAACCTACGTAAAAAATGATAACTGGACAGTCATAAAACAGAAAGAGAAAAAAACTTACGAATTCCATGGACGTGAATCCGACTACGGAGAGCTCTTCGTCCGACATTTTACTGAGCCGCTCCTAATCAAAAGCGGAGTCTTCCGGGCCTCCTCGCCTCTAAGATCCCCCGCGGAGCACACTGGTTCAGCCCTTTTTGCCGGGCCTCTCTTGTGGGTTTTTCAGTAACCCTAGATCTGCTCTTCTTCTAGAGATGCAGACCATCTCCCTCTTTACCTCCCAGGTCAGACGCATCCTGGCAGTCAAATCAGTTTCCTCCAAGACAGATTGGGAGGAAGGAGGCACTGTTGAGGCAGCGTCCTTATTCGTGTCCAAAGGCTGAGTAGGAGGAGGCTCCACACTCGCCGTCCTCTCAGAGCTCTGCCCCGACTGGCTGACCTTCGCCTCATTCTCGTCACCAGTAATCAGCTTGACAAAATCATCCACTGCAAAACAAACAAAGACCTATTTAGGCAAAATGCAGAACGATATGTATTACAAAGCGCAAAGTAAAGGGGAAATCCCTACAGGTAGCCCAGACCTCTTTACTAAGGGGAACAAATGGGCTAGGTCCCGCATCCTCTAGCCGAGCAGCATCGATTAAATCATCATACAGCTCCTCGTAACCATTAATGAACTAGAATAAGATGTTTTTACATTAATCATACTGATCATACAATAAAATGGTGTAGATTATTTAATTTCATGGTTTGATTAACTCGTCTTGTAGTTGATAGATTAAATTATAAATAATTTGTGTACCAATAGCCTTAGATTTAGGGACTAGGGCCGTTCGTGACAATTTTGATCCAAGTCTATCCTTTGTGTTGATAATAGACTTTGATTATTTTGATTATTTACTTGTCCTCTTCATCGCTGTGGGATCGACCTTATAATTCTCTCTAGTATTAGTGTTTGGGCAGCCACAATCAGTACTGCTGGTTGTTTCTTTTTTAAAAACAAAATATGAAGTTAGTCACATTCTTCACAACTTTTATGAATTTGTCATTACTTAATTCCACGCTAGAATTAGAGTGTTTCAAACCTAGTCAATACCCCTTAAAAAAAAAAAAAAAAAAAAAAAACCCTAGTCAATACATAGTTTGGAAGTATGACCTGATAATAAATTTTCCCTTTGACTATATGCTGGAATTTGACATGTATAAAAAGATTTATCAAGGGTGAAATTAGAAAGAATAAAGTTAAATGGCAAACATGGAAAAAAATATTCTTCTATTATTGCTCGGCCCACATCATGCGTGTTGAATTAGAATTCCAGTTGTCAATTTTTTTGTAAAGGATCTTTCATAAAAAAAAAAATAAAAAAAAAAAATTCTTAGAGTAACGTTCATATTTTCAAATATCAAATTAAAAAAATTATCAAATTTTGAATAATATGTGAAATTATCAACATATTCAACGGTAAAATTACAAGATGTAGTGAGTTTGGCTTAGTTTACACCTATTATAAATCGGTTTGGATCAAAAAGTTTCATTCAAAGAAAACCAAAATAATATCAAATCCAAAAGTTTTGTTTGAATTAGATAAAGTTTAGGGGGAATGAGGGAGAATGACAAAAATATTTCATCAATTGAGTAAAAAGACAATCTTTTGAAACTTTTGCATAAAAGACAAAACTATTTATTCACTGTCGAAATTCACTGTTTAAATTCACTGCCGAAATTCACTGTTGAAATTCACTAATTTTCAAAATTCATTGTCGAAATTCACTAATTTTTGGGATTCACTGTCAAAATTCACCGACTAAATTTATAAAAATTATGCAATTGTCCTTCTCCCTATAAAAAATATGTAGCTGTCATGTTACTTAAAAATATTCCAGATTGTGTCCTTATCCCTAATTTCCCATAAAGTTTTTAGCAATACTAATTCCTTATAGATGAAAAAAATAGAGAATATACAATGTGGTTATTCTTACGATAAAACAAATAGTTTATGCATGAAATATTTAGTGAAAGAATAAATTTTTTTTTGAGAAATAGTGAAAGAATAATTCAAAAATCAATCAAAGAAAAACAAACATAAAACATATATACTATACCTTCTAGACATATTAACAAACAATCACCCGTTTCCACTAAAAATGTTTTTCAAAAACATCTCAACCAAACTCTTTTACATTTCATTATTTCTTTGTACACAAAAATTTAGGACGGTGAAAATTTAAATAATATAAAAAAAAAAAAAACATGAAACTTTGTTCCATACAATATTAATGGTGATAAAATGATTTGAAAAAAGGTTATTGAGTTTTCAGCTATACCATTTAACAAATAATGATACAACAATTACTTTTCTAACTAATCGATTGTCACAAGACATCGAATGTCAATAGCTTATTAACAAAAGATTTTTTTTTTTTTTCATTTTACTATCACATTTAGCAAATAATATAAATAATAGGATATATTTAACCAAAACGACATTGTTTTATGTAGGATTATGCAATTGGTTTGAGTTGAGGTTGGGTTGGAACAGAACAAATATAATCAAAAATCCAATTTAAATCGGCGTTGTTTACCAAACCAAATAATTGAATTTTCAATCGCTTTGGGTCATTTTGGTTTAGGTCGGTATGTTTTTCATTTTGGATTTGATAATTGTTTTTTTTTTTTTTTTTTTTTTTCACTCGCAGTTCAAATACTTTTCTTAATATCAAATCGTATTTGCCTTTTTCACAAAAAAAAAAAAAAAAATCGAATTTGGGAAGTTTACACTGAATTCATGGAGACGCCAACTTTCAATAATGTAAAAACTTTTTCATAATCACTTTTTTTAAGAAACTTATATTGTTTAATTAAATTGTCAATAAAAATTAGGGAGAATGAAGGAGAATGACAGAAATATTTCATCAATTGAGTAGAAGGATAGTCTTTTGAAAATTTTGCATAAAGGACAAAACTATTTATTCACTGTCGAAATTCATTTGTGTTCGAAATTCACTGTTTAAATTCACTGCCGAAATTCACTGTCGAAATTCACTAATTTTCAAAATTCACTGATTTTCGGGATTCACTGACGAAATTCACTGATTTCGAGATTCACTAATTTTCGGAATTCACTGTTTGTCCTTCTTGTTATAAAAATTATGTAGTTGTCATTCTCCCTATAAAAAATATATAGCTGTCTTGTTACTTGAAAATATTTCAGATTGTGTCATTATCCCTAATTTTTCATAAAAATTAATCAAAACTTATAATGATTAGTAATTAATACTTGATACTATTGACCAATATGTGTCAAAATTTGGGTCCATACCTATGACCTAATTATAGTCATGAATATTTTCTTTTATAAATTATTTTTTTAATTTCTCAAGACACGAGGGATGAGTTGTATAAATTGAGGCATCACTGTTTCCCTTAACACAACCATTCAGCAAAAACAAAATGGTTAAACCTAAGAGCAAAGGTAGACAAAAAATTAAAATTGAGAAAATAGAAAAGGAAAGCAGTCTACACGTTGCCTTCACTAAACGTCGTTCCAGCGTTTTTAGGAACGCTAATGATCTTTGCACGATGACCGGAGCGGAAGTAGCCCTTTTTGTGTTCTCTCCTGGAAACAAACCCTACTCTTTTGGAAACCCTGCTGTTCAACCCCTAATCACTAGATACAAAAATGGTGATTTTGAACCTCAAGGTTCATCATTCCTTCAGCCTGACCGCATTATTCAAATGGAGAAAGCGAGTAACGATATTGCTGTCCTCAAGAACAAGGTAGAAGAAGAGCAACAGATGGAGAAATCTAAAGGAAATGAGCACAACTTGATGGAGGCTCCCCTTGAAAGCTTTACGTATGACGAATTGGCGAATATGAAGGCTGTTTTGGAGGATCTCCGCACCGGTGTTAGGGTTCAAATTGGTGATCTCAAGAGTCAAAATGCTGCTCAAAAAGGCTCTTCCTTAAATCAACCCAATCAGGTTCTTTTGGAATAAAATTTATTATTGTTTTTTTTTGATAATTTTAAGGTTTATATACTAAACCCTGTTTTGTCACAGCCTGGTGGTATAGGGCAATCCGTATCTGTGGATGGCTTTCAATTTGCTCCTGCGATAAGCAACACCTCAAATGGTATAGGGCAATCCGTATCTATGGATGGCTTTCAATTTTCTCCCGTGATAAGCAACACCTCAAATGGGGTAGGGCAATCCATATCTGTGGATGACTTTCAATTTGCTCCTGCAGTAAGCAACATGCCAGATGGTATAGGGCAATCCATATCTATGGACGGCTTTCAATTCACTCCTGCAATTAGCAACACACCAAATGGTATAGGGAAATCCATATCTATGGACGGCTATCAATTCACTCCTACAGTAAGCAACACGTCAAATGCTATAGGGCAAGGGCAATCCATGGCTGTGGACGGCTTTCAATTTGCTCATGCAATAAGCAACTCCTCAAATGGTGGTATAGGGCAATCCATATCAGTGGATGATTACCAATTCGCTCAGTCAGCCGCGAGCAACACCTCAAATGGCGGTATAGGGCAATCCATATCTATGGATGGCTTTCAATTCGCTCAGGCAGCCACGAGCAACACCTCAAATGGCGGCGGTGGCTTTAACATTCCAGGATCTGTTGGCTTTGGTGGCTTTGTTCTGCCTGAAAATGCATACAACCCGGGATCTGGCCCTCATTTCTGAGAATCTTTCTTTCATATGTAGTGTTACAAGCATTTGTTTTGAACTGTTTGGTTTGATTTGGTTTGGTTTGTTTTGTTTTGCTTTGTTTTTTTTCTATTATTTTTTGTTTTGTTGTTGTTGTTGTTGGGTGAACTGTTTTGATTAAGGATATTACTGCTAAATTCAATAGCAATTATAATAATGTTTTCTTATTAAGTACGTTCGATTGGCTTCTGTTTTAATTTTGGTCATATGATGAGCTAATTGCAAATGAAATTAGGGCCCAAAAAAAAAAACTTAATGATCACACTGATGGAAACAAGCTACTAGTGGAGCGTGACATAATCGTAAATTTTATAGTCGTCCGGTAATAATTATTCTAGGATTCTAGGATTTTATGAATGTATAATGGACCACATATAATTATACAAAAAATTGTCATTTTCATTAAACAATTAGGATCAAAGAAATTGTCAAAAAAAATTTTTTAGGACAAAAGAATAACGGTTAGGAGCCGATCACGACAAGATGACTTCTCTATGGCATTATCTGTGTTATGTTTCTATTTTTTATTTTTATTTTTTTAAAAGGTTGTGTTTCTATTTTATGATATCGAATGCTTTAGTAATGTTATATTATTTGTATTCATTTCACGTGGATTATTTATGTGGAAATTTTTTTAATGTTTTTATTATTGACAGGAATTATGTGCACATGTTAAGATTTTATTTGTCCCGTTAAATAAAAAAAATAAAATTATTTGTCCTTCTTAGGAAGAGGATATATAGCTATTTTCTCTAAATGTTATTTCTGTTTTTAAGGCCTTCCCTCCAATTTTGCAATATATATTATTCTTCCCTTCACGATTAATTATTATAGATGGAGTCGTAATCAGGATTATTAATTGATTAATAATTTCTCAAAAAAAATTAATTGATTGATAATACTTCTAACGTATATATATATTATATATTATAGCATAAGTATATATGGAAATATAATCTTATGTACGCCCAAACATGTATCAGATTATATATATATAATCATAAATGGGGGGATGTATCTCAATAAATAAATGATATCTCCGATACACTACTAAAAATGTTGCAGTATGAGAAGCATTTTGGCTGGTGTGTTCAAAGGCATTTGTCGAACACCTTGCACCCATTTAACCGTTGGAGCAACTATTTCTAGAGGCAGTTACATCTCAATTGCTCTTGTATAAATGCAATTGAGCTCAAGAACAGACTGCCCAACCGTTGGAGCAGACTGCCCATTAAATTTTCAAACTAGAATTTATGTGGGAAAACTACAAGTGTCAGAGCTTAACACGCTGAAATTCTGGGCTAAATTACAATTTTGGTCCTCTAATTAGACACGTTTTTCAATTTTGGTCATGGTTTTTCTCCGTCGACAATTTTAGTCCTATAAGTGGTCTTGTTTTTGCAAAAATAGTCCTGAACGCCGGAAAGACCAGTTACAGGACTAAAATTGTCGCCGGAAAGACCACTTACAGGACTAAAATTATCGCCGGAAATGACTAATTTTAGTCCTGTAAGTGGTCTTTCCAGCGTTCAGGACTATTTTTGCAAAGAAAAGACCACTTACAGGACTAAAATTGTCGCCGGAGAAAAACCAGGACCAAAATCGAAAAACGTGTCTAGTTAGAGGACCAAAATTGTAATTTAGCCGAAATTCTGCTTGATCGTTTGGGAGTCTTCTTCTACTTCTTGCTGTTCTTTATTCTTGATTTATTTCTTGATTGGATGAAGCTAACGCAGTAAGAGGTTAGCAGGGAAGCAACCAGATACTCAGCCTGTGTAGGATGCGAGTGGGGTACTAAGTGACTCCACCCTGCGTAGCACATCCCGACAGATTGCCAGCCAAGAACACGAGTGGGGTATTTTAGTCTCATCTTGGTCCAGCCGTTGTTGAAAGGATCATATAATTTCCACCATTGGAAGAAAGCTATGACTGAAGCTCTGTCTTCTGAAGGTAAACTGAGTTTCGTTAATGGTACTGCAGTTATGCCAGATGTTATCATCCAAGTTATAATAATTTGTTACAAGCCAATGATCTTGTGATTTCTTGGCTCTTGAATTCGACGATTCCCTCCATTTTGGTGAGTGTTTTGTATTTTGACACAACAAGGGAAATATGGATGGATTCACAAGATAGATTTGGTTCTGGTGATGCTTACCGTTTATCCAATCTTGAGGAAGAAATAGAAAAGGCTAAGCAAGGTTCACATTCTGGCACCGATTATTTCATAAAACTACAGATGTTATAGGATCAATTTTTGTTTTTAAAGTCCATTCCACCTTGTACTTGTGCTGCATTGAACATATATAAAGAATATTATAATAATACTTATACAAGAATGTTCTTGAAGCGCCTAAATGAGAACTATAGTACCGTTAATTCCCATGTTCCTAAGACCTAGCCTCTCTCTAATGTTAAGGCAACGTTTGTTATGGCATTAAATCATGAAACAAACATGAATTACAATTCTAATAACCCTATGGTTCTAGCTGCAAGTTATGATTAGAGAATCCGAGAAGGTGACTAAGAGGTCAGGGAAGAGGTGGTGGTAGTAGACGTTTTCCTAATGTTTTGGGCAGAGTGTCTCAAAGGAAAAATAAGAGGCCATATTGCACCTTTTGTGGTGGAGATGGTCATACAGTTGAGAAGTGTTATCAGAAATTTGTGTATCAACCAAATTTCAATAATTATGGTATATGTTCAAATTCTGTGGCTAATAATGTTTGTTTGGAGGAGGATTCCCATGGTCTTAGTTTAGATTCTTCTGCCGCTGGTACACCTTCCACAGTATCACATCAAACTCATTAAGATTCTATCAATATTTCACAGTCTCATTATGAGCACCTGCTGTCTTTAATCCAAGGGCTTCAACCTAGTGTCACTCATTGTAATTCTGTGGTGTTGGCAATAGGCTCCAATTCATAAGGACCAGGTATCTATGAGATTATTGCTCACTGGATCATTGATTCAGGAGCCACTAACCATATAACTTTCTCTTTGACTGATTTGTATGATTACAAATCTGTTGATAATGTTTTTTTTGTCAAACTTCCTAATGGTCACTCTTCACATATAGGAAAGGCTAAGCTCAATTAGAATCTTTTTTGACATATATAATGTCTTTTGTTCCCACATTTAGTTATAACTTGATTTCTGTGAGAAAACTTGCCACTGGCAGCAAGTTATCAGTTGTTTTTTGTTCTAATCATTGCGTTTTGCAGGAAGCAGTGGGTATGAGGAAGACTGGTTTTGCTAGTCTGCAAGCAGGGCTTTACATCCTCACATCTGAAATTCATTCTTCTTCGACTCCAAGGAGTTCTACTGTTTGCAATTCTTCTCATGTGACTGATTCTTTACTTTGGCATTTTAGGCTAGGAGGCCCCTTTTTAATGAGAATTAAAATTCTCAAGGCATATAATCCTATTATGAAATTTCCTTTTACGGAATGTACTATTTGCCCTATGGCTAAACAGAAAAAGTTGAAATTTCCTGTTAGCAATTCTACTACTTGTAATATGTTTGATCTTGTACATGTTGACATTTTGGGTCCTAACAAGGTGCCTACGTTTTTTTTGTCTATTATGGATGACTATAGTAGGTACACTTGAATGTACTTAATGAAAGCTAAAAGTGAGGCATCTGGTTTAATTCAGACTTTCTATAATCTTGTTCAAACTCAATATGATAAATGCATTAAGATAATTAGGTTTGATCATGGTTGGGACTTTGACATGAAATCCTTTTATAGAACAAAGAGGATTGTGCATCAAAAGTCATGTGTTAGAACACCCCAGCAAATGGTCTAATAGAGAGAAATGATGACGGTCAAATTATACCCGTAAAAGTCATCAACATTGACCTTAAATCGAGATTAATAATATATATTTCATATTAAATCACATGTTTATATTTAATATTTAATGTTATGTGATTTATATTATGTAAATTGGTATTTAGCTGTTTTTATTATTTAAAGCCGATTTATTGTGTGATAATTATTGATTTTGCAGATCACAACAAATCAAGGTCATTCAATCAATTATATCAAGATAAAGAAGGAAGAAAATCGGAGCATTAATCAAGAGATAAATGAGAGATTAATCGATCAACACGAAAGCGTGCGGTGGGGAACAAGATAGACGAGAAAAACGATTGACGCGTGAAAAGTTAGGTTCGGTCGACCGAGCTCGATGCTTCGGTCGACCGAGTGTCACCTCTCGGTTGACCGAGCCTCGGGTTTGGGTCGGTTTTCGGCTTTAATCGTGCTTATCTTCTAGAACCACCCTAAGTCGGCAAAAACCTCTATATAAGCAAGCAACTACGAGAATTGTAATACACACCAAACACACCTCTCATACTTTAGAATATAATTCTACTTTGATATTTTAATACAATGTAGCATAAGTAGATTGAAGGTTTAAAGCAATTTAAAGGTCGCGAGTTATGTAAGCCTTTATTTTCTCGTTTCTTTTCTTTTAAGTAATTAATTCCCCCCAATTATGCTTTATTGTTTGAGTTAGTTAATTCATAGCTAGATGATGTAGATCTAGGCTATGACGTTAGGGATGTGGCGATACCTTGTCTATGGGGGTCCCATAACCTACGTCATAGACTTAGTATTTATTCATGAATCGTATTGTTTAATTAATGTGTATCTAAGTTAGTTTATATGAATGCTTTACGAGTTACCGTTTAACTCGTTCGTATGATGAAACGCCGAGAGATACGTTCGGGGATGTAACGGGGACGAAATTGATTCGGGTGACCGAATGAGTTCACTCGGTCGACCGAGCCCACCTATTCGGTCGACCGAGCCCCGTTTTCATCCGTTAAATAGCCACGTCTTTATGGTTAGGTTAACTTAATAGAATTTATTATCTCGTAGGTATGGCTATGGCTACGTTACTCGCTTAGTTTAATTAAAACGTGTAAAAAGGAAATACCACTATAAAACTCTTAGGTAGGCTCATGAATTGATCTTCGGACGTTCGGCGTTATCTAGGTAGGTTTATATTTGGGAATTGCATGCACTCGCTTATACGTACGTCGTAGATTAGCATGAGACTATAACTTGGTAAGTGCTAGTTGGACGAGAGCTTGAGTAATCGTTTAGGAAGTATAAGTACGCCTAACCATAGGAATGTTGCCTAGACGAGATGTACGGTCAATATCGGCATCCTTAGAGTCGTAAGCGTGTGAGTTATATGAGATGGAGGCACCAAAAGGCGAAGTCACGTAACAATACCACAAAGTTGATCTAGTGACCTACCGGTGCTACGTCAAGTTAAAGAGGATGACTCCCGTAGCCAATCTAAGATAGATACAAATGGATTGACAAGTTAATAAGTTCGGTTTATTATATAAATTATCTAGGTCCAAACGATAAGGACTATAATTGGGGAGGTTAATTACGTTGTGTCGAGTCGTGTCTTTACTTTTCTTGTCTTATGTTGGTCGTAGACCGCCTCTATGTCCTTGACATGTTTAATTAATTGCTTATATATGAAATGATCCACAATTGGTTCCCTGTGGGATCGACCTTGATTCACTATAGCTATACTACGATGGGCCTAGTCCTCTTGCTAGTATTGGTTTATGGTGGTCAAGTATTTTATTACTTGATCTACGTCATCAAGTTTTTGGCGCCGTTGCCGGGGAACCAACGGTCAATTTTATATATAAATAAATTTTTTTTTTTCATGTCGAGTTTTCTGTTTTAGAGTCAGGTTTTACGTTTTGAGTCCATCTGGTTGTCTGCTCTGTCTGGAAATTCCAGATTCTAAAAAAAAATAAAAAAAAATTTATTCGGTCGACCGAGAGACCTCATTCGGTCGACCGAGAATTTATAAATTTTTTTTTTTTTTTGTTTTGTTCTTGTTCTGTTCTGTTTACACGGTTTCTGATTTGTGTTTTTCGAGTCTGGAATTTCGCGTGTCTGTTTATCCCCGTATGTTTAATCCGTAAGTCTGATAGCAGCATGGGAGACCATGTTAAAATCAGTCTATGGTCTGTTTGTTTTTGTTTTTCTTCTGTTTGCGTAAACCGGGAAGCAATATTCGAGTCGGTAATTTTTCAAGGGCGCCGAGAAAATAACCCAAAGAACATGCGGAATTACTACTCTACGATGGGAAAAGCGATGGAAGCAATACCTTTAAAGCACCAAGATGGCTCCGAAAAAAATATATATTTTAACGCTTAAATTCTTCGTGGTACAATGTTGAAGGCAAGGTACTACCCTTTTTTGCTTATGTTTTACTACCTTTTGGTTTTTTGAGCATAAGTTAGCCTATACATGAACCTTAGTATGAATCTTAGCCCGGAGTTGGCTTGTAAGATTAATTTTATTAGTGTCGAAGGTTTTGCCCCATATCTGTCTCATCTAGAGGGTGTAAGGAAACATGTAGTAGTTGAAAGGAAGCAAGTGAAAAAAGAGTACCTCGTAGTTCGTTAAAATCTCTTTGGCCTATGCATGGGATTGCTTCTATCGGCCATGGGAGCAACAAATTGTGTAGTTTAAGCATTCACAATCTAAAGAAGACGTTGAGTTTTGAGAGAACACAATCTTCTCGTTTTCGTTGAGTTTTATGGTGATGGCTTCTCGGTGAACCCACCTTAAACGAAACGAGATTACGCTTTGGGTGACAATTTAGAAATCGGAGACTCTTAGTACATTGGTTCGGAAATGGTCTAACCATGGCCGGGCGAGTTTAACCGAGCCTCGGCTCAATCGACTCCCCTCCACGTGTGATGTACGTTACGTATGCAGGTTCGACAAGATTTAGCATAGCCGATAAGCCTTCGGGCTAAACGGGGCTTATCTTGACGGATTGGCCCGAATCGTCACATATGTTCCAACGAATAAGACGGCGTAGGCTTGACTACATAACCGACCTTATTCGGAGTACTTTGATTCATTGTTTCTTATTGTCAAGGCCAAAACCGTAATTTTAACCGAGTTTCTTAGAATTCACTAATTCCTAAAACGAGAGCCGAGGTAAGAGCTTTGTATAAATGGTATGAATAAATGTCGTTTCCTAGGTCTCACAACAAAGGGAAGGGTATTAATCCGCAAAAGCGACAAGCCACCTCTAATAGTGCTCAGAGGGTCAAAGTCTGGCAATCCAAGAATGATAACTGACAAGGATAATCTTTGGAAAGTCGAGCTGATGGACTTTAAACTCAGAACTACTTCTTTAAAACCCTTAGGATTTCTTTTTAGAATTTTAGGTTTTGTTTTCTTTGAGTCAAATAAGAGTAACGTGAAATATGTTGAGGTTTTTTATTTTGCCGTGTTCCGATGGCCATTGGGCTAAGGATGTGCAAAACTTTTTTACTCAATATAGGCCACGTGAAATAGAGTTCCGTAGGAGAGTCGAGAAATTGCAAAATAAAAGGAAATTTAGCAATCAACCTTAAGATGGAAGCATTAAGAGAGCTTGAGAATTACTGAAAATGTAACAGAGAATGATTGGTGCGAACAAGAACAATTTTGGTCAACTTCCAAAATCTTTTAGAATGGTGATCCAAGTGAAAATTCAAAGTGGTGCGCAATTCATTCTGCAACTACCTTTATCCTTTCATTTATACCTTTTCACCCTTAAACCTTTTCGATCCTCTCACCAATCTGCCCCAACAGTTCACATTTCTAACCATTCTTTCATCGCCTCTCTTTCTTTCCATCCGTTACACTCTCCCACCCAATCCCATTCCTTTTAACAATTCTCAATCCCAAAAACACAATTTCTTACCCACCTATATCTTTTCTTCCCAACCTTATGTGTATCTTTTTCTAAACCCATCATACTCTCAACTTCCATTTTGTTTACACAATACCTATGTGTTGCGGAATTTGAAATATTGCTAAGCTTTAATGATTATCTTTTATCATTTTGATTTTCATGTTCCTAGTTGAGGTAAGTGTAGCTCTGAACCTAGCTAGATTTTAAAGGTTTTTGGTTCGATCAAAGTACAACTTATCTTTCTACCGGAAGTTTTAAATTTCACATTTTTTTCCGTCTATTCCGGCATTTCTAGATGATAAGTTTTGTTCTGAACTATCACACCGATCCGACCTTGTTGATGACGGTTATGACTTTTACGTGATACATTGGGTTATTAGTAATTTCGAGGAGTAGCTACATCTCCCTAAGTTGTTGATATCCAATGCAAGCGAGAAGTTTCTGCGCTAAGTATTTGATTTTATCTTTAGCCAATAGGTCGCATTCAATCTGTTATGCCTTACCAAGTTTCTCTTTTCCTGGATTGAATACCTTTTCGATCGAGTCACCCTCGTGTTTTCCCACGTCGGGTAATGCTTTTTGATCTTTGTCTTCTCCACCCGGTTTTAAGAATATTTAGGCGGTGGAGGTTGTAGATGACGACCATCATCTTTAGTTGCTTGTTTATTTTTCTTTCTATTTAGTATTTTTCTTGTCTTTGGTTGTATAAAATAAAGTGGCTTAAACTGTTTTTAGGTATTCATACCTAATTACTGCCACGTTATCCTATAACTTCCATAGACATGGTGTTATTAACGGTTTCGTGGAGTTTGTCTGCTTATACAGGTTTTCACTTGCTTCTCCACAACATGCTGACATTTACTCTGATATTGTTCCTTTACTTGAGAGCCGTTTCCAGAGCTAAGTCTTTTTCTTAACTTCTCACTTATTTTTGTCATTGAGGACAATGCCACGTTTAAGTGGGGGGTAGGAGACTTAGCCATGTTATGTTATAATTGAAAATTGAATGAAACGGCACATGATTGAAAAAATTTAATAAATACCATATTATGTATCTCGTACCCTTAGAATTGTGAGTTCCTAGCTAAGAATTGATAGGAAAGGAACCAAGTTGCATGAGTACGTGATCATTTTATACTTATGCTAAGTAAATTTAAGGATATTCATGCTGGTTGTTGCGAGTAGTTATTTATTATTCAATTACTCAAATCTGTGAATCGAGTATACCGCGCAAATCATAATAACTGAAGAAATTATGTGTACATTGCATAGATGATTGGTTATGTAGACTTAGTGTCGATACTTATTGGCGATGTATTCTTATCTTCTTGCCAACAAAAGCGGAGTAATAAGCTTGAGACGTACTGTGTTTTAGCAAAATGTTAGACTCTGGGCTTGTAGTAACATTACCAAAGTAGCCCCGCGCTTGTGGTAATATTCGATGCTATACATGATCTAAGATAGGGGGATACTCTAAAAAGTTTTCTTCCTTGAGATTAATAGTATTTGAAAAATATGAAGATATGAAAAGAATATTCAACTCTTTAAGAGGCTTTGAGTAGTACTCGGTCTCCATGTCCAAAAACCCTATAGATACGCTCTTGCTTATTGCTCTAGTGCTTCAAAAATTTAAAGGCTTGAGAAGTATGAATGTTGAGGTTGGTAGGATGAGATTACGAATTCTGCATAAACTCTAATCTTGCTACGAATATATAAAACCTAATGCACATGCACACGTCATCGCGATTCATAGTGAGTAGTGAATAATGGATATCTTATAAGCATGACTAGTATGAGTTGACTTGAGTTTCTTGTGTAAGTATGATTTGACCATAGAAAATGTTGTCTTGGGGAATGACTTATTGATAATTTGTTCGGGACGATCAAAGTCTAAGTGGGGGTAGTTGATGACGGTCAAATTATACCCGTAAAAGTCATCAACATTGACCTTAAATCGAGATTAATAATATATATTTCATATTAAATCACATGTTTATATTTAATATTTAATGTTATGTGATTTATATTATGTAAATTGGTATTTAGTTGTTTTTATTATTTAAAGCCGATTTATTGTGTGATAATTATTGATTTTGCGATCACAACAAATCGAGAGGATTAATGTCATTCAATCAATTATATCAAGATAAAGAAGGAAGAAAATCGGAGCATTAATCAAGAGATAAATGAGAGATTAATCGGATCAACACGAAAGCGTGCGATGGGGAACAAGATAGACGAGAAAAACGATTGACGCGTGAAAAGTTAGGTTCGGTCGACCGAGCTCGATGCTTCGGTCGACCGAGTGTCACCTCTCGGTTGACCGAGCCTCGGGTTTGGGTTGGTTTTCGGCTTTAATCGTGCTTATCTTCTAGAACCACCCTAAGTCGGCAAAAACCTCTATATAAGCAAGCAACTACGAGAATTGTAATACACACCAAACACACCTCTCATACTTTAGAATATAATTCTACTTTGATATTTTAATACAATGTAGCATAAGTAGATTGAAGGTTTCCAGCAATTTAAAGGCTGCGAGTTATGTAAGCCTTTATTTTCTGTTTCTTTTCTTTTAAGTAATTAATTCCCCCCAATTATGCTTTATTGTTTGAGTTAGTTAATTCATAGCTAGATGATGTAGATCTAGGCTATGACGTTAGGGATGTGGCGATACCTTGTCTATGGGGGTCCCATAACCTACGTCATAGACTTAGTATTTATTCATGAATCGTATTGTTTAATTAATGTGTATCTAAGTTAGTTTATATGAATGCTTTACGAGTTCGTTTAATACGTTACGTATGATGAAACGCGAGAGATACGTTCGGGGATGTAATGCGGGGACGAAATTGATTCGGGTGACCGAATGAGTTCACTCGGTCGACCGAGCCCACCTATTCGGTCGACCGAGCCCCGTTTTCATCCGTTAAATAGCCACGTCTTTATGGTTAGGTTAACTTAATAGAATTTATTATCTCGGTAGGTATGGCTATGGCTACGTTACTCGCTTAGTTTAATTAAAACGTGTAAAAAGGAAATACCACTATAAAACTCTTAGGTAGGCTCATGAATTGATCTTCGGACGTTCAGCGTTATCTAGGTAGGTTTATATTTGGGAATTGCATGCACCTGCTTATACGTACGTCGTAGATTAGCATGAGACTATAACTTGGTAAGTGCTAGTTGGACGAGAGCTTGAGTAATCGTTTAGGAAGTATAAGTACGCCTAACCATAGGAATGTTGCCTAGACGAGATGTACGGTCAATATCGGCATCCTTAGAGTCGTAAGCGTGTGAGTTATATGAGATGGAGGCACCAAAAGGCGAAGTCACGTAACAATACCACAGTGATCTAGTGACCTACCGGTGCTACGTCAAGTTAAAGAGGATGACTCCCGTAGCCAATCTAAGATAGATACAAATGGATTGACAAGTTAATAAGTTCGGTTTATTATATAAATTATCTAGGTCCAAACGATAAGGACTATAATTGGGGAGGTTAATTACGTTGTGTCGAGTCGTGTCTTTACTTTTCTTGTCTTATGTTGGTCGTAGACCGCCTCTATGTCCTTGACATGTTTAATTAATTGCTTATATATGAAATGATCCACAATTGGTTCCCCGTGGGATCGACCTTGATTCACTATAGCTATACTACGATGGGCCTAGTCCTCTTGCTAGTATTGGTTTATGGTGGTCAAGTATTTTATTACTTGATCTACGTCATCAAGAAAGCATCAGTACATTTTGAACATTTCTAGGGCACTTAGGTTTCATTCTAACATTACTATTGAATATTTGGGTCACTGTGTTTAGCATGCAGTTTATTTGATTAACATCACTCCTACTCATTTGTTGAAGAACACAACACCTTATTTTCCTCAGCACTAAAAGGAACCCGGTTATGCTAACTTGAGAATCTTTGGTTGTCTTGCCTTTGTATCTATTATGTCTGAAGGAAGAGGAAAATTTGATAGCATGAGTAAGAAAGCTATTTTCTTGGTTTTGCTCAACACATTAAAGGATATCAAGTTTTAGACCTTGACACTAAAAACATTATTGTGTCAAGAGATGTTATATTTCATGTGCATAGTTTTCCTTTCTCCACTGATCATACTCTATTGTCTCATGATCCCCCATTGTCTTCCACTTCCCGATCATGATTCTACTGATTATCATGTTGTTCATCCAATTCTTGTTACTCAGCCTAATGTTATGGATCAACCCTATTAGGAAGTTTAGAATACTACATGTACAGCTCCAGTCCAGAGAAAATCTCAAAGATAGAGACCCACACCATCTTCTACCAAAGTGTTACCAAAAAGCTGCTCAACATTCATATTGGCAAAAAACAATGAATCAAGAGTTAGCAGCTCTTGAAAAGAACAAATACCTGGACATTGGTGAAACCACCTCATAACACTAAGCCAATAGGTTGCAAATAGGTGTACAAAATCAAAAGAAAATCAGATAGGAGCATAGAGAGGTATAAAGTCAGATTGGTGGCAACGGGATACACA
The DNA here is from genome assembly GCA_036785695.1 of Gentiana straminea. Taxonomy (NCBI): domain Eukaryota; kingdom Viridiplantae; phylum Streptophyta; class Magnoliopsida; order Gentianales; family Gentianaceae; genus Gentiana; species Gentiana straminea. Next base: position 3,580,140 of record JAVUPR010000366.1, read on the forward strand.
CAAACAGAGGGTGTAGACTTCTTGGAAACATTTTCCCCTGTTGCAAAACAAAGAACAATTAGGTTGTTCATGGCATTGGCTACCCTCAAGGATTGGAACTTACACCAAGTGGATGTCAACAATGCATTTCTACATGAAGAACCTTATGGGGCCACTACTAGGCCTTGAAACAAAAGGTTTGGTCTACAAGTTGAATAGGTCTCTATATGGTCTTAGGCAGGAAAGTAGGCAATGGAATTCCAAGTTAACATTACACCCATGTTAGGATGGTTATAAGCAATCAAAAAATGACCACAACCTCTTCACTAAAGGCCATTTATAGGATTTTGTAGCCCTACTAGTCTATATGGATGATATTATAGTAGGCATCAAGGACATGTCTAAAATTCGACATCTCAAAGATTCCTTGCCTTCAGCCTACACTCTTAAAGATTTAGAGGAGCTAAAGTACTCTCTGTGTCTAGAATCTAAAGAAGGCATATTGGTAAACCAGAGGAAAATCTGCCTAGATTTATAAAAGGAGTTTGGCTTTACAGATTGCAAAACAGCCCAAACACCCATGGATACCTACCAAGATTTAACAGCAGTCAAATATCCCTTGCGAGAATCTAATACATACTATAGGTCCCTAGTTGGAGCTGCTCTATCTTGGAAAGACAAGGCCTGACATTGCATTCATAGTACAACATCTTATTCAATTCTTGGACAAGCCAACTGAAGCACATCTACAGGTAGCTCATAGGTTGCTTAGAAATTGGAAATCTGCACCAGGAAAATGTCCGCTATTTCCTGTGAAGAATTCAATCAAATTAAAAGCCTTAAGTGATTCAGATTGGGCAAGGTGTGTCCGGACAAGAAGATCTATCACTGGTTACTTAGTGTACCTTGGAGATTCTTTGATCTCTTGGAGATAAAAAAACAACCAACAGATTCAAGAAGTTCTAGTGAAGCAGAATACCGGGCTATGGCAACAACAACTGTTGGACTTATTTTTTAGTTTTGATGATGAGTGCCAGACTAGCTGTTATAGTGCAAAGGCAAAAAGATGTCTAAATCAAATGTATAGGTTTATTAGAGTTTGATTCATAAATAGGTTTGATCAAACAAGCACTGTAATGGTCAGCTGAGCTTTTTCAGTAGACTAGTCAATATCAGTAGGGTAGATAGGTCAGTAGACTAGTCAGGAACCTGCTGAAGACTAAAGGCGAAGGGCTGAGGGCTCAAACTCAGTTGCAGAAGGCTAAGGGATCAAACTTAGTAATTAAAGTCAAGGATATGGAATCAGAATTTAGGCAAGTCTGTGGTGACCTAAACTGATTACATATACCTTGTGTACAAGGTCTAAGTTCCATTAGTTGAATGATGTTTGGAACTTGGTTATATTCAAAAAGGTGTAATCTAACTTCACAAATAAAAGTTAGATAAAAGAAGTCAGCTGCATTGTATTTTATACACAGTAAATTGGAGTTCAAATAGATGACGTGTATCACGACAGATCGATGAACCCGCCGATGAAATACCTCGGGTAATTCAAGATTACATTGGAAGATTACATTGAAAATGACGACCAACTACCTCTCGATTTATCAAACAAATCAAGGGTGAGATTAAACAGACGTTGGGATGATTTAGATTATTATCCAATGGATACAAGTCAAAGGGTGGATGATCGCTTGTCAAAAAGGAATTTCGACGAGGTGTCGATCCTATGAATAGTGACAGAATGCAAATCAGATGGGACAAAAACAAGGAACGGTTACATTTGAATTTCAAACACAAGTCACATGTTCTCCTACCTATAAATAGAGGACTTTCAACTCAGAAACAAGATGATGAATTTTGATAAACTTTGAAGAGATATTATTCTGAGCTGAAAAACACCCTGCTGAACTTACTGAACTTAAAGCTACTGATCCAGAGAAATTCTTCAAGTGTATTCTACATTCAAGCTACATCAAGCATACACACTTGAAGACCGCAAGCCGCCGATTATATCATCCTAATCAAGTCTGTTAACCGAATCATTTACTTGATTCAATCTTTATTTTATAAAGAACCTCGCCGAAGACAAGTGAAGCACTTTGGTGTGAAAGATCGTTGTTTGTGGTGGAGTGGTGAAGAGGCAATCCTACCCTTCAAGGACCAAGTGGAAGACTCGGGAGTAGCAATCCTACCTGTTCCCAGTTTTCAGTTTGTGAAGCCATAGTTATTGGTGAAGGACAAGCAACTTAGGAATCTTTGTAACAGCTACATCAAAGATCTCTAGTGAATTTCCTCCAACATCATAGGAGAAGAGTGAACTGACAGGATTACACCACCTGGAACCACTATAAAATCTGCCTACTTACTTTCAGCATTTATATTCTGCACTTAGTTTATTTTACATATCAACCTACTGAATCTAGCAACTGAAATCACACACTTGCACTACTGAGTATCTAATACTTAGTATCATATTTAACAACAAGTATGAAGGCTTAATTTTGATATAATTCCGCTGCACAAATTCAGCCAACTCAACTATCAGTAGACTATCGTTTATCGGCAGCTGCGAAGTCTCGAGACTCGACGAAGTATCGGCGGACTCGAAGTAGTATCGCAGCCGCCGAAGTTGCAGAATTTGTTAACTCCAAAGTTTTAAGTGTTAAGTTTATTCCCCCTCTCTAAACTTAACCAAAGCCTTTTCAAGGGACCAACAATTGGTATCGAGCAAATTGCTTCGTTCAAGTAATCCTACTTGTTGTGCTTGTGAAAATTCTTTGAAACTTTCTTTCAAGTTACCGACTTTCAAAGACTTGCATCATGGACAACACCCAAGTATGCTAGAACTATGCCGATGTGTTCTCTTGATAGATTTGATGAGTATAAACGTCGAATGCAGACATACCTTGCTGCAACTCATGATGAGATGATGAATGTACTAACTGATGGACCACTGGAGATTACCAAGGCAATAACAGTGGGTGATACAAATGAGTACATTCCTAAACCAAAAAGAGAATGGAACTCTGGGACAAGATACATTTATAGAAAAAGTGCAAACCTCAACAAAATTGCTATTGATATCATTTATAGAACCTTGGATAGAAATATGTACATGAAGGTTAAAGATTGCAAAACTGCAAAGGAACTTTGGGACAAGATACATTTGATCTGTGAAGGCACTGATGCAATAAAGATGAATAAAATCAGTGTGGCCAGAAAGAGGTTCCAAAAGTTCAAGATGCTGCCAAATGAAACCATTGAGCAAATGGAATCAAGATTCAATGCAATCCTGGATGAACTTACCCTGCTAAGTGTAAGTTATTCAAAAGAAGAAATAAACACCAAAATCTTAGAGGCTCTACACCGCAAAAGATGTTTGGAAAATGAAGGTGACCGCAATAGAAGAAATGAGAAAGTTGCATGAAGAAGACACCTTCAAGTTGTTTTCGATCTCAAGGCTTATGAATTTAGCAAAAAGCTTGTACACGGATCGAAAAGGAAGAGCCAAAGACCCTTTGCATTGGTGCTTCACATCAAGAAGAAACATCAGGAGGACAAGATGATCTGCTGGATGAGATGCAGGAGCAGATTGCCCTACTGAGCAAGAAAATTAGGATGATGAAGACTGGAAAGGCCCCTTCAAGAAATTTCACTAAGAGGCCTACTGAAAGAAAGAAAGAAGAATCAAAGAAAGACAATGGCTATCTATGCTTTAATTGCAAGAAACCAGGACACTTCAAACCTGACTGTCCTGAGTTAAAACAAAGTAAGGAACCTGATTATCTTTGCTTCAACTACAAGAAGCCAGGACACTTTAGATCAGATTGTCTAGACCTACTGAAGACCAAGAGTCAACAAAGAAGATATGGCAAGAAGGCTATGGTTGCCGAAGATGAATCGGGTATGAAGTGGAATCGAAAAAGGAAATGAATCGATGACACGGCATTGGTTGCCGAGATGGAAGATTATGCTTTGATGGCTAATATGGATGAAAGCGAGGAGGTATACAATACCGTATCTATAAACACCCGCCTTTGGAAGTGATTGTGAATCAACCCGTGGTTCAAATCCTAGAAATTCGACAACAATGAGACTTTGGATGCCATCCTTAATCAATCGAGGATAATACAATCTGGTTATGAGATTGTGAAGGGTGAAAAAGAAGCTCTTGAATTGGAAGTTGGAAGATTGAAAGCTAAATTAAGGGTTCTCAAAGGTAAAGGAAAAGATGTTGGACGAGAATCAACGCATAAGCCCGCGCGATCATTCGGTAGCCTCGAATCCGCCGAACCATCTTGTTCATCTCGTCGCATACAAATCGGAAAGCCTTATGGTGATAGAAGATGGCTTGGATTTGGAACTCAACAATCCAAAAAGAGTGGATCCAGTAAAGTTACTGAACCTAGTACCAGAATTGGTCCTAAGTTTGTACCTGCACAAAATCCAACTCCAAGTAAGGTTGCTGAGGCAGCAAAACCTACTGAAAACACTTCAAGAAAGTGAATCGAAGTCAAAGAAGTCAACGACTCCTAACAAAAAGAATGAATCCAAAAATAGGACTCGCCGTGCCTTCTAAGCTCGCCGATAGCAGCACTCGCCAAGTCTATTTGGACCACGAAGGGTAAGAAACGAGAAATATTCCAAGGATAAGAATCCTAAACCCAAAAATGTTAATCATTTAAGGGATACTTATCTCGGGGGAAAGGTAGACTGTTCCCTACCGATGATGGTTGGAATACTCCCGTACCTATCGTTAGAAACAACAAGTATAACCTTGCTGCTAGGGTAAAACCTAAGCAATGGAATCAGCAAAGGACTCAGCAGAGGACTTATAAAAGGCCTCAACAGGGACCTCAGCAGACTTCATACTATAGGGCTGTTCCTAACAGACAGCAAACAAATGGTTATACTAATGCTTTTAACAACAAAAGTCACTTCAAACAGCATTATAAACCAAAAGGCCAGAAAACATATGTGAATCCTACACAACCTACTGTTAGAACCTATGGATGTGTGGAATACATGTATGAACCAAAGTATGACACTTTTAGGAGAAGACCTTGTGGAAACTTACCAAAAGTCATGCTTACCACTGACCACTATGGACCCAAACAGGTTTGGGTACCTAAAATGCATTAACTTTGTTTTGTAGGGTGTCTGGTACTTTGACAGTGGATGTTCCAGACACATGACAAAGAATAAGCACTGTTTAATAAACTTTGTGACAAAAGATGGTCCAAGGGTGAATTTTGGCAACAAGAATACACCTGGATATACAAGAGGATATGACACACTTATGAGAAATGGACTTACAATAAAAAATGTTGCATAGGTGGAAGGACTGGATTACAACTTGCTGAGCACTGGACAATTCTGTGACATGGGATACAAAGTCACTTTTGACAAAAACAATTGTATTGTCATTAGTGAAAGAGGTGATCAAGTTGTACTTGTGGTAGAAGACAACAAAACATGTATGTTGTGGATTGGTCTCTGCAGCCCGAAACTCGCACGATTGTGCATACCAAGTCTGAACTTAATTGGTTATGGCACAAGAAGTTGAATCACTTAAACTTTGATGATATAAATCAGTTGGTGAAGAAGAAGCTGGTGATTGGTTTACCTGAGATCACATTCAAGAAGGATGCTATATGTGATGCATGTCAGCAGGGCAAACAGATAAAGTCAAGCTTCAAGTCAAAACCCAAACAATCAACTAACAGAGTGTTGGAGCTGATGCATATGGATCTATTTGGACCTATAACTCCAACAAGTGTAACAGGAAAGAAGTACACCTTAGTGGTTGTGGATGATTATTCAAGATATACTTGGGTGGTTTTTATGAACAAGAAAAGTGAAACACTCCAAAGCATGCCTAATCTTTTGAAGAGATTACAAAATGAGAAAAGTTTAACAGTAATAAAAATAAGATCAGATCAGGGTACTGAATTTCTCAACAAAGTAATAAGAGAATACTGTGAACGAATGGTGTACTACATCAACTTGCTGCTGCTGGTACACCTCAGCAAAATGGGGTTGCTGAAAGAAGAAACAGGACTTTAAAGGAAGAAGGAAGAACAATGATCTGTGAAGCATTGCTACCTAAAAGATATTGGGCTGAAGCAGTCAATACAGCATGCTATACACAAAACAGAACATCAAGTAAACAAGAAGCCGCCGAAGACACCTTATGAGGTTTGGAATGGAAGGAAACCTAACATATCCTATTTCCATCCATTTGGAAGCAAGTGTTTTATCCTAAATCACAAAGTTCATTTGAAAACATTCCAACCAAAATCGGATGAAGGAATTTTCTTGGGATATTCTTCGATCGGCAAGGCATTCGTGGTGTTGAACAAGAGGTCACCGAAACATGAAGAAACAATCCATGTTGTGTTTGATGAACCTAAGTTTACCGGTATGGAAGATGAAGATTGTGAACTGCCGAGAATGAACAAGTCACCGATCCAGATTGTGTTGAAGTTTTGGAAAGATTCAATGACTTAAAAGTTTCGATACCGCACTCGCCGAACACCCCGCCGGTAATGTTACCGATGCAACAAGCGAAGCAGTTCAAGGATCCGCTCGAACCCCCTGTAGAAGAAGCTACAGCAGACCCTCGAAGATGAGGTTCCTGATAATCAAAATAACCAGAATCCACAATGGTTAAGGAATCACCATGCTGAACAACTTATTGGCAATGTACAGCAAGGTGTGAGGACTAGAAGACAACTGGAAGCTATGTTTACTTGTTTTCTATCTCAAATGGAACCTAAAGTTGTTGAAGAAGCAATTTCAGATCCAGATTGGATAATTGCTTTGCAAGAAGAATTAAATGAATTTGAAAGAAATCAAGTTTGGACACTAGTTGAAAGGCCAAGTCATGCAAATATCATTGGTACTAAGTGGGTATACAGAAATAAACTTGATGAATCTGGTACCATTGTGAGGAATAAGGCCGACTAGTTGCAAAGGGCTATTCTCAAGCGAAGGAATAGATTTTGATGAAACTTATGCACTGTTGCAAGATTGGAAGCTATCGAGATTATTCTTGGCACATGCTTGCATATAAGAACTTCAAAGTATATCAAATGGATGTCAAAAGTGCATTTTTGAATGGCATTCTAGAGGAGGAAGTGTATGTACGGCAACCTCCGGATTTGAAGTTAAAGATCAAGAAGATAAAGTGTATAGACTCAACCAAGCACTTTATGGATTGAAACAAGCACCAAGAGCATGGTATGAGACTCTATCTCAATTCTTGGTGGATAATGGTTTTACAAAAGGCATCATTGACAAGACACTTTTCAGAATCAGTGAAGGGGACAGCACCCTGCTGGTACAGATTTATGTTGATGACATAATCTTTGGTTCTGAAAATGATTTACTTTGTGAAAAGTTTGCAAATCTAATGAAGAGCAAATTCCAAATGAGTATGATGGGAGAAATGAATTACTTCTTGGGATTGCAAGTTAAACAAATGAAAGATGGAATCTTCATTCATCAAACCAAGTATACCAAGGAGTTGCTGAAGAAGTTTGATATGGAAAATAGCACTAAAAACTCAACTCCTATGAGTACAAATATCAGATTGGATGAAGATAAAGAAGGCAAAGATGTTGATCAGACCTTATACAGAAGGATGATAGGCAGTCTGCTGTACCTTACTGCCAGCAGACTTGATATATCCATTGCTGTAGGTGTTTGTGCAAGATTTCAATCTAAACCTAAAGAAAGTCATTTAGGTGCATTCAAAAGAGTTCTCAAGTACCTAAAAGAGACTTCGGGAGTAGGGATATGGTATTCCAAGGATGGAAGCTTCAAAGTTATATCCTACTCAGATTCTGATTATGCCGGATGCAAAATTGATAGAAAAAGCACCTCAGGTTCCTATCAGTTAATGGGAAATAGACTGGTCTCCTAGTTTAGCAAGAAACAGAATTCTATATCAACTTCCACTGCTGAGGCTGAGTATATAGCTGCTGGAAGTTGCTGTGCACAAGTATTATGGCTAAGACAACAATTAACGGATTATGGAATTGAAGAAAAGTAAATTCCAATTATGTGTGACAACACAAGTGCAATTGCAATCACAGAAAATCCTGTTTTGCATTCAAGAACCAAGCATATTGATGTGAGACATCATTTTATAAGAGATCATGTTGAAAAGAAAGATGTGGTGGTTCTATACATCCCTACTGAAGATCAACTTGCTGATATCTTCACTAAACCACTTGACAGTGAAAGATTTGCTAAACTAAGGACTGAACTTGGAATTATCAAAGTTGACTGATAATCAGCAGTTTACTGGAATTCACCAAGGGGATTAGTCTTTTCTATGTTGGGTGAGCTCACTTAGCAGACTAGTCATTGGTATCAACAATTCTATGTACTTATGTTTGGACAATTGAGCAAATGAGGTTGCCAAGGGGATTGGTCTTTGTCATTTTGGGTGAGCTCACTTGACAGATCAGTCATTGGTATTAAACTTCATATTGTATTATCAATTGACAAAATTAGAAGAAATCAAGGATCAGCAGAGTCACTTTGTCAGCAGCCTGCTGAAGCTTCAGTATCAGCAGACTGCTGAGCCCACCCTGCTGAGGACTACCCTGCTGAATGGAACGTTACACATGTTAGGTGTGATGCCCGAAAGACAATTTTGTAATTGTTTTATTTAATAAATGAAATGATATTATTATTCATATTTATTATTCTCATATTCACCGATGTGACAATAGTATTTACACTACGAGAAAACCCTAAGTATATCGTTTATGTAATCACTTAACTCGGTGTATGGTATATACACGGGAGGATTGAGTTAGTGAAGATGTACTTAAAATACAATTAGCCCGTAGTGAAGTTAATCGAGAGTATCGGGTCTCTCCTTTAACGTGCTATTAATGCGCCCGAACACAATAGGTGTGATTGTCTTATCCGGACTTTCGGTTAAGAGAACCTAGTGGGGCATTTATATATGATAGATATATCATATAGGGCTGGACCAATTTGATTAGAGTTCACGATATAATTCCGTAATCAAGAATTCTTATCGAATCAATGGATGATCATATTTATGGATATATCTTAATCCTGAGGTGATCACAGTCAACTGCTTGAATCAGTATGAAGTTTGACTTGACGGTTAAGGATTACACTGAGTCTGTGGTCCGAATTACCCCATCTTGGCATTGTACTTGGATTGAGTGAGTAGTCTGTGTTATCACGGATACGGAATCCATTCCTTCCATTTCGGAAGTAGATAGACAGTTCCCTTATTTGTTAATCCTAGAAACTGATCGATCCATGGAGTTCATATTACACTGATTAGCTACCAGTGAGTTGTATGAATTAATTGATCACTAGGGGGTTAATGGTAAATAATGATAAGATGTTCTAAAAAGGGTTAACGGTAACTTCCCGATTTAGAATGAACAGTCTATGGAGGATTAATCCATATGTAATGATTATATCAATGGACGCTTATTATTATTCTCGTGAGGAGATAAATATAATCTCATAATCGGAGGAGTGCGATCACGGGATTATGGTGGCATATTCCTGTGATTGATTTATCGAATATAATTATTCTGTGCGTAAGATAATTATTTATTTGATTTATCGGAGCCGCTGATTATTAGTCCATGGTCCCCGACGTGCCTCCAAATATAGCATAGCTATTCTCGGACGTCGAATCCTAATAATATTAATTTAGTTCTTGTTGGACTTTATTAAAACGATATGTGAATTAATTGTTTAGTTGGACTAAATAATTAAATATACGGAAAAGACATTTTTCGTGGACTCGGCCCGAATTGGTGTGTTGACCAATTTTGACCCAAATTGGTCAAATATGCGTGGACTTTGAATTTGAAGGAAAAGGTGCGCATGTTATATTATTTAATTATTAAGGAATTTGTTTTCTTGGATAATTATTTAATGTGTGATTTATCTTTTATTTGTTAAATGATAAATCATGGAATATTGGATAATATATTTATTTATCCTAATTTGTTTGGGATAAATATTATATTTATCTTTTATTTGGAAAAGGATTAATGTAATAATTATCTCTTAATTATTTAATCCTTGGAGGACAAGGATTACTCTCCTATATAAAGAGAGTTCTCCTAAGCCTTAACACACACAATATTTTCGAGTTCCACCTCTTAGAGAGGAGGAAGAAATTTTCGGCCAAGGGGAGTTAAGGGGAGAATCTTGGAGATTTTTCCGGGTAGCATATCGGAAGGATTCGAGACGAGGATTTCCTTCCACCGGGAGTTGCTTGGATCACACGTACGGAAGATCGTGGTGCTCTTCACACCTTCTTTCCTTTGCGGTTCTTCAACTTGGATTTTGAGATCCAAGAGGTATGATCTACAACCCCCCTTGTAGAGTAGATCTAGTTATTTTATTACGTATATTTTATAGATCTAGATCCTTAAATCGCTTCCGCTGCGGATGATATTACTAACAGTGGTATCGGAGCCAAGGTGATCTATATTTATACGTATAAAATATTAGATCTAGGAGTGGTAAACATGTAGATTTTTTTGGCCCAAATTTTTTTTAAAAAGGGGGCCGAAAATTATGTTTAATTTTTTTTTTATGTTATGAATGTCTTGGTTGAAGAGATGGATTGGGGTTGGTACTGTTTACTCGTTAGATCTATTGTAGCTCCTTTGTTTAGTAACAATTGAGTATAGGATTTGTAATTTAATTATGTTGCATTCGAAAATTGTAAAAGGTAGTACCTTTTGTATTTATTTTTTGGTTCCGGGTTCAAGAGACGACGAAGATCATGATATTCAAGATCAACAATATGGTGGAACATAAGGTAAAAGGAGAGGGGCTGATTTGTTTTTAGGTCACGGCATTTTTTTTAAACTTGCGGCAAAGATAAAATAATTTGGTCTCAGCAATTCTTTTGTAGCCGCAATTTGTTTTGACAAATTTTGCATGCGGCAGCCCTAATTTGCATGCGGCAGCTTGCATGTTGTAACCTAATTTTGTTTTACTTTTGGCCGCATGATCTACTGATTTAAAAAAAAAAAAAAAAAATTAAGCTGCCGTGTATTATGAAAAAAAAAAAAAAAAGGGGGAAAGTTTTTTTTTTATAAAACAATTGATAATATAGATATTTTTTTTAATATATTGGTATATTACGGCCTCCTCTCCTCGTCGTTCGTGGTTCGTTTCAAGATCGAAGGTCCAAGATCCGAAAGTTTCAAGATCAACATCGAACATCGAGATTTGAAGACTTAGATTAAATTTTTACTTTTCCTTAGAAAATAGGTTAGTCGGGGGTACCAACGATCCATCTCGGTGTTTAAATTTTCCGCAATTTATTTTTTATGTGTTCGATCATAAAATAGATATAAAATCGGAATTGCCATGACATGCATCATATCATAAATCCACTCCATGCATACATGCAGAATTTTAATTTTGGTAATTAAAATAGGCATGTATACAAACTCGTGTAATTAGTTGAAATTTAATTAATACGTGGTAATTAATAAATTTAGTAACTAATTAAAGATCCGAGGACGGGTTATGAAATCGTTAAGCCTTTCGGTGTGTGTTCTCGGTGAACCGCCTTAAAGCACAAACGAGATCACGTTTTCAATTCGTAGTGTCTACGAGATTGAATGATGGTAAAAGAACAATAAATCTTGGATAAAAACGGTTCGCTTATAGGTCGGGTGGTCAAATGAGCTTCGCTCGACCGACTTAACCCTCCTAGTGTGATGTATGCACGGGGGTCCGGCAAGACTAAGCTACACCTGGAGAGCGGAGGGTGATTCCTTCTTATCTCAATGGGGCCGTCTTGACCCGACTTCGTCCGACCGTCACATATGTTCCAACGAATAGGACGGGTAGGCTTGCCTACGTTACCGACACCATTCGGAATCCTTGATTTGATGTGCTTTTATGTTAACATCAAAAAGACGTGGTTAGTTAACCCACAACCACTTCCAAAATATTGAGTGGGAGCGGGGAGGCGACGGCCAACCCCACGGCCTCTACTATAGATACAAGTAAGTGAGAGAAGGGTGACGCCTCGAGGCGCTTTGATTTCGTCTCCCTAAGGATGGTGTTCGCCCCTATCAACATTCATGGCTTGGTCTCCGAAAGGATAGGATTTCCGGGTACTCGTCGGGTCACTGACTTATCCTAAGACGGCATACTCGGGGCGTACCTAAGAGATCCGATATAGTAGGTCACACTCATCATAGGTATTTTTTGATAATATCTAGGCTAAAAAAGGAAGGTAGTCAATGAATAAAGGGATGTTCGATTCTCGTGGGATGTTCGATTCTCACAAGTTATTCATTGATGAGATTGTCTCGATTTAACCGTCATCTCTTTGACCTACCCTAAGGCGGCACTGAGATGCGAGGTTAAAACCTTGGAATGGTAGAGTAGACTTAATTTTAGTTTACAATTCCTAAAATAAATATAGTAGTGTTAACTTGAATTAATATATGTCATTTTATTTACAGCATTATATCCCTTACTAAATTGCTTAAAATTTATACTTGACTAGTATTGACTTCGTTAAAAAGTGGAAAGTAACTAGGACGTTGAACTAGTTAATCGATAATGCAATTAATTTTCGAAAGAGATATTTTCTTTTAAGCCTTTTAAAAACCAGTGGCATATAGGTATGTCACTAGTGTCATTCGTGTCAAACGGAAGACAAACTTAGTTTGATCAAAGGTGATTTCGGACTTTGAAATTCTTCCAGTGAATTTTGAGTGTGTAGTAATTACACGAGTAATTTTCTAATTGAAAAATCGGAAAATCATGAAGTGTTACTAGTTGGACGATATTTGGAATCGATGAACTAGTGGGAGCTTTATGATTTGTTGTTTTTCTAGAACATTAGAAAAGTGTAACTGACTACACACGTAACCGCTCTAATTGAAAAACCGGAAAGTCATGAAATATCGCTAGTTGGACGATATTTGGAACCGATAAACTGGTGGGAGCTTTAATATGATTTGTTGTTTTTTCTGGTATATTAGAAAATCCGAGAAGTCCCGACGAGTAACACTCGAAATAGACATCCCACGGTTCAAGAGTAGTGTCTACTCAAACGAACCGCTAGTTCAAGACTGTTTCCATTCACGGAAAGTCAAGAATGGGAGAATATGTCTAAAAGTGTTAGTCATCTAAACTGAGAAAACTGTAAGGCTGAACCGAAAATTAATTAACTGAAAATCATAGGATAAGGACAGTGATTTTGGATCACCAACCTACGAATCTTTGGCGATTTTCTCAAGCTAAGTTCTTAGGAAGAACAAGGTAGCAGTGCATTTAACGATTAAAGGAGTAAACAACGGGCAGTTAATTTTAGCTAGAATAGTGGGAGTGATATAAGGAAATGAATCTCGGATTCAATCCTTGGATATCACGGAAAGTTTATTTTCCGTTTTAAGATTCGTTGGAACGAAAGGATTTACCTTCTATTCGATAATTCGTTTGTCGTATAGAAAGTGAATATACCATTTGTAGTACGAATCCAAGACTCAGACTTTTGTTTGATAAAGTCAAAACCACTTAGAACTGCTGAAATATGTATACAAAACACATCTTAAGAAGTATTAAAAGCAATTGGTTTCTATATTTAGATAAACGCGTCTTCATATTTCATAGTTAGTGCATAGTCCCTAAAAGACAAGACCTGAAGACTGGCTCAGGGTGATTCCTTTTTCTCCCAGTCTGGTTAGATTGTCTCAAAGGTTCAATGACTAAGTTTCCTTTCAATAGGGAAAGGATAATGGTTATAAAGAAGTAACATAGCTTGTTCATGACGACCTTCGGGGTCTGATGAAAGATACAAGCTAGTAGGAGCTTCCGAGTAGTGACTTCTTGTCTGATAACTATTCAAACACTCCGGTAAGTTTATCCAAAATATTTTGAGGTTTCTCTGTTTTCAACAGAGATAGAGTATTCTATACTCAAAAATGGGCCATCACATAGTCCTAGGGACTGATGCTCGGCCTGCCTCATAGTGAAATGCTTTCACTAAGTGAGAAACCGTTAAATTGCCTTATATAGTTTTAGATGTGCTACAATACACTGCTTAACTCAATAAAGATATTGAAAGCGAAATAACGGTTTACATTGAAATGTAAGACCGAGAAGTCTACCTAGAATATGCTTTGGAATTTATGGATAAGGTGTGGATTCAGTTCACCCCACTTCCGTAAATATAAGCATTTAGCACACGGTGCTTGAAGGTAGGTCTGGGAATTTTGCGAACACGTTCGGTCAGTGACCAATCGTTATATATCTTGTAGCATTGAGAAAAAGGTGTGTTATAAGACTCTTGAAATCGGGAAGGGACGGTTATCTTTGTTGCGTCCTTTCTGATAGAATCTATGAACTGTAAAACCTTAAACCTTGCAGTACGTTTACTCAAGGTAGTTACTAACTGATTAAAATCAGACCACGTCCAACATCGGTTGTTGGTGATAATACTAAATACTACTAAACTATATCAGAATTTCGATCCACCCAGAATGTAGTGGGAGTATGGTTTATCCATTACCCATTACGGGTTCTGCGGACTTTGTAGTCTGAGGATCCATTGATGACCTATGGCTCTTTTGTGAGCTGTATAGGATTCTAATAATGTAGGTTTGTTTACAAGCCATAACCCTGTGAATGGAGTTTGGTACTCCAGAGCTGTTCGTACTCTTGTAGAACCACCTGAGTGTCTCAGGCCCAGTGGGAGTAATTGGATCTACACGGAAAAGAGTAGAATGAATAGGAAAGTTTATCTTTCAGAGCAAAGCTTGAGTGGTCTAGGGGTAATTCCCTAAGAAGTAGAGAGTTAATCAGACCTTGAACTCTCTTACCACTTAGTATTGCTTGATTTCGTTCAAAAGCGAGAAAATAGGGGTGATTCCCCGAGACTTTCTTGCCAAACAAACGGAGTCCGGATTCATTCGGAACGAAGGGTATTGCCTTATGAACTTATGACATGATGATTTGTCAAGGCTTATGTCCTTTGTGGATAAAAAGCAAACCTCTCGGTCTTTGGAAGTCATATATTTCTACAATATGTGGATTTGACCGAATATTGATAAGTCTTTTGTAGACTGGATATCAATTTTAGTACGGTAGTGAATATATACATACATATATTAGTGTTTGGGAAGGATAACTTTGCACCGCAGTTGGAATCAACATGGGTGTGTTATACGAAGTCGAATCGACAATACCACAATTCTCTCGCAAAGAGATTTGGACAACGTTCTTAAGAGTTTGACTCGGTCGAATTCATTAGAATCGATCCTTGGTTTCCCATCCATCTTATTGGTTAAGATGATGCATCCGTGTATGCAACATTCAACGAGGAAGTTCTACCCTATGCCTCAGGAATGACTCTCTAAATCTTCGGATCAAGAGAAATGGGATAGATTCTCTTTATAGTAAGAGATGGTCAGGTTATTGAACGTCAACTTTGATCGAATCTTAGATTCGGCTGTCAACAAAGCAAGTTTAGTATGTCCTTTAGTATCTTGAGAGAACGAGGAATAATATGCGGACATATTCATGTATGAACTTGGATATGTGTGATACACCGATTTTGACTTTAAGTCGATTGAGGATGATCGTTAAGTCGATCTCGGGCTCGTGTTTACTCGTACCACATGATTAGATGGACCGGTAACGTTTCGATTCTACGGATCGTCTCGTGCCGACAACCTGACTAATCATTAAGACCCATGACATTTAGATGTAGGTGCTCCCCGAGTCACTGACCTATCCTACGACGGCATACTCGGAGTGTACTTTGGAATCGAAATGGTTATGATATGCTTAATGGGTACTAGAATACGGGATGGGTCTCCATTGCTTTAGAGCAAGTGGGAGATGTAGTTTGTTGTATTTTAAATAATAGGGTGTGCTCTAAAACAATTAATCACATGCTTTCGTGCAAGTGGGAGATTGTTAGGTGTGATGCCCGAAAGACAATTTTGTAATTGTTTTATTTAATAAATGAAATGATATTATTATTCATATTTATTATTCTCATATTCACCGATGTGACAATAGTATTTACACTACGAGAAAACCCTAAGTATATCGTTTATGTAATCACTTAACTCGGTGTATGGTATATACACGGGAGGATTGAGTTAGTGAAGATGTACTTAAAATACAATTAGCCCGTAGTGAAGTTAATCGAGAGTATCGGGTCTCTCCTTTAACGTGCTATTAATGCGCCCAGAACACAATAGGTGTGATTGTCTTATCCGGACTTTCGGTTAAGAGAACCTAGTGGGGCATTTATATATGATAGATATATCATATAGGGCTGGACCGATTTGATTAGAGTTCACGATATAATTCCGTAATCAAGAATTCTTATCGAATCTATGGATGATCATATTTATGGATATATCTTAATCCCGAGGTGATCACGATCAACCGCTTGAATCGGTATGAAGTTTGACTTGACGGTTAAGGATTACACCGAGTCCGTGGTCCGAATTACCCCATCTTGGCATTGTACTTGGATTGAGTGAGTAGTACGTGTTATCACGGATACGGAATCCATTCCTTCCATTTACGGAAGTAGATAGACGATTCCCTTATTTGTTAATCCTAGAAAGCGATCGATCCATGGAGTTCATATTACACCGATTAGCTACCGGTGAGTTGTATGAATTAATTGATCACTAGGGGGTTAATGGTAAATAATGATAAGATGTTCTAAAAAGGGTTAACGGTAACTTCCCGATTTAGAATGAACGATCTATGGAGGATTAATCCATATGTAATGATTATATCAATGGACGCTTATTATTATTCTCGTGAGGAGATAAATATAATCTCATAATCGGAGGAGTGCGATCACGGGATTATGGTGGCATATTCCCGTGATTGATTTATCGAATATAATTATTACGTGCGTAAGATAATTATTTATTTGATTTATCGGAGCCGCTGATTATTAGTCCATGGTCCCCGACGTGCCTCCAAATATAGCATAGCTATTCTCGGACGTCGAATCCTAATAATATTAATTTAGTTCTTGTTGGACTTTATTAAAACGATATGTGAATTAATTGTTTAGTTGGACTAAATAATTAAATATACGGAAAAGACATTTTTCGTGGACTCGGCCCGAATTGGTGTGTTGACCAATTTTGACCCAAATTGGTCAAATATGCGTGGACTTTGAATTTGAAGGAAAAGGTGCGCATGTTATATTATTTAATTATTAAGGAATTTGTTTTCTTGGATAATTATTTAATGTGTGATTTATCTTTTATTTGTTAAATGATAAATCATGGAATATTGGATAATATATTTATTTATCCTAATTTGTTTGGGATAAATATTATATTTATCTTTTATTTGGAAAAGGATTAATGTAATAATTATCTCTTAATTATTTAATCCTTGGAGGACAAGGATTACTCTCCTATATAAAGAGAGTTCTCCTAAGCCTTAACACACACAATATTTTCGAGTTCCACCTCTTAGAGAGGAGGAAGAAATTTTCGGCCAAGGGGAGTTAAGGGGAGAATCTTGGAGATTTTTCCGGGTAGCATATCGGAAGGATTCGAGACGAGGATTTCCTTCCACCGGGAGTTTCTTGGATCACACGTACGGAAGATCTTGGTGCTCTTCACACCTTCTTTCCTTTGCGGTTCTTCAACTTGGATTTTGAGATCCAAGAGGTATGATCTACAACCCCCCTTGTAGAGTAGATCTAGTTATTTTATTACGTATATTTTATAGATCTAGATCCTTAAATCGCTTCCGCTGCGGATGATATTACTAACAACACAGTCAAAGCTTTTAAAGTCAAAAAGCAGATTGGCGGGATATTTATTTTATCCTTTATAACCGCAGTTAAAACTATCCAACGGTTACAAACGTTATGGAAGAGTAATGGGCCACGTGTCAAGATTGCATTTATTCAGATTAATCGTGGTCAGCATCAATGTACGTGCAATGACAGTTGCAACCACTCACTGTCCATATATTCAGACTGTTACTCAGCAGATTCTCTACTTGCAAAATCTGCTTTATCACTGCGAATTTTTACACTGTGTGAACACAGATTTGAGAAACTATCTTCTTCATCTTACTTTCTCATAACAATGGCCGAAAAGATTGATATTCAAATCGAATCAAGCCAAAGTGTTAGAGGCTATGTTGTTGATGCAAACCAAACAGAGATGGCCATCAACATTGGTCGTAGAATAAGAAGGTTTGCTGGCTTGGAAAACAAACTCAATATAAGATTGGAAACAATCTCATATACTAATGTTGTGGATTTCTGGAAACACATGGTTGTGGAAGAAGGAAGCGTAGCATTCAAAACAACTGTGAATGCTGAGGAGATTGAAGTTTCCCCGCCCTGCGAGGGAAGTTTTTGGTTTTGAAGAAATGGTGGATGGTCCAGTAAATCCTGAAGCAATGGGATTGGACAAGATGGCGTTTGTTGATCAAATCAAAATAAATGAAGCCACCAAATCTGTTCCAGGCATCAACTGCAGACATATTGGCAATGAGTACAACCTGCTGAGCAAACTCATTGCAAAGAACATACTAGGACTGGTTGGAAGTATGGATACTCTATCAGGACCCAAGATAGAGCTGATGATAATTATCTGCATGAGCATGAAGTTTGATTGGGCTGGCTATTTCATTCATTACATGAAGAAGGTAGCCAAGGAAGAAAAAGAGGGAAAGAGAAAATCCAAGGCCCTGCCCTTAGGATTAATGGTTTAGACCCTGCTGAATCACTTGGAGGTTCCTGACATAGAACCTGAGAAGATAAATCAGTCTAGATACAAGAAAGAGATTAATCATGCAATTCCTGGTCTGGATGATGATGAAGAGGTTGCTGGAGAAGCTGCTGATCGAGGCTAAATTCACCCTTCAAAAACAATTTATAAAGACTCGAAACCGTGGGCAAACTAACTCTCTAACCGGCAGTGTACCGGGTCGATTGCTAGCATAGCTACAGGAGTACGAGGTCGAACCCAAAGGAATATGGTTGTGAATACCAAAGCAAACTTCAAACTTAGTCTAGGAAAATCGATGGTTGAAAAGGTTAATTACTACAACAACTACTAAAGCGATTATTAACGAAGTTTAACTAAGGGAGAGGGACATAGCCAAACCATGATCCAAATAGCTAATTTCAACCCTAAGGATAGACAAAACCGGGAGTGTGCATTAAAACAAACGAACCCTTGCAAACGATCTCACGGGTGCGTGCTCCTAATTCTGGTGCTAAGATCTGAACAACTCTCCTTTAACACCCTATGCCATGTTAACTACCCTTCCCTTTAGAAGATTCACTAACAAGACATGATATGCACTAGAGCCGCTTAAACGTGAAAACGAGTAACCTCGCATTGGGCTCGGGCTTAACAACTAAGCCGAGTCTACGCCGCGATCCTAGAACCCCTTTTCCCACACCCCTCTATCTGAACAACTCTCAAGAGTGATGTGTGTGATTTTGACCTAGGTAGCTAATCTATCCCAAATCCGTTATAACAAGTTCTAAGACATGAAACAAGCAAGATTAATCAATAAAAAGCACTACCCACTCCCAATTTCATCACCCAAAGGGTGATTTCACCAAATTTCACATGATTCGACTATGAAAAGGGATTAGCTACTCATTATACTAATCAAAACATACACAAAACAGGAAATGAAAGCCATAATAAGTAAAAGGGAAGAGAAATTTACCATTAATTTGAAGAAATTCGAGTTTGAGATCCAAAAGTACAAAATAAAGAACTAATTAAAAGGTGGATGCTTTGAAGTTGGAATGAGAATTTGAGCTTGGAAATGGAACAATTAAGCTATGTTTATGCTAATTTATGCTTAGAGAAAGTGTTCTAATCTATTACAAATTTCGAGCAAAGAGTGGGTATAGTTTTTGCTAAGAGAGGGGAGAAGAACTAATGAAATTCGATGGAAATGGGTATTTATAGGGGCCAAAATCTGCAGAAAATGACCCCAAACGCACGTTTGGAGGTTCCCAAATGCGCGTTCCAGCCCGTAACTCTCTGTACCAAAAAAAACAGTTCCGAACGCACGTTTGAAAGTCTCAAACGTGCGTTTGAGATTTGGCAGCTTTCTGGCTGCAGTAAAAAAATGATATCTTCGCATGTATAACTCCGATTTGAGTGATTCAAAATGAGTTGGAAAGCTCTTTCAATTATCTACAACTTTCATGCAGAGTCCATGACCAGAAAATGCCTCCATCATAGGTAAAATGGCTGATGAACAGAACGTAGCATGAAGATACCAACTATTTTTCTTCCTTTTCTTCATTTTTCTTCTTCCTTGGCTCATTTTTGCACCTTGATCATACTTCTCATCATAAATATTTGCCTTCCGGGTTCTCGTGACACCTAGACCCTACAATCTCATGAACGAACAAGACACACAAACGATTCCGGAGGGTAAAAGTGCTCGGGAAAGGGTTAATATCACTAAAAAGAGGTAGTAAACCATCAAAGCGACGGATTTACTCCCCGTGCTATAAACTCAAGATATTACCCAAAAACGGTCTAAAAACACCGAGAATGAGCTAAAAGTGGGATAAACGGGGGTGGAAAATGCACCGGAATCACGTAAAGTTGACTCCCATCAACCACCCCACACTTAGCCTTTGCTCGCCCTCGAGTAAATTAGGCGTTTTAAAACCAACCAAGGGATTCAACGTTGTGATGTAGGTGCTACTATTCACACCCTCGAGGTAACCACAAAGTATGAAACACGAACATATACACACCGGTTATAACATTATCAAGAAAGTGGAGTGTGTGTGGTGCCAAGCTAAAAACCAAGTGCTCAAAAAGATTGTCGGGGCTTGAATCCCGACCAAAAGTCTACCAACCATCTCATACCAACCACCCTCTCCACTAATCAAGGTTACTAAGTTTGGACACAATCGGGTAGGACTTGAAGGGTTATAACGTTAGGCTAGGTACTTTTGGTTAATCGAAAGGGATAATTTGGGAACTGGGGAAAAAGAAGTACGAGTGAACTTAATCAACAAATGTACCACCTTAATTCTATCATACAAACCACCCAAGCTCCTTTTTGATTAATATACACTTAGGGAACCATAGGATACTAACATACCTGAACTCATTGCCACAATCAACTATGTTTCAAGTGTCATGAGGCGAGATCGAATACATTAGCACCTATCTCACTATCCCAACCCTTAACATCATAAAAATAACTTTTGAGCTCATCACTTTGATTCCAACGCTTTATTTTATAAACTCCAAACTCTTATTCATTGAGAACTTTCTAATTTATTTTGAACTTTGATTGATTGAGTTCTCTTTTTTTTAAATTTTTTTTAAGCAAAGAATGAAGAATTTCACTGATTTTTCTTTTCTTTTTGGGCCAAACCCAAACACTAGGCCCAAACGAGCTCCTCTTCTCCTTATAGCTCCAAACAAGGAAACACCAACCCATCAAAACATCATTTCCCCCACCCCACACTTGCCTTGGCAAGTGTGGCCTAACAAAAGACTAAGTCCACTCGTAGGGTATGAACGAAGGGAATGTGACCAAAATTACGGCTCAGGGTAGGTTTTTGACTGAGTAACAAAACGGCTATAAAACGAATGGTGGTCAGACCATTCTATCAAGGCTGAGAGGGGCTACGAAGGTCCAATGTCCGGGATAAGGCTTATTTGGCTTTGGTTGGTCAAAGAGACGCCATGACCGTCATCCCGTGTCCTACTTAGGTAAACCTTTCTATTTCGCCTCGAGACTAGTGGTATGTGAGATGGTAGCAATCAAATTGTGCACAAAGTGTAGCTTACGTGAAATTAATAAACTCCATTCTCGAGATAATATCAAACCGCAGTGTACACGTTCAGGGTCTTACTAAGGTGATCACCACTCGAATGTGAGAATAACACATACAACACGGTGTTAAAAACCCTTGAATTTTTTTGAAAATTACCCAAAAATCGACTCAAACCCGGTCATAGGCTAAGCATACCACAAATTAAGCACATTTAACAACGAAACCAAGAAAACGGCTAAGTCTCCCACCCCACACTTAAACGAAACACTGTCCTCAGTGTGTGAGAGATAAAAAGAGTAAAAGACTTAGCTGTTTGACCAAAACCCGGCAGAAAGGCGCAATAGTAGCCCACGTGACATCTTCTAGTAAGCTCCATCTCGAGTATCTAAAACAATAGAAACAAAAACCAAGGCAAACACATGCACGAGAAAAATCCACGTGCCAAAAGATGGTGATAGATACGAGATATATAAAAATAGAAGCCATGCCACAAATAACGACTCGAAGCATATCAAGCATACTAGACGGGAATCGCACTGGATGTAAAGATAATCAAAAGAAACACAGAGCATCCATGCATAAAATAAGGCCACAAAGGTTCACATAAAAACATCCCCGTCTATGTACAAAAGCCGGAACCAAAAGGAAATTCTCACCCCAACCTCTCTTTTAAGACAAAACTCTCCCCTCTTGCACCCAAAGACCACTCCAAACACATTATTACTACCAAAAAGGTGGGTTGCCTCCCCCAAGCGCCTTTGTTTTACGTCATTGGCTCGACAAGATGACTTATACGGTGCCAATTTTTCCAAAGTTATACTATTGGCACAGGCGAGAAAAGGTAGAAGTGCTTTGTTTAACGTCATTAGCATCGACGTAGTAGCACTAAACGGACTCATACCACAAAAGACTCAAAATAATGATTCAAATATTTTATTTCAAACAAGTATCACCAAAACCATCAACCAAAATCTGAGCTCAAAAAGATCAACAACTCAAGAAGACTAAAAATAGCAAGCATCACGGAAACCGAGTTCGCTAGAAACTTACCTCTCATGGCCCTCGATGTTACCTCTTCCCAACTCGGGAATCCTCTTTTGTCAAAATCTCTCATCACCTTCTTCTTGTAATTGCCATTCCATGGTAGTTGTCCCCTTTTACAAATTCCATGAGCTCCATCTACCGGTAAGTACGCAAAATCAATCGCATAATACTCATCAACACAAGGTGGAAGAGTGTAATAATCTGGGACTGGCATGATAATAATCTCCACTTCTCCTGGTAGCTCTACCATAAATGGCTCTTCAGTCTCATACGATTTCACCTCACTCTTCATAACGACATCTTCATTTACTTCAATTGGGAGTGAGGGTGAAATGGGCGATCCCAGTTTCTCTTCCGACTCTAATTGTGTCTCATCAAACAGTGTGCTCAAATCTATTGTACACCCCTCCAAGTCATCATTTCGTATTTCATCGGGAGACAGTGTAATAGATAAAAGTTGCACCTTCTCCATTTCCAAGTCTTGCAACTCATCTTCATCCCAAAACGAGCTATCTTCATCAACAAAAATTTCTTGCTCAGTCATAACAATGGTCGGTTCCACCACACATTCCACCAAGGTATCATCAATTTTCATCTCAAAGGGTGAAGGTGCAATAGGTAGAACGTGAAACTTGCCATAATCAAATATCGCAATAGGAGGTGACACTATGAGCAATCCCAACTCACTATCTAGCTCAGAAATCTCATCATGGCAAACTGAATCATCAACCTCACTCTCAACCTGAACTTTTTCAGTGATAACATCATCATCCCGGACCACCGCTATTGCACATGTCTCTTCCTCTTTCTCATGCCTCCTCTCTTCAATCAATTGCCCCATCCGGTCTTCAAGATTTCTTACGTCGGAGTCAAATCTTCTATCGAACTCTTGCATATCCTTCTTCATTTGAATCAAACTCTCGTTCAATAAAAAATTAATCCGCTCTATTTGAATGTCGGTGAAGTCTTCTTCTCGGAATGGGGGAAACCGATCATACCGACTTTGATTCATTGGAGGTGAGTAGTAGGCCTCTTGCCATGCCAAACTCGATCAAGTGGCTGAATCTGGGTGAAGCTATCAACACGTTGAGTATGAACACCGTAATCCTGATAAGCACTAGGGTTCAGACAACCCTCATAATGTTGTGGCTCATAACTTGAATAACCGTAATTTTGACTTTGGCATGCACTAGGGCACCGATAAGCCCATGAACCTTGGTTACTCGTCGTTGATATTGAGGTTGAGGCAAGAAGCGTTGTTTATAACTTTGTTCGGTGCCCGAGGTTGGTAGGGGTATTGTTGTTCGTGTGAGTAGTATTGATCGAAAAATCCATCCATTTAAGCTCAAGCTGCAAGATCTCAGAAAACAACAAGAACACAATCACGGTATCTAGTCACCACCACCACCGCAATAGGTGGTGTGACTTTCAACAAAAAACCATCATCAAGAAAAGAAAAAAAAAAGAAAACAACCTAGGCCTAAGCTTTCGGTTCACTTACAAGATATCACAAAAACATATTCCCCGGCAACGGCGCCATTTTGATCGAGGCTAAATTCACCCTTCAAAAACAATTTATAAAGACTCGAAACCGTGGGCAAACTAACTCTCTATCGGCAGTGTACCGGGTCGATTGCTAGCATAGCTACAGGAGTACGAGGTCGAACCCAAAGGAATATGGTTGTGAATACCAAAGCAAACTTCAAACTTAGTCTAGGAAAATCGATGGTTGAAAAGGTTAATTACTACAACAACTACTAAAGCGATTATTAACGAAGTTTAACTAAGGGAGAGGGACATAGCCAAACCATGATCCAAATAGCTAATTTCAACCCTAAGGATAGACAAAACCGGGAGTGTGCATTAAAACAAACGAACCCTTGCAAACGATCTCACGGGTGCGTGCTCCTAATTCTGGTGCTAAGATCTGAACAACTCTCCTTTAAAACCCTATGCCATGTTAACTACCCTTCCCTTTAGAAGATTCACTAACAAGACATGATATGCACTAGAGCCGCTTAAACGTGAAAACGAGTAACCTCGCATTGGGCTCGGGCTTAACAACTAAGCCGAGTCTACGCCGCGATCCTAGAACCCCTTTTCCCACACCCCTCTATCTGAACAACTCTCAAGAGTGATGTGTGTGATTTTGACCTAGGTAGCTAATCTAGCCCAAATCCGTTATAACAAGTTCTAAGACATGAAACAAGCAAGATTAATCAATAAAAAGCACTACCCACTCCCAATTTCATCACCCAAAGGGTGATTTCACCAAATTTCACATGATTCGACTATGAAAAGGGATTAGCTACTCATTATACTAATCAAAACATACACAAAACAGGAAATGAAAGCCATAATAAGTAAAAGGGAAGAGAAATTTACCATTAATTTGAAGAAATTCGAGTTTGAGATCCAAAAGTACAAAATAAAGAACTAATTAAAAGGTGGATGCTTTGAAGTTGGAATGAGAATTTGAGCTTGGAAATGGAACAATTAAGCTATGTTTATGCTAATTTATGCTAAGAGAAAGTGTTCTAATCTATTACAAATTTCGAGCAAAGAGTGGGTATAGTTTTTGCTAAGAGATGGGAGAAGAACTAATGAAATTCGATGGAAATGGGTATTTATAGGGGCCAAAATCTGCAGAAAATGACCCCAAACGCACGTTTGGAGGTTCCCAAACGCGCGTTCCAGCCCGTAACTCTCTGTACCAAAAAAAACAGTTCCGAACGGACATTTGAAAGTCTCAAACGTGCGTTTGAGATTTGCACTACAAGAAATTCGGATTTTAATGAGGAGAATTCTCCTCATTAATTGTTCATTTCTCCTCATTAAAGACGTTTAATGAGGAGAAACCACTCCTCATTGCAGCTTCTCTAGTTAAAGGTATATAATGAGGAGAATTGAATCTCCTCATTAATTAAATCATACATTTAATGAGAATATTTGCTCCTCATTAAAATTATTTTTAATGATGACTAATCTCCTCACTATCTAGTCATTTACTCCTCATTAAAATAAAAATTCAATTCAACACTACTCCTCGTTATAAGGCCATTTGCTCCTCATCAAACATGAAATATTTATGATACATCTCATCATTATAAGGCAATTGACCCGTCAAAACATTGTTGTACTTTTATGTAATCTTAAACAAAAAAGATTTACATCTTCATAAGCTTTATACTATTTAAATACATCAATATACACAACGATTGTTTATTTCCAAAAGATAAGTTACATACATGTGTATATTTAAAGGATTTTCTAATATCACATCCCCAAAAGAAACACATTTCTTTGGTCGTTACTACAAAACACCTTCCAAAATATTCTTACGTACTACAACATCCTAGGATATGATACAATAGCAATCCTTTTCATCTATACAAAAAGCCTCAAAGCCCGCAAAACCGGCATAAAAATAGGAATAATAAATAAAGAACACATTTATCGACAAACAAATTGAGCCGAAACCGTGATGCTTTCTTCTTGTTTTTTTTTGTTGTGATTTTCTAGCAAGGCATGCATATATATATATATATATATATATATATATATATATATATATATATACCGATTTTCGGGAGCCATCCATCTCCATGGATTGAAAGCGAGAGCTTCTTCATATATGGTTTCACTTAGATGGATTGCTTGAAAGGAATGGAACCACCAAACTTCCTTTTGGGATGATATAATCTGCATGCGAGAAAAATAGCAGGAAATCGTTTTCATTAAGAACATGCTCGTACCTTGGCCATTTGGTTAAAAAACATATATATATATATATATATATATATATATATATATATATATATATATATATATATATATATATATATATATGAAATGGGAAATTCTATTCCAAAGAGTTTTCATTGCACAATTAACATTAGTTGTGTGATAAGCATGCAAGACGATCCTTTTTGGACATTTGTCTAATTGTCTAGAGGACAAATGAAGACTCCTTGTAATACAATTTTTAAATACCTTGGTAGTGAACATTTTCTTTGGCTTATCTCATCCACCATATTGCAATGCTCGCTAATCTAAGTGTTTCATCTATCACCCGTATCCATTGGTTCATACATGTATTCGATCGGTTTTTCCCACGAAATCATTGTCTTTAATATTACCTAGTATTTTTAAACTCATTAATTAGTGATTCATGAAATCATTATCTTTACTTTACACAGCAAGTAAATACCTTGATTCAACAGACTTAACACCAGTGTATGACAAACACAAGAACACGAACTACAGTCTTAAAGGCCAAATGTTCAGAGCAACAAAGGCCAAAACATAGTGGTGCAAAGTGTGATAGTTTACAAGACAGCAAGTGCAGCATTGTGTATGTGTGTGTATATCAATATTATCAAAAAATTACAGCCATGCACACAGACTCAAAGACACACACTGAATCAATAAATTGATCACTGTTTCAGCACACAAACAGGAAATAGGAATGACAAACAACCCTTAATCACTGACCAAAAACAGAGCTTTAATAGCTCGAATCAGTAGCAAATCAATGGCAACGGTATCATCTTTCACCACAAACCTTCCATAGACACAATAGGCACAAAATCGAGCGGACGAGTCCGTTCTAAATCGAAAATAAAAGATGGGATACAATATTAACAAATAAAGATATCACCTTGTTAAGGATACGAGCGAAATCCCTTCGAATCAGAATGTAAATGCTCCAATCGGCCTCTAATTAGTGAAAGATCGAGCCTTTCACGCTTACCCTTCCAAAAACACAATAGACACAAAATCAGGGCAACAAACTAATTCGAATCAGTTAATAAGTGATAAATCGACGTTAAATTAAGAAAAGTATCACCTTGTCAAGAAATAGTTACACATGCTTCAAATTAGAGCCTTCGTATTTCAAAAATACGTTCTTTGGATTCAACGAGCTCGAATCGGACATTAAAGGCGACATCTTTGGACTATCAAGCCTTCCATAATTGTTTTACATAACGTGGTAGCTCGATTTCAAATCAAACGTAGCTCTGTTATTACCATTTGGGGAAATCGACATGAGAGAGAGAGAGATGAACAGAGAGGAGAAGAGATAGCGGATATAGGTAGAGTATATGTGTATCGAAATGTGATAAACAGAATTCGCAACGAGAGAAGGCCAATACACACGGACTCAAAACGGACCGAATCCGAGGATTTCTCAACCGATTGACCAACTAGAAAAAGGAGTAAAATAAGGGATAACACAACAACTTAACCTTGACCAATCTTACTATCAGTGGACTGACCCTTAGACCGTATATTTTTAGACTTCTTATCCTCCCTTGGACCACACTCCTCCCGGAATTATTTAGTCAGAATATGACAGTCAATTGACGAGTCTAGAAAATAGTAAATTATCAAGTTAAGTAAAACACCTTATTCTAAGACTTAAGCGAGAGAAAAAGCTTAAAATAAGGACAAGACACTTACTAGAACCAAGCAAGTAAGACCACCGAAATTATCGGGCATAATTTCGGTCACAAGCAATGTTCGATCTTGAAATCCTCGGTTCAACTTGAGTTTCTTGATTCCGAAAATTGCGAGATAGTATCAACGGGGCTTGGTCCCACCAAGGGTTGATACAACTCACACCGACACTTTAACTTACACAAGCAAGGGGATTTTAGACTTCAACTAAAATGTGGGATTTCTTTGACTCGAGAGTTCATTGACTCTTTTGTGTTGGTATGACTGGCTATTTATAGCCTTGGAGGTATGACTTAACCTCAAGGCATAGTGAACAAAAATAGAGCTTTAATAGCTAGAATCAGCAATAAATCAGAGGCAAAGTCCCACCATTTCAGACCTTCAACAATAACAATAGGCAAGAAAATCAGGGCAGAGAATCCGTTCTGAATCAGAATGATAAATGCTATTGATACGATAAAAGTGGAAAGAATTCACCTTGTATGAACCATTGATTGTATATTCAAGAATTAGAAAATTAATGCTTGAATCAGCAGCAAAACAATGGAAAGGAAGCACTTTTCACACTTAACCCTTCACAGATTGAATTGGGCACAAAATCAGGCAGAAAACTAATTCGAATCAGCCTAATAAATGATAGAAACAAAATTAACAAGAAGCAAAATCACCTTTATTGCGAATCCTTCAAAATCTCGAATTGAATGAACCGAATCAACCCCTCGTGTCAAGAAACACGTTGCAGAAACGAAATCCTTCCAAAAACGCGGCTTTGAATGCTCAAGATACGGCCTTTATGGTTTGAACCTTTCATATGTTATTTTCGTCACAAGCCGGCTCGATTAACGGATTTACAAAGAAACATCTTTTCTTACCAAATTCGAATTCTGGCATGAGAAAAGAATGATAGAAGAAGAGGAGGAGAAACTGCAATACGATTTGCACAAATTTGGGTATTGAATGAGAGTAAATTCAAAATCGAGTTTCAAGGTATTGATTGAAGAAAAGCTATTTCGATTACAGAGTAAGAGAGCAAAAGAGAGACGAGACTTTCAGAGCAGAAGCCGTATTTGATATTAGGGATTAGGTTTAGATTATTTGGATGTATTACATTATTAGGTTTAGATTTTTAATGAGGAGATTTCATTTATTGTATATATTATGAGGAGAAATTTAATCAATAATTAGGAGATTCAAAATTTGGTCATTAAGAAATAAAACAATTTAAATCTCCTCATTATAAGTATCATTTAACGACAAAATTTCACCTCCTCATTAAATTCTCCTCATTAAAACACACATTTCTAGTAGTGTTGGCAGCTTTCTGGCTGCAGTAAAACCATGATATCTTCGCATGTATAACTCCGATTTGAGTGATTCAAAATGCGTTGGAAATCTCTTTCAATTATCTACAACTTTCATGAAGAGTCCATGACCAGAAAATGCCTCCATCATAGGTAAAATTGCTGATGAACAGAACGTAGCATGAAGATACCAACTATTTTTCTTCCTTTTCTTCATTTTTCTTCTTCCTTGGCTCATTTTTGCACCTTGATCATACTTCTCATCATAAATATTTGCCTTCCGGGTTCTCGTGACACCTAGACCCTACAATCTCATGAACGAACAAGACACACAAACGATTCCGGAGGGTAAAAGTGCTCGGGAATGGGTTAATATCACTAAAAAGAGGTAGTAAACCATCAAAGCAACGGATTTACTCCCCGTGCTATAAACTCACGATATTACCCAAAAACGGTCTAAAAACACCGAGAATGTGCTAAAAGTGGGATAAACGGGGGTGGAAAATGCACCGGAATCACGTAAAGTTGACTCCCATCAGCTGCTGATGATGGTAATGGTGGAGATGATGGTGATGCTGGTGGTGAGCAGGTCAAGCAAACTAAAAAGAAACCTGTTAAACCTGCTGCACCAAAGAAAGCCGCCGATAAAAGAAAGGGTGCGAAACAAGGAAGATAAGCGAGGTATTAAATCCTTCAAAAAGAACAAGGAAGCAAACAAGCACTGATCGCGAGTCCCGCCGAGGGTTCGAGTGGAGGTTACGACCCCCGTTGTTCTTTGCAAGAAAAGCGTTGTTGAAATCTTGAGGGAACAACAGAAAAAAGATAGTAGAAAGGGGAAAGTCTACGGTGGTTGAAAAAGATGATGAGCCACTTTCCAAGAGGATGAAAGAAATCACCCACAAAAAGAAACATGGAAAGGGGAAAGAACTAAAAAACTTGGAGGCTCAAAGAGTCCAAGAGGAAGCATCAGTAGAAGAGGAAGAAGATGCTATTGAGGCTGAGCCCTTGACTATCAACAAACTGTGGAGATTACCGACTCCTCACCGAAGAGGTTGTCAAGTCTACCGAAATTTGGACATGTTGTTGTTGAGCAACTGTTGGAGATATACAAGCAGTCTACCGACCACGAGCCGCCGTAGTATCTCTATCGAAAACCCACGAGCAAACCACCGAACCCGAACTCTTTGTGGTAGTTGAAGACTTGGTTGAAGACCCCGCAAGTGTTGCAAGAACTCGGGGGAAGAGCGATCTCGCTAACCCCGGCGATGAGCATGTAAGTCAGGGGGAACCAAGTATTGTACAGATGGAAGTAGTAGGTACCAATACACAACCTCAGCAACCTACTGACTTTGAGGCATCTGTTGAAGAAACTTTGAATCAGCTTGTTGGGACCTTTGGAGGCCAACAAGGTACTGGAAGAGCTCCCAAAGGATCATTCTTACCCTATGAAAAACATGAGAAGAAGAGGAAAAAGGGGTATGTTGATCCAAAAATCCTGCTGGTGGCTGATTACTTTCAATGGAAGTTTGGATTCTATAAGAAGCAAAAGCCAGCTGCTGAGCCTATGACAGATTTGGAGGAATGGGCTTTTGAAAAGTTGGGAGTGGAAAACTTGCTGGATCTGGTTGATACCACCTTACTGCAATCAAGGCTGACGGATTTGTTTGATGATCAACAGAAAGAAGAGGGTATCAAGTTTAGGGATCCAGGAGATGGCAATGATGACTCATCCTCATCATCAGATTCTAGAGGAGATTTTCCCTCTGGACCAGGAGGAACCAGTGGGACTGCACTGCTGAAAGAACCACCTGTACAACAGTCCACGATATGCGGTAAGTCCGCCGAGGGCCCGCGGAGGCGGAGAGATGGATGAGGATCTACAGGATCTCACCATGGATGATCTAGAAGCATTAATCAATGATGGAGTCAATTTTAGTGCTAGTAGGCTAGCTGATGAACCAAATACATTCCATGTTGTAGAGCCTACTGCACAACCGAAGCTCGGCGAGTCTTTGGTTTGGATGAAGAGAAGGCCACTGATCACAATGAACCCAGTGCCAGTTCAGAGGAATCAAATCAATATCAACACTGGATTGACACTGAGGCTGTACTAACCAAAACAGCAAACCTGCTGAGAGGGATCACTGATTTGGAATCATTTCAACAAGAAAACATGGACATATTTCCAGATCAAGTGATTGTGGCATTTATTGCACCTGATCCAAGAGTTGAAGAGGAGGTACAGGTTGCTAGGTCACAAACAGCACCTGGACACAGGTTGGAACAGGAGGTACAAGCTGCTGAGTCTCAAACAGCACCTGGACAAAGGTTGGAACAAACTTTGGGTTTGGAGGAAACCCCCGTTGCTGATGAGGCTGCTGTAGTAGAGCCTACTGGAGACAAGACCACTGAAGGGAAGGATGGTCAGCAGACTGCTGTTAATATGGATGAGCAGCTGCTGGACTATGACTTCAGTGATGAGGAGTTTCAAATGCCTGAAGAAGAAGATGTTAATCTTAATCCCCAACAGACATTTGTACCTATTTTTGAGGAACCTGCCATTGATCCTATTCTGGAGGAATATCAAGGACCTAACCCTGCTGGACTGGATAGGAGTTGGGCAATGGTTATGAGCAATCAGAGGCCACAGTATAATGTGGAAGAGCCTGCTGATAGTACCGGTGGAAGAATGACTGAAAGAGTGCCTGAGGAGGTCTTGCATGAGTTGAGGACTGTAAGGAATGACATGCAACGAGTTAAGGACTCAAGCGGACACAGACGGGAAGAGAGATTTGAAGAAGCGATGAAAATGGTAAATGAAAACGGACAATCTACTAGTACGGTTGCTTCAAACTTCACATCTACTCAAAATCTTGTGAATGATCGATACTAGATGTGAGGGGCATCGGGGTTGGAAATACGCAAAAGATAAGTTTCGAAAGACCAATTTATTTCCATCCATCGAAACTTGACAACCTTGCTGCTACACCTGAGCCTGCTGAACCTGCTGTGCTTGATCCTAAACTTACTGAGAGGATAACCCTGTTGGAGCAAACAATGCAAGAAAGGATCACAGCCATTGATACTAGGACTGAAATCATTGAAGGACAACTGAACAACCTAGTTATCACACAGGAAAGTGTGCATGGCCTGCTGTCCCGGTTTGTTGATGATGTCAATAAGGGGGAAGAGGCAACAGCAGAAGCAAAAGAAGCTGCCAGAATTTTTGCAAAGAAGAGATGGGAAGCTGATACAAATGCTTTCAGACAACCAGCACCTGGCAGACTTCCACTCACTGATGAGCTTCTCCAACAATACAAGAAGGTATACAATAACAGACATAGACCCTATCATGACAAGGGATTTCATGAAGGTCTGAACTCATTTTTGGGACTTAAATTTTGGGAAGCAAGAGTCAGATCAATGAGGATCAAACACAGAGGTGGTAGAAGTGGCATTGGTATACCTACCACAAAGGCAAAGGATTCAGTGAATGAATTTAAAGAAGTGTACGTATATGAGGTTAGGCTTCAGGGTAAGTCAAATATCCTTTACTCTACCTGAAGCTTGGCATTGGTGGAAACAAGTAAATCCTCATATTGACTTCTCTCTGATTGAGAATGATTGGATGAGAGATATGGTAAGAGAAATCAGAGAATACCAAGAACAGGCTGAGAAAGCTAGAGAAGAAAGGGAGAGAAGACAGTAGATCAACATACTTTAACTTCATTATGTTTTTGCTGATTCTAGACTGTAATATCTTTGAACACTTGATTATAATGAAAGGTGACTACATTTGTTCTGTTTTTGTTTTATATCTTTTTGCTTTGCTGTTAGGTGAGGGTATTGGCATCATCACCAAAAAGGGGGAAATTGTTGGACTTATTTTTTAGTTTTGATGATGAGTGCCAGACTAGCTGTTATAGTGCAAAGGCAAAAAGATGTCTAGATCAAATGTATAGGTTTATTAGAGTTTGATTCATAAATAGGTTTGATCAAACAAGCACCGTAATGGTCGGTGAGCTTTTTCGGTAGACTAGTCAATATCGTAGGGTAGATAGGTCGGTAGACTAGTCGGGAACCCGGCGAAGGCGAAGGGCGAGGGCTCAAACTCGATTCTGAAGGCTAAGGGATCAAACTTAGTAATTAAAGTCAAGGATATGGAATCAGAATTTAGGCAAGTCTGTGATAACCTAAACTGATTACATATACCTTGTGTACAAGGTCTAAGTTCCAATAGTTGAATGATGTTTGGAACTTGGTTATATTCAAAAAGGTGTAATCTAACTTCACAAATAAAAGTTAGATAAAAGAAGTCAGCTGCATTGTATTTTATACACAGTAAATTGGAGTTCAGCAGACTGACATGTATCACAGCAGACTGATGAACCTGCTGATGAAATACCTCGGGTAATTCAAGATTACATTGGAATATTACATTGAAAATGACGCCAACTACCTCTGATTTATCAAACAAATCAAGGGTTGAGATTAAACGAGATGTTGGGATGATTCAGATTATTATCCAATGGATACAAGTCAAAGGGTGGACGGTACGCTTGTCAAAAAGGAATTCGACGGTGTCGATCCTATGAATAGTGACGAGAATGCAAATCGGATGGGACAAAAACAAGGAACGGTTACATTTGAATTTCAAACACAAGTCACATGTTCTCCTACCTATAAATAGAGGACTTTCAACTCGAAACAAGATGATGAATTTTGATAAACTTTGAAGAGATATTATTCGAAATTTGAAAAACACCATGCTTGAACTTGCGAACTTAAAGCTGCGATCCAGAGAAATTCTTCAAGTGTATTCTACATTCAAGCTACATCAAGCATACACACTTGAAGGCGCAAGCCGCTCATTATATCATCCTAATCAAATTTGTTGCAATTGAATCATTTACTTGATTCAATCTTTATTTTATAAAGAACCTGCGAAGACAGTGAAGCACTTTGGTGTGAAAGCTTGTTGTTTGTGGTGGAGTGGTGAAGAGGCAATCCTACCCTTCAAGGACCGGTGGAAGACTCGGGAGCGACAATCCTACTGTTCCCGAGTTTTCGGTTGTGAAGCCATAGTTATTGGTGAAGGACAAGCAACTTAGGAATCTTTGTAACGGCTACATCAAAGATCTCTAGTGAATTTCCTCCAACATCACGGGAGAAGAGTGGACGACGGGATTACACCACCGGAACCACTATAAAATCTCGCCTACTTACTTTCGCATTTATATTACGCACTTAGTTTATTTTACATATCAACCTACGAATCTAGCAAGCGAAATCACACACTTGCACTGCGAGTATCTAATACTTAGTATCATATTTAACAACAAGTATCAAGGCTTAATTTTGATATAATTCATTGCACAAATTCAGCAAACTCAACTATCGGTAGACTACGTTTATCGGCGGAGCTGCGAAGTCTCAACGAGACTCTGAAGTATCAGCAGGCTGCTGAAGTTGCAGAATTTGTTAACTCCAAAGTTTTAAGTGTTAAGTTTATTCACCCCCCCTCTAAACTTAACCAAAGCCTTTTCAAGGGACCAACAACAACATATGAACTACAATGGATGCTCTATCTATTGAAACATTCTTGGTCAACTACATTGAAACATCACCTCTATATTTTGACAATGAGAGTGCTTTGCATATGGTAGAAAACCTAGTTTTTTATGAACATTCAGATAGATTGTCACTTTATAAGGGAGAAATACCTAGAAAAAGTCCTAGTTCCATTGCCAATCAACACCATAGACCAACCTATAAATCTTCTTAATAAGGCCGTTGACAAAGCAACACTACACAAATTACTTCAAGCTTATCCATTGAAAGATTGGTTTGCAAAGACCAGGATCTTGAAGTATGAGAAGCATTTTTGGTTGGTGTTCAAGCTTCACATGTCTGATCACAGCCATGTTTCAGCTTGAGGGGGTTGTTGAAGTATGAGAAGCATTTTGGCTGGTGTGCTCAAAGGCATTTCATCGAACACCTTGCACACACTTTACCGTTGGAGCAGTTATTTTTGTTAGAGGTTGTTAAGGGTGATTTTATACGTTTTATAAGGATATATTTTATATCAATTTCCCCCATATTCGTATGTTTCTCATAGAAATCGAGCTTTATATTGAAATATTGAGCAAATGGTGTTTTTAATAGTTGAATTGCAAAACGTAACGAATTATGTGCTTAAATTGTGATTTTATATTATTTTGGAGTTATGTTACGCTTTGGTATGTTTTACTATCTCTTAGATACATGTTTTCGAGCTAAAAGAGGATTAGAAGAGGTTGCATTCGGATTTTCTGATGAAGAGAAGAGATAGGGATGAGAAGAAAAGGATGAAGATGAAGGAATCAGCTTCTAGGTATGCTGGACGAGCGTCCAAGTCCCGTCCACTATGGACGGGCGTCCATTGCTCCAGACTGGCGTCCAAGAGGGGTTTTTACATACAGAGAGTTTGGACGTGGTATGAACGAGCGTCTGCTCTAGCGTTCAGAATGTTGGACGAGCGTCCAGAGAAGAGGACGAGCGTCCAGCGCCGACTTCAGTGCAGCCGACTTAAAATCCTATAAATAGCAGCGCGATTTCAACCCTAGAACACACATTATTATTCGATCTCATTGATACACCATCATAAGAGGCAAACCCTAGGCAGCCCCAGCCCCCTTTGGGGAGGCTGGGGTGGCAAGTTAGATTAGGTTTTTATTTTGCTTTTCGTTTTTCTTTGCGATGTACTCCATGCTTGGGGGCTGCAATTGTTCAAACAGTTTGAATCCTTTTTCTTCAGGTTTTATCTACTTTTATTTAAGTTTGTTTTATGATTTTATCTCAAAGTTGTATCTTTTCCTATGCGATTATTTGTTATGCAACGTATATCGGAAGATGGTTGCTTATCGATGTTTGATTTTGATGGAAGTCATGTTAAACCTTAGATCACCATAGGAAAGATTGGATTTTTAACCTTGACATAACGGAAGTTGATAGGTTGATTATCTAGGTTGCTAGATTTGAATAAATCTTACACCTTGTTTTGATTGATAGACGAATTATCTACGGAAGTAGGATTCATACTTTTGATTAGGTGAACCACATCTTTAGTTAATCATCACAAGATAACCTTAGATAGAGATAGAGAGTTTGAAGGATTGGATGATTTTGTTTGTTCATTGTTAATCTCCATGTTCATCTTCTTGTTTATTTCCTTTTATAGTTAGTAGTTTAGATTTAGTTTTTATCGCTTTTATCCTTCCTGGCTTTGGACTGACAATCCTCTGTCCAGTTTATTTTATCGTTCTTAGTTTAGGTTTAATGGTAACAATCTTAGGAAAATTAATGAACTAGATACCCCGATTCCCTGTGACCGACTCCGGTATTAATCGCTATGCTACGATCCCTACACTTGGGGAATACCGGATTTATAAATTTTATTACTTGTTCGCTTTGTTAGATAAAATCCGTGACAGAGGTAGCTACAACTCAATTGCTCTTGTATAAATGCAATTGAGCTCAAGAACAAACTCCTCAACTTCTTAATTCCAGTTCATAATAGTTGTTCTTCATGAATTAGACACTTGTAGTTTTCCCTCGTTTATTCTAGTTTGAAAATTTACTGGGTTTCACATTGACTCATTCAAGAAATCTGTTGTTCTATCGATTCATATCCTTCTTTAACATTTTAAAAATAAATTCTTAAAACAATTGACAAAAAGGAGTCTAACTTCAAACACATTTTCGGTTTTGAAGCCATAAAAATGAGTCCAACTTCATTTTTCGTCACATCTTTCCATTTACAAATGGTTACAAACTTTCCCATAGTTGGCCCACCATCACGGGGCTACAGTGTGACGCCCCGTTTCCACCGCGTCCTTATTCGAAAAAAAAATGCACGGCATGTATAACATTAAATGAATCTAATATTATACATAAATCGTATCAAAAGTAAAGCAATGAGGAAGCCAGATAGACTCAGGTAATGAATGCTAAGATCGAAAAACGACTAACAATGTTGTCAAACTAAAGATGGAAAGATATCTTACAACATACGAACTTGTTTTACAACACCAATTCAAAGGAAGCAAATCTTATCTTACAAACCAAAGGCACATTGTAACGCCCCAAGAACTTGGGTCTGCGGCGCTAAATGAGTCATTAATGATTCGTTCAACTACTTAGACCGTCGTCCTCTCTTGGTCTAAAAAGGCTAACCCGAGTTGACAGTATCTTTATGTATCACACTTAAATAGTGTTGAACATTCTACTACTTTACCGATGTGGGATCTTATATTCTCCCCCCTTATAAGGGACTAGCATCCTCGCCAGGAATTGGTCAGGACTTGTCCAAGCCTCATCCCTACGAGATGATTTCTAGAGGTGGACCCCACCGTCTCTCACGGTGTGGCACTTACAAGGGTCTGATAGTCGGCTCTGAATACCAATCAGTAACATCCCAGCACTTGGGACTGGCGACGTTAAATGAGTTATAAATGATCCGGTCAACTACTTAGACCGTCGTCCTCGTTTGGTCTAAAAGGGCTAACCTGAGTTGACAAGACCTTTATGTCTCACCTTTAAGGGAGGGGTTCTCTTTTATCTTAAAAATACCATAAACCTTTTTTAACCATAAATTTCATGTTCATTATTTAAATATTAGGGCAAATCACTCCACAAGATTACCCTTTTTACCCTTACTAAATAATCAGGTGTGCAACATACATATCTTACTAAGCATATCTTACAAACCAAATTAAGTACAACAGGTCTGAACATAATTAAAGAGTACAAAACTTCAAACACAATAGTATAATAAAGAAAACATGTTAACAAACCTCCAAGCACACCGATGCTCACTCAACATCATCATAATCTGGATCATCCTGCAAAACCTCTCGGGAAGGGAAACATATAAATATTCAAAGGGAGTAAGTACATTGAGTACTTAGCAAGAGGTAAGCACTATTGAACATTTAGTTTATATTTCTAGAAAAGTAAAGACATTATTATTAAATTTTATCTTTATGAAATTAACACAACATCAAAATATCACTTCATGTCCATAACACGTTATGAGTAACCTAGTTGTTTCTAGCTTAGCTTATCTGTGTAATAGAAGGAATTCAAGGGAACTACGATTATTCTTGGAGCACAAAGCGCTCATTTGGGTTGCAACCCACTAAAGTATCTCTCTAGCGGTCCCGGGCTTGTCTCGTTATTGTGTGTGTTCGGCGGAGTTTGTCCTCTTTGACTGACCATCGTTGTGATCAGCAGAGTTTGTCCATTTTGATTGACCACACAACACATTGCGATATATTACGGTGCCTCACAAAGAATTCCAAGATATTTAGTCTTATAACTAGGCAAACATATATGTTATTAATCATTAACCAACCACCTGAGTTATTTCAAGGAAGGCTCACCTAACAAATCTACTCCCTCGTCTTAGATAACTAAACTATAGCCAAGCCTAACATATACACAAATATTGATGAATACTAATTCATCCAAGCACAATGCCAACTCTAATCTTTCGATGAAACTATACTTCATCTTTTCAAGAATTCATCCGGTGCCAGAACTAAGCGCATCAGAAGCTTATTTGCGGCTTTGTTAAGCTAAATTATGTTGTTTAAATCATATTAGGAAGGATAGACACTAAGCTGATGACTGTTGAATTCATATGAAATAAGGCATCAATTACACCTATTATGAGCTAAGCTTGGTCATTCTGGCTATAAATCATGAGCTATTGGTGTTAATTTCATGATATGATGTTCATAAGCTGTGAATTTGGTAGTTGTGATATTTATTCTTGGAAGTGGTAGTACTTTGTGTGTTTTTTTTGGTTATTTTAAGATAAAAAAGTATTCCAGGTGTCAAAGAAAAAGATATGGAGCAGAAATGTTGAAAAATTGGGCCAGCAGAAGTCCAGATGAGTCCTGAAGTGAAGTTGGTGCAAGTCCATTTCGAGGCGAAGTCCATTTCGACATGGCGAGCCATTGCTTACACAGGTTTATGTGTTTTCTTGGAAGAGAAGTAGTTTTTAGGGTCTTAGACTCGGTTTACGTCGGCCAGAACTATTGAAATAGTTTCCTAAACCCAATCGGGTTTGACCGGATCCGACCGGGTCTGGTCATTTACAGTCTATTTAGTTTATGGAATAATGAGTAATAAAAGCACTTTTGTTATTATATATTTTGTTTATCTTATGAACCAATTTGTTACTGTATATACAGTAACGTCCTTAGTATTAAACTGTGATAGAGAAACCATGATGGTGATTATGGTTGATGAGTTCTCGAATCACTTTAATAAAGTTTGATACTTAAATTTCTCTAGTCGTATGTACTATTAAATAGGACGTTGATATTACGGTTAAATTAGCACGTATTGGATGTCTTCTATCTTATTGAAGATAGGGATAGATCTCGTCTATCAAAGTGTAGGGACACTTGGACAGTATGTGGACGTGTATTGGAGAATGCGTACGTTAGACTAACCCACATACATTAAGTGTTGCAGTATGTGGCAGTTGTGTAATTATCCTAAGACCGGAGTCCTCATGGCATCGCGGTGTTGATTGTCATGCTTTGACACTATTGAGGTTTCCCCTATTCACGGGGCGATCATACGGTAGTGCTCGGGTATAATATTAAAGCATGCGTAGGATACATGTTGCTCGTCTGGAAATTGCGTATCCTAATGGGATGAGTAAATATCCGAAAGGGCCTTCTTATAAGGAATGTCTAGTTCTCGTGAATCTTTTCTAAGTGGGAGTAATTGAGTTACTTCGAGAGAGCATGATATTCAGATTTTAAGATACGATCATTAATGTCCCGATACACGAGATACTATTGTATGGATATTATAACA
The DNA here is from genome assembly GCA_036785695.1 of Gentiana straminea. Classification (NCBI taxonomy): domain Eukaryota; kingdom Viridiplantae; phylum Streptophyta; class Magnoliopsida; order Gentianales; family Gentianaceae; genus Gentiana; species Gentiana straminea. The sequence continues at coordinate 3,620,640 of JAVUPR010000366.1, forward strand.
ACAATAGAATTCTATTTGCACGGTAACTGTTTCACATGAAATGTAGTAGTCATCGTTTTTGACTCTTCCGATGATTGGGGGTCATGACGTGTTGATAGACGCTATTCATGATCATTGGTGTGAAGGGTATTTTAGTATTTACACTTTATACCTACGGCCAACATATTCGGAAGCCTATCGGATCACACACATAAGAACTTCTAGCCGGATTAAAATGAGGTTATAGTGATAACCAAATAAGCAAACTTTTTATATCGACAATAAAGTGTTATAGTGATGTGGTATTTATTTATTATGAATAAATTAAATATAAGATATTAATTATGTTAGTTAATTAAGAAAATTCCGGATGCCAATTTATGGCAATATGGGGCGCATATGGATGTGTATAAGATACACTTGTATTTTACAATTTAATTTAGATTATTTAATATAAGATAATAAATTAAATAAGATGGATCTTGAATATCAATTTTTTTATATTTTACTAGTAAAAGGTTTTCTTTCTTCCTACTCCACTCAAGACTCTTCTCCAAGGCAATTAAGGGGGCTTGGGGCGCCACCTTCACTTATATTTTACTAGAAAATATGTGAGAGCATTCTTGAGAGTTATAGAGAGAGAGAGAAAAAAGGTAGGTCTAGTAACCGAGTTTCTCTAGTAGTAATCAAAGGTGGAATTCCGGTGGGGTGCTCGTGTGGATATTGATAGAGGCCGAAAACTTGGGCGGCTTGCACACTACTACTTCTCCCTAGAGGAATAGACGATTAAAGTTTCGATCTTTTAGATCGTCCAAGGTATATTCTCATCTACTACTTTTATGTTTGTTGTTTAAACAAAGTTGATCATTGAATCGGAAATCAAAATTTTAATTCTGCTGCATAAACTAGTTGATTTTGCTAACAAGAACTAGTATAAATAAAGGGTAGCAGTCCCAAATAACAATGTACACAAGATTTTATACAATTTCTTAGCAATAAAAAGTTTCTTTCAGCTTGTTTTTGTTATTTTATGAGTATTCATCACATATTCGCTCGGTTTTGAGGGTAATGTCTCTTCTGCTTCGTAATGTAGAATTTTTGTGTTCAAGGTGGAATTGTTTTAATTTCGTAGTAGTCCAAAATAATTCCTCAGTTATTAATGAATCTGAATCTTTCGGTGAAGAAAACACAGGATACAGAATTGCACTGCTCTCGCCGCGGCGGCCTTTACCTCCAGAGCGAGACACCTAGTAAATCCGTATTCTGTGTAATCAGCGCCAACTACGTCTAATTTTCTGTTTAGTTTACATGTTGTGAGCCTGATGACTTTATTTCATGTCATCGTAAATTAGCATGATGGAATGTAGTTGAAATGCTAGTTAGGACATAGTTAATTAATCAATAGGTACTGCCAGCCATGGTTAGTGGCTGCCTAGGGAGTTTCTCGGTTCACGTTGGAAATCCCTAGATCCTATTGCGTGTGATGTTAATACTTGCCTTAGGTAGCTTAACTGCACATAGGCGCCGGTTGTCTAATCAACGAGAAGCATGGAAAAATTAAGGGGTCACACCCGTAGATGTGAATGAATTAAAATTCACCAATGAGGAAGATTTATTTATAATTCGGGAGAGTTTAATTATTCATAGATAGGTCCAATCTCTTAAGAATTCATAAGAAGTATACTTGTTTAGTCTTGCATATCAATAATCTACTTTACTCGGATTCTATTTGGTCAAAGACCACCTTATTTAGTTCTCAATCTTGAATTTCGCCGTACTTAGTTGTGTCTTTTTTCTGTGGGATCGACCTTGATTCGTTTACTACGACTTTCCTAGTCTTATTGCTAGTATCGTGACTTACACACGATCATAAGCCAAACTTCCTAAACTAAAAAACACACGAATATCGGCAAAAGAACGTTTCTAGACCATAGGCCCGCACCTATGAAATCATTTGTTTGTGCCTACCACTTTTGAAACATTCCTGAACTCTTTGCATTCATATGTCCTCGTCCAGAGAGGCATAGGCACGCACTCATCCTGCCTGGCCGCCTGCCTGTGCAACTTTCATTCATGTTAGATTTTCATCATTTCCCATACAAATTTCATAGCCTTTAAGCACCAAAACATCAATAATAAAGCACCAAAACATGCTATACATTGCTACATATCAATTAGAAATCACAAACATGTCATATACAACAATTAGAACCAATCATACTTCACCTAAACATCATAAAACAATAGCATGTTCAATATGCAAATCCTCTTACCTTGAATTCAAGCCAAACCAAAGCAAATTCTGAAGCAATACAAAGAATCCTTGAAACACCGACAAAACTCACCAACAAAACTCACCGGCGACAACTTTACAAGCTGGAAAATTCAATTTGAGTCTCTCCTAACGGGATATGAACTCATTGGGTACGTCAACGGCACGAAACGCGCCACAGTCAAGACCATCGAATCCGATGGTTTCACCACCACCAATCCAGCCTATTCTCACTAGTATAGGCAGGCCAAATTGCAATTGTTCTTTTTTTTTTATGTATAATTTAATTGTTCTTTTTTTATGTATAATATATATTGTATAATGTATTTGACTTTAAAAAAAAAATTAAAGGTGATTAATTGTTCTTTTTTTATGTATAATTTAATTGTTCTTTTTTTTATGTATAATATATATTGTATAATGTATTTGACTTTAAAAAAAATTAAGGTGATTAATTGTTCTTTTTTTTATGTAAAATTTAATTGTTTTTTTATGTATAATATATATTGTATAATGTATTTGACTTAAAAAAATTAAGGTGATTAATTGTTCTTTTTTTTATGTAAAATTTAATTGTTCTTTTTTTAAGGAATAATATATATTGTATAATGTATTTGACTTAAAAAAAAATTAAGGTGATTAATTGTTCTTTTTTTATGTATAATTTAATTGTTCTTTTTTATTATATTTTATGTATAATGTATAAAAAAAATTAAGGTGATTAATTGTTTTTTTTATATGTATAATATATATTGTATAATGTATTTGACTTAATATACCCTTATTTTTCTCAAATTTGTTAATTTAAGGTGATTATGACAACGAAGAAAGACAGGTAGATTATATTGTTTTGCAGCATTGGAGTATTGTGGTACTAGTATCGCTACTAATTTCCCGTCTAGTTTCTTTCTCTATCTTTAAATTCTGAATAATATTACTGTTACAACCACTCTAACACAACGCATCTCGTAATTTATGAACCATTCTGACATACTGAATCATGCAATGTTATGTGACAATGGTACTATATATCTTTGATGAAATGCTATATCATTCAATGTTTCTCTATTACATCATGTTATAGTTAATTGTTGATTCAGAATGATCGTAACAGTTTCATTAGCTATAATCAGAGTAATTAATATTTCCTTCTGAGCCATTTTGTTAAGGACATGCTTTTGTTTAATGAGAATAATTAAAATTAATACATTCATTTTAACGTTTCATTTGTTAATATAATTAATTATTCAGTTTAGTAACTATGAAAAATAGTTGGTAGAAATGAAGAACATGACATAACAAGAATATGTTGCATCTTTACGAAAATACATTAATAGAACAATAAAAAATTAAGAACCTCCCATATTACTTAAAATAAACATTCAATAAATATATCACTACGTGTAATAAATACTATCTATAATTTATAAAAAAAAGTCTGTATGATTAAATTCTCTATAATATTTTTATACTAAACATGTCTTTAAGTAATATGTTGTCTTTTATACAATATAATTGGTTGTAGCTCAAATGACCAAGTGCCTAAATTTTTAGTCTTATGTTGTAGATTCGAATCCCTTGAGTAGCAACATTTTATTCTTCGCAAAAAAATTATAACATGTCTTTTTTGGATGACGTGGCATTTTTTGGCCGGAAAAGTTGTCCAATTAGCATTTTTTGGCGTTCAGTACCATTTTTGCAAAAAGAACACTTAAAGGACCAAAATTGTGACCGGAGAAAAACCAGGACAAAAATTGCAAAACATGTCCAGTTACAGGACTATATTTTCAATTTACCCGTATAGGCATGATCAAATAATTGTCAACGCTCTAGTCGGTTCCTTGTCGGTTTCGGCTCTCTCCGCCATCTCCGATGCCTTCTCTTCTCGAGCCATATGGACTCGTCTCCTTGAAATTTTCGTAAAGCCATCCCGTGGCCGTATTCAGCAAGTTAAACAATCACTGATACGAATTATCAAAGAGGATCTATCGGTAACTGAATACCTTCAAGCAATTCGGTCCAAAGATAATGAATTAGCAATGCTCGGTGCCCCCATGGATACCGAAGATTTGCTCGATGTAATTCTTGAAAACCTTGGTGATGATTATGTCGATTTAGTCCGGGCAAGTCAGGCACGGGATTATATCATTTCCCTGGATGAATTACATGAAAAGCTGCTGAATTTTCGATGCTTCATGCCTCTCCAATCGTCCATTTTTTCCAGCTGCGGTGGCTCATGCCACAATCCGACAACCTGCTCCACCGGCAGCCCAACACTCAGCACCATGGCGAGGACCTCCTAAAGCTTGCTTCATCCGGTTCTGCTCCTCGCGGCTCCACCCCGTCAAAACCGTACTTAGGCAAGTGCCAAATGTGCTGAACGCAACGTCATAGTGCCCAGTGGTGCCCCAACTTTCAGTTCACTCCGGTCACACCACAAGTACACCGTCGGGTCACCCCTACAAGCTCACATAGCTACAACTCCAGCACCCAATTTGGCTGCAACTCTAGCACCTAATTTGGCATCTCACCATGTTACAAATTATTTGGCTAATTTATCTGTACATGTTACAAATTATTTGGCTGCAACTCTAGTGGCATCTCACCATGTTACAAATTATTTGGCTAATTTATCTGTACATGCCCCTTACTCCGGCTCCGAGGACATTATAATCGGTGACTGTACCACCCTCCCTATTACACATAGGTTCTACTTCTATTTCTTCGCATTTTCAGCTTAATGGCGTTTTATGTGTGCCCGGTATCTCAAAAATTTATTAACTATATTGCAAATTTGTCGGACTAATAATGTTTCTATTGAATTTTTTCCGGACCAATTTCGCATAAACGACATCTCTACCGGGACTTGCATGGTGACGGATTGTTAGATATTTTTTCATGGCTAAATTACAATTTTGGTCCTCTAACTAGACACTTTTTGATTTTGGTCCTGGTTTTTCTCCAGCGACAATTTTAGTCCTGTAAGTGGTCTTTTTTTTTGGCAAAAATTGTCCTGAACGCCGGAAAGACCACTTATAGGACTAAAATTGTCGCCGGAAAAGACCAATTTTAGTCCTATAAGTGGTCTTTCCGGCGTTCAGGACTATTTTTGCAAAAAAAAAGACCACTTACAGGACTAAAATTGTCGCCGGAGAAAAACCAGGACCAAAATCGAAAAACATGTCTAGTTAGAGGACCAAAATTATAATTTAGCCTTTTTTCATAAATAAATATTTTATTTTCGTTTGCATACGAGCTGCCGTACGAATTAATGTTATCGCAATGAAACGAGGTTCAACGAAACGGTCAGGTCGCGGTGGGTCGAGGGTGCAGCGTCCCTTCGCATGGGTCGAGTGGGCAGCACCAACTTGTGGGGGCTTAAGGCAATGCCCCTGAAAGCTAATCAGATACATGCATCAGTTCAAAAAGGGTTTCATGCATTTTCAAATCCATGCTTCTTTTTGGATTCAGGATTTCGAATTGATGCACCTCTGCATGCGAATGGTGATAATCCTTACCTTTTCGTGTAGGAATACCTTAGTTCGTTTAAGTGCTTCCTTCAGTCTATAAAAAGGCACAGTATGCAAATGAATTTCATATAGAGTTTGAAAGCATCATCAGACAAAAACTCTGAGTGTCTTCGGGTTTGATTCAAACAAGTCACTTTTTGAATCAAACACCTCGATTGTATCCTGAGAGATATTTTCGTTTGAATCCCTAAGTGACAAATTGCGAGGTATGAAACATCTCTTAAAAGAAAACGCTATTGCTTGCCTTGGAGTTCTTCATATTCTATCAAATTCTTAAGTTTCAATTTTCTCCAATAGACGGGTCCAGTTAAAGACGTCAATACACATGGCCAAACCAACCTATCTCTTCCTTTACTGTTTCTGCCGCCAGCAAGGATACTTGGAACCACCGCTTAGGGCATCCTGTCCCTCCCATTTTACGTATTATTTCATCATCTGCTACTTTTCCTTTTATAAATTCAAATAATAATACTATTAAACATTATGATGCATGTATATTAAATAAGAGCCATAAGCTCCCTTTTGGACATTCTACTTTACAATCCATGCGCCCACTTGATATTGTATTTTCTGATGTTTGGACCTCATCCGTTTATGGAATTGACAACTCTAAATACTTCGTAATTTTTATGGATCACTTTGCTAAATTCATTTGGTTTTATCCACTTCAACGTAAGTCCGATGTCGAACAAATTTTTCCTCGCTTTAAAGCCCTTGTCGAAAATTATTTCTCCAACTCTATTAATGGCACCGAATTTATGGCCTTTAGTTCCTTTTTTTTCAACACACGGCATTTCTCACCTCACCCCCAACACACAACTGAACACAATGGATACTCTGAACGTCGCCACTTGCACATAGTTGAAACAAGCCTTTCATTATTATCCCATGCGTCTATACCCCTACCTTATTGGCCCTATGCATTTTCTGTCGCCGTTTACTTTGTCAATCGTCTTCCCACACCCACCACCAACAATATCTCCCCTTTTCAGAAATTTTTTCTGCAATCCCCAAACTATGAAAAATTACACACATTTGGCTGCTCTGTTACCCATGGAAACGGCCATACATTGCCCACAAACTTGAATCCCATTCCAAAGCCTGTGTTTTTACCGGTTACTACATCAATCAAAGTGCGTACCTCTTCCTTGACCCATCTAACCAACGCATCTACACCTCCCGACATGTCAAATTTGTGGAAACCATCTTCCCCTTCAACAAATCATCAACCACAACTCCAGTCAACTCCTCTTCACCCACTCCTCCCCTATCCAAATGGCTGCCCGAACCTCTCCTTCCTCATCCCCTCCACCGTTCCCAACGCTTCCACCTCCCTCGTCACTTTCACCCGCCCTACCACCCCCACCAAAAAAATCCCCACCGCATGACCACGCGTGCAAAGAATAACATTCACAAGCCCCTACAACAACTTAATCTTCCTATCCACCTTCCAAGCATTGAACCCGAACCCACTACACTTCCCAAAGCCCTTGCGTCTCTAAACTAGAAACACGCCATGCAAGATGAGTATGATGCCTTGGTCCGTAATTGCACATGGAACCTAGTCCCACCTGATCCCTTTTTTTTTTTAATATTGTTGGGTCCAAGTGGATTTTTTTCATACTAAATACCATGCAAATGGCTCCCTTGATCTCTAGAAGGCTCGCCTTATGACCAAAGGCTTTCACCAACGACCCGGAGTTGACTATTATGAAACATTCCGTCCCGTAGTTAAACCCACTATAATTTGGGTTGTTCTTACTCTAGCCACTACTCATGCATGGCCTCTACGCCAGTGATGGGTTGTCAAGCCACCAAATATAAAATCACCTTTCTCTCTATAACTAGTATAACGGAAGCTGGGTTCGAACCCACAAGGAACGGTGGATTTATTTCTCCTAAAATTTGTAAAACAAATGATATTTGGTTTTTATATCTAATTACTAAGAATAAAACAAATTAAAAATCAAAAAAGCCTCGGCTAATTAACTATTTTCCCCTCAATTTCTATGATTGATCAACGATTCAAAGATGACTCGTTAAATTATTAATATATTGGTTACAGTTGACCCCAACCGTGAATCAGCCAATCTCTTCTAAATTAATTAATTAGGACGACCACCACTAATTACCCTAACGGGAAGCTGATGCGAGTCAACATTATGACATTTTATATATCAATTTACCCTAAAAATTGGACTAAATCGGGATTAATTCACGATACATGCATACGTAAAAGTGCTTAATTTTAAGGTTAATTACGCATGAGCTTTTATAATGATTATTATGTAGTTATATGTTATTTCTGTATTGAACTATATTACTACACATTTTATGGTTCATTGTAGGGATAATTGGTGGTATAATCCAAGCCGAAGAGGAATTGAACCGAAACATGTCGAACCGGAGGAGAACCAAGTCGAGCTGTTGGACAAGTTCGAGATCAGTACTGGACAAGCCCAGACATGTCCAGGTTAACTCCTGGACAAGCCCAGGAAAAGCCTAGGAAACTGAACCGAGAATTATGCTCGGTAAAGCGACCTAGGTGCCCAAGGACAAGCCTAGGATCAGTTAGGACACGTTCTGGACAAGCCTAGATTAGAAGCATGGCTCGCTGAACCGAAAAATATGTATGGTAAAGCGGCCCATGTTTCCAGGACAAGCCCGGCCAAGCTCAGGACGCGTCTGGACATGTCCAGGGACATCCCGAATGCCGTACCGAGAAAATAGGTAGGTTAAGCGAGCCGACTTATCCCCAAATTTTCCAGATTTACCCTTTTAAGCTCTACGTCGGTTTATTTACTATAAATAAGATGTACTACATCAGAATACATACGATTTTCGGAGCTGACAATTTACTTAAAGTATTTCCAATAAAAGTTTTTGTTTTCTACATTATTTGAGAGTAGTTTAGCCTTTGCATGTTCGTTCAATTGGCGATTCATTGCAGAGGAAATAGCTAGATGATTGATCTCATGTTTCTAGGTAACCATGTCGATTATTTCTTCTAAGTTTTACGAATTTGTGATGATTATCGTTGTTACAAGCATGTTAGGTTAAATTATTTGTAGATCGAATTGGACGATGTTAATTTGTACCTTATCGTGATTTATATTGATTCATACATGAGAAACGCCCGGTCTCGGGGAAAAGGCTTTGTTTTGGAAGAGTACCCAATGGTATATTGGAGAAAAGCCTTAATGATTTAGTTTCCCCGATACAAATTGTTTTGATTACTTATATTGTTTCATTTTAATTTACATGTTTAGAACTTGATCAACTCTGTGAATGTTTTCGGAAATTATTCTTGAAGGAACTAAGGTTGAAAAGAGTAATTGGACAAGAAACAATTAGATCGTTATTAGTTAACTAGCCCGTGCACGGTAGTTACGTAGTGAGGTTTACGGTAATTATTATCGGTATTTCCTAGTTCTTAATTCGTGTTAAGTTAATATTGTTCTAGCCCGCGCACGGTTGATGTTTAGCTATTCATAAGGTTCTAGAGTCCGCGCACGCTCTATGAACCACTTTAGGGAGATACAGCAATAATTGACTCGATTCTTGGAACTTTAATGACAAAAGTGTATGAATCAATATAGGAAGCGATTTGGGAATAATTAACTAGTTCGGTTCGATCTACTTTCTTAAACGTGGTTAAAACTCGTCTTGATTTGATAATCCATTATTTTTACCTAATTTTCCGCATTTATTTTGGTCGAAGACCACAAACCATCCGCAACCTTGAATTTTATAACTAAGTTTGCCTAATTATCGAACAAGTCCTTGTGGGATCGACCTTGCTAACGATTTGAGCTATACTACATCTGACGTAGTCCGCTTGCTAGTGTAGTTATGATTTTTGCGAACAAGTTTTTGGCGCCGTTACCGGGGACTAGTTTCGGTAACGTAGGCTTTGTTACGAAGTTTGGGTTATAGTCTTTTCTATTATCTCAATTCTATTTTTTTTCTTGATTTTTGGTTTTAGGATTCTATTATTTTTGAATTTCTGGAGTTTGGAGGAGTATCTATTTTTGCATCTATGGCCATTCCAGGTTGAGACAGAGTCTGTGTTGCGGATTTTCAGGTTTTCTAGGACGCTGAACCGAGGATAGTGGTCGGTTCAATGAGCCAACCTTGTCTCAGACAGGTTTTTGTTGTTTTTATGTTGCATTGCATGACTCGAAACTCTAAAACTGAACTGTTTTCTTTAGATTCTGAAATCGAAGCAATTTGTAGGGCCAATAACGCATCGCATAAAAAGTCTTTGGCATCTTTGGGTAAGAGTTTAGAGGTTGACTTGAGTGAAGATGATCTTCAAGGTAAGGAAGAATCTGAAGGAGAGTTCCAGATTTGATTTAAACTGAAAAGAAGATTGCTTTGCAATAGCGAAATAATGCTAGTGGTGATTGGGGAGTTGTTGAAGCTCATGAAAAGACATTTTTGACTATGCTACTCCGTCCATTGAACAGTTTGTCCCAGCAATCAAGCCACCGACAAATCCTGCTGAGGCTTACCACCCTAAGCCTAATGTAACTCAGATGGTGTAGAATTATGCTAATTTTACCGGATCACCAACTGAAGATCCAAGTACCCATGTTCAGAATTTCTTAGAAGTTGCTAATACCGTCAGGCCACCTAAAATACAAGAAGAAAACATCCGGTTGACAATTTTCCCCTTCACTTTGAGGCAAAAAGAAAAACAATGGTTACTTTCGTTGGCTCCTGAGTCGATCACGACTTGGGATGAGTTATTGCGAGTGTTCATGAATTGATATTTCCCACCAAGCAAGGTGAATAAGTTAGGAACAGAAATTCTACAGTTCAAGATACTACCTGGTGAATCTCTGGCCAAATCATTGGAAAGGTTCAAAGAAGCACTCCGGAAATGTCCACATCATGATATAGCCCTTTGGCTCCAAATACACACATATTACAATGTTATTGAAGAAACAAACAGATTCGGATGGATGCATCAAGTGGAGGGGCTTTTATGATCAATCACCGGATAAAGCATGGGAAAAAATGGAAAAGATCACAATGAATAGTAAGTGGAATGGTAAAGCTTTGGTTAAGAAGGTTGCTGGGGTATTTGATTATGATGTTTCTTATGATATCCTTCAACAATCGTCAAACATCTCAACGTAGGTTACATTGGTAAGTACTTGTATGGATCGTTTTGAGAAAGGGGTGTCTAGTGAGAAAAAAGATGTGGCCCAAGTTGAGACTACGGAAGAAGATGTTAGTTACATGGGGCAAGGGAGAGGTCAAGGAGGTCAAAACTCCAAGTATTATCCCGGGTCACATGATGCCCCCGGATTTTCGGTATAGTGATCAAAATGGTGGCGAATATCCAAAAAGGGCAATAAATCGGGATCTTATGTGCCACCACATGCGAGAAATTCATATGAGCATGCTATCGAGCGTTTAATTTCTACAGTTGATGATAACTTTGGGAAACTTACAAAGACAACGGATGAGATGGCTAAGTCTTTAAATCAATATCGATCGAGCACTGATACTACTCTTGCTAGCAACGAAGCACAAATGAAAGTGTTTTCTTCTCAAGTGATATGAAATTGCGCGGATCTAGGAAAAACGGTACTTGAACTTTAGGTGGTTTTCGGATTTTGTTGAAGTCAAGAAATGAAGGTATTTGGAAGTTGGTGATGTTGAAATAGTGTCCTAAACCTAATCGGGTTGGACCGGATCCGACCGGGTCGGATCATTTCTACTATTTCTTTGTGTTTATACATATATTAAATGGCTTTTATGTTGTCACGTATATGTTCTTTTAAAGAACCAATTATGAATTGTTATATGATAACGTCCTTAGTATTAAACTGTGATAGAGAAACCATGATAGGCGATTATGGTTGATGAGATCTCTAATCACTTTAATAAGTTTGATACTTAAATGTCTCTAGGCGATGTACTATTAAACGGGGCATTGATAGTATAAACGGACTAGCACGTATTAGATGTCTTGTCTTTAGGGCGGGGATAGATTTCGTCTATCGAAGTGTAGAGACACTTGGATTTGTACGTGGACGTGTATTAGAGAATGCGTACGTTAGATCGACCCACTTACACGGATAAGTGTCACACTATGTGGCGGTTGTGTAATTATCCTTAAGACCGGAGTCTTCATGGCATCACGGTGTGGATTGTCATGCTTTGACACTATTGAGGTTTCCCAGCCACGGGGCGATCATGCGGTAGTGATTGGGTATGATGCGAAGCATGCGGAGTATACATGATTGGTCGTCCGGGAATCGCGTATCCTATGTTTGGGATCGAATATCCGAAATGGCCTTCTTATAAGGAATGTCTTACTCTCGTGAATCTTTGCAAAGTGGGAGTAAACGAGTTACTTCGAGAGAGCATGATATCCAGTTATAAGATACGGTCGTTGATGTTTTGACACTCGACTAACGACCGTATGGATATTATTACGGCGATAGGATTGTAAGTTACACGGTAACTGTTTCACATGAAAGGTAGTAGACATTGCATTTGACTCTTCCGATGATTGGGGGTCACGGTGTGTTGCTAGACGCTATCCTGTGATCGTTAGGCATGAAAGGCATTTTCGTAATTTGCACTTTGTGTCTACGGCCAACATATTCGGAAGCCTATCGGGTCACACACATAAGAACATCTAGCCGGATTAAAATGTGGTTATAGATGATAACCAAATAAGGAAAGTTTATCTCGAGACTATAAAGGTTATAGTGGTAAATTAATATGGTGGTATTTATTTATTATGACTAAATTAAATACAAGATATTAATAATATTATATTAATTGAAGAATATTCAGGATGCCAATTTATTGGCTAAGGTGGCGCAATTTGTGTGTATAAGATACACTTGGATTGTGCAATTTAATTAATAGTGTTACCAAATATATTAATATTAGATATTGATAAATAAAGTATATATGTGCCAGCGTGTGTTTGCACCAATTCAAATTGGTGATTCATGCGCACCATATATTTATATATATATATATATATATATATATATATATATATATATATATATAGATTTATTTGTGTAATATATATGTGATATATACACATGTGTAAATTGATTTATGGTAATAAAATAAAGATAGTCAATATTAGATATTGATAATATCTTGGGAATATTAAATATAAGATATTGACAATATCCAAGATTTATTTGAAATAAGATATTATAATAAATGAGATAAATCAATAAATTATATTTTCCTTATTTTATTGGGAAAATGTTTTCTTCCTTTCTACTCTATTTGGGGCGCCACTTCTATTATAAATAAGAGGTGGGTGTCAAGCTCTTTTGTACATCACAATTCCAAGAACTAATAGTTCTTGTGTAAAATAGAGAGCATCTTTTGGAGAGTTGGAGAGAGGGGAAAAGGGCCGGTCTAGCAACCGGAGTTTTCCAACAGCAATCCATGATGGGATTCCGGCGGGGTGCTCGTGTGGACTAGCAGTAGAGGCTGAACATTTGGGCGGCTCTATGCAGAACTACTCTCCTTAGACGGTCAAAGCGTCGATCTTTTAGATCAACCAAGGTAACCACCGTCTACTACTTGTTTGTTTATTGCTTAAACGAAGTCGATCTTGGGTCGATAGGAAATAAATTTTTGAATTCCGCTGCGTTCCCGCGTAGATTTCCTAACAGTGGTATCAGAGCGAGCTTCGAGCTTAAGCAATAAGCATGTTATTTAGCGTAGTTAATTTTATCGTTTAAATCACGTAATTAAAAGATGAAAGATTTTTGATTTGCAAAATTGATACACGAAAAGAAAAAAACGAGATCTGGTGGTGCTCGGCCGATTGGCGGCGGCACCACCCCAGCGGCGGCGGCGGCGGCAGGGCAGCCTGCTGCCGGCAGTCGGCCGGTCAATGCTGGAAGATCTCCAAACTTTTGTTTTGTGTGTTTTGTGATTCAATATGGTTCATAGTTGTGATTGATATCTCCTTTGTTTAGTTGTGTCATGTGGCTAACCAATGGTTCAAATAGTTTGGGCCATTGGGATGCCACATGGCATTAAAATAATAATGGCCTTTCCAAACTTTGTTTGGAATAGGCCTAGGCCCTTTCCAAATATTTGATTTGGGAAAAGGCCTAGGCTAGGCCACTTCCAAAATTTTGATTTTGGAAAGTGGCCAGGCCTAAACCAAAATTATTTGGCCTTTCCAAATATTTGATTTGGAATAGGCCTAGGCCCTTTCCAAATATTTGATTTGTAAAAGGCCTAGGCCTAGGTGACGTGTGTTTTAGGAAATTCTCATGCGACCTCGGTGCTAATCTCATGCCTTATTCGATATTCCGTAGATTAGGGATAGAGGAAGTTAAGGAATCTTCGATCAATATTCAGCTAGCCGATCATTCTGTTGAGAGATCGATAGGGGTAGTTGAGGATGTTCTCGTTAATGTAGATAAGTTTGTTTTTCTCTGTTGACATTGGGATTCTGGATATGGAGGATGACTATGAGGTTCCTTTAATTCTAGGTAGGCCATTCCTTGCCACGAGTAGGACCCTTGTAGATATGCATAAATGAGAGCTGATTCTGAGAGTAAATGATGATAGGGTGACCTTCAATGTTTTAAGTCCATGAAGTACCCCAATGACACTATGGATGCTTGTTATATGATTAGTGCCATAGATGAGGTCATCTCTGAATATCAGCAGAAGACTGGCTTTGCAAGCCGGATTGAAGCTGATTTCTCTTTGTATGAGACCATATATGAGGAAGAGAAGCTGATGAGTACCATTACTATCGTAGGAGTAGGGGACCATATCTAGCCAAACTTAGTAGTGTGAACTCTATTCAGCAACTCCCACCTCAAAGACCGATGTGGCAGAAGTCATTTGACTTAAAATTGACCGGAAAGAAGCTTACTCCTTCTTAGAAGAGCCGACCAATCTTGTGATGAAGCCTTTACCTGGCCACTTAAAGTATATATACCTTCAGGATAAGACTTTGCCCTTAATAGTATCATCTGGATTGACTTTGGAACAAGAGGATAAGCTGATCAGAGTGCTTAGAGAGCACAAATAGGCATTCGGGTGGACCATTTCTGACATTAAAGGAATAAGCCCGAGTGTTTTCATGCATAAGATTCTTCTAGACCCAGAAAGGAAACCCATAGCCCAGCCGCAGAGGAGATTAAATCCGAAACTACAAGATGTGGTCAATGTGGAGGTGATTAAGATGCTAAAAATGGGTATTATCTTTCCTATATCTGATAGTGAGGGGGTGAGCCCTGTGCATGTCGTCCATAAGAAGGGTGGTTTCACTGTTCAGGGTGATGAGCTAAATAAGTTGATACCTATTAGGCTTATTACCAGACATAGGGTTTGTATTGACTTTAGGAAATTAAATGATGCAACTCGAAAGGACCATTTCCATTCATTGACCAAATGCTCGAGAGACTTAGTGGACATGCTTTTTATTGTTTTCATGATGGATATTCGGGTTACTATCAGATTCCGATAGCTGCGGAAGACCGTGAGAAGAAGACATTTACTTGTCCTACATTTGCATACAGCCGGATGCCAATTGGCTTGTGCAATGCACCTGCTACATTTCAGAGATGCATGGTATCCTTATTTGCAGGCATGGTTGAGGATTTTCTTGAGATATTTATAGAAGACTTTAGCATATTTGGTGACTCCTTTGAATCATGCTTAGATAATCTTGGAAAAGTTCTTAGAATGTGTGAGGAGACTAATCTAGTTCTGAATTGGGTAAAGTGCCACTTTATGGTTACCGAGGGCATAGTGTTAGGGCATAAGATTTCACAAAGAGGAATTGAAGTAGATAAAGCAAAGGTTGAGGTCATAGAGAAATTGCCACCACCTACTAACCTGAAGACTCTTAGGGGTTTCTTAGGCCATGCAGGATTTTATAGGAGATTCATTAAGGATTTCT
Source organism: Gentiana straminea (assembly GCA_036785695.1). Taxonomy (NCBI): domain Eukaryota; kingdom Viridiplantae; phylum Streptophyta; class Magnoliopsida; order Gentianales; family Gentianaceae; genus Gentiana; species Gentiana straminea. Next base: position 3,636,349 of record JAVUPR010000366.1, read on the forward strand.
CCAATGTAGCAAAGCCTCTTACTCATCTTTTGCTCAAGGACACCCCGTTTTTTTTGCTATGCCTGTATGCGAGCTTTTATTACCATAAAGGAGAAATTGATCACCGCTCCCATTTTACTGGATTGGAATCTTCCTTTCGAGTTGATGTGTGACGTGAGTGATAGGCAGTAGGTGCTACATTGGGAAAGCGTAGGGATAATATATTTAGACCTATTTATTATGTTAGCCGTACCCTCAACTCCTCACAACAGAACTATGCCACCGGTGAGAAAGAACTACTAGCTATTATATTTGCGTTTGATAAGTTTAGATCATATCTCGTAGGTTCAAAGGTGACAATTTTTACTGATCATTTTGCTTTGAAGTATCTTCTCAATAAGCCAGAGTCTAAGCCGAGATTACTATGCTGGATCTTGCTTTTGCAAGAATTTGATATGGAAATGAAGGATAAGAAGGGCATCGAAAATCAAGTGGCAGACTATCTATCAGGGTTACCTTTGATGGATGACATGAAAAAGGGGTTGATAGTGGATGAGTTTCCCGATGAGCAGTCATTTGCAGTGACTACTCATAGGATGCAAGTCAAGCGTTGGTTTAGAGACATCGCAAATTATCTAGCTGGCAAGCACATCCCATCTGAGCTTACTTGGCCGCAGTGGAAAATGTTCTTCTCAGATCTGAAGCTTATTATTGGGACGATCCTTTCTTATATTAGTTCTACCCTGATAATGTCATCAGACGTTGTATACATGATGATTAGATTCCTTCTATTCTATCTCATTTGCATGTGAAAGAAGTAGGCGGTCATTATGGGGCTGAGAAGACTACTGCCAAGGTCCTTCAAAGTGGTTTCTACTGGCCATCTATCTTAAGTGATTCACACAAATTTGCTAGATCTTATAGTGCGTGTCAAAGGATGCGAAACATATCCTTAAGACATGAGATGCCCTTACATCCGATTCTCGAGGTGGAGATATTTGATTTATAGGGCATTGATTTCATGGGTCCTTTCGTGTCCTTCGTTTCCACTTAATACATACTCATGGTAATTGATTATGTCTCAAAGTGGGTTGAGGCGATAGCATATCCCACTAATGTTTCCAAGGTAGTCACGAAGTTCCTGAAAAGAAACTTTCTTTCCAGATCCGGGAACCCTAGGGCTATCATTAGTGATCAGGGAAGTCATTTCTACAACCGTATCTTTGAGAAGCTTATGAGTAAGTACGGAGTCATGCACAAGGTTAGTACCACCTACCATCTTTAGGGTAATGGACAAGCAGAGGTAACTAACCATGAGGTCAAGCGAATTTTAGGGAAAACCGTTAATCCATTTAGGAAAGATGGGCACTTAAGTTAGATGATGCTTTGTGGGCCTTTAGGACGGCTTATAAGACCTCCATCGGTATGTCACCTTATATGATTGTGTTCGGGAAGGCGTGTCATCTCCCTGTCGAGCTTGACTATCGAGCTTATTGGGCCACTCGGATAATCTTGATGAGAAGTTAGCGAGTGAGAAGTGTTGAACAAGCTAGAGGAGTTCCGGTTGAGTGCTTACGAGAGTTCACGAATCTGTAAGGAACGTACTAAGATTCTTCACGACAAAAAGATCCTAGATCGTAAGTTTGAAGTCAATGATAAAGTTCTTCTTTATGATTCTCGATTGAGGTTATTTCCGGAAACGTTAAGGTCTAGATGGACTAGCCCGTATGTGGCGAGTAAGGTATTTCCTTCGGGAGCCGTTGAAATGAAACATCCGGATAGAGACAAGAACTTTATGGTGAATGGCCATCGGTTGAAGCACTATGTGCAGGCTCACTTTGACAAACAGGAGGAAGTACTTTATTTAGATGACCCTGTGTATGGATGAGTGTTCGTATGGTCGAGCTGACGACCTTAAACTCAGAACTACTTCGTAGATCCCTTTTCTCGTAGTTTAGATCGAGTCTTTGAGTCTAGAAAATTGTTGGATTGAGTCACCATTAATTTATCATGTAGAAGTTTTTTTTTCATTCACCACGGTCCGGAGCTTTTTAAGCAATGGATAGGTGAATTTTTTTACTCTATGCGCTATTTTAATTGGGTCGTATCATTTTCCTTTCCGCAGTATTTGAGTCTTAGAATCGTGTCATTTTAAGGATGTCCACGTGTTGGTCCCAGAGAAGGGTAAAACTATTGTCGGGGGGGGGGGGTGAATGACTATAATGGAGTTTCAAAAACTTTTCTTGTGTTTAAAAGCTTTTGGGCAGCGGATAAGTCCCTTCTTAATATGTTGTTTCAAAATAGTTTGTTCAATCACATATCTATGATATAATTTAGGCAATTAAATAAATGCAGTAAGGTAAATTAATGAAAGTAAATTGACACAACGCTTATAGTGGTTCAGGGTGGTGTAATCCCTTAATCCACTCTTCTCCTGTGATGATTGGAGGAATTTACTATTGTTTTCACAGATACAATAGTACGATTGTCCTTGACTACGCAAGCTTCACAATCTTTAAGACTATCACTCCCTGACTGCAACAGCTTCAGTGACTCAGTCTCTTTCACTACTCCTTGGGATGAAATCTTTCAGCAGTTATCACAAACACAACTCCTTCTCAGATGGCTCTGATTCAGTTGCTTGATTGAAGTGAACTGGATTCACAAGAATTGTTGACCAATCTCAATGCTTGATATTGATATTTTTGCTCTCTGTTTTGAGTTGATCACTAGATGTCTCTTATTAAGCACAGATGAAGGCTTTTTTGATTTGACTGATTTTCTCGCTTCTTGATCGTTTTTCCTTGTTGTTTTCTTTGTTTGTCAATGCCTTCTATTTATAGCCTTGATAATCCTTGATTTGAATTTCCGTCCATTGGCTATATTAATGAGGGGAATAATCCTTGATTTTATTATTGATTCCCCCTTAATTGTATTATCCCTGATTTCAATGATCGGATTTTTCTTCAAACATTTATCAGAAAATCCACCCTTGATTGATCCTCTATTGATTGTGCATTTAATGCTTGATCTTCTATATCTTTTCATATTTCAAAATCTGATTAAGTAAGGTTTACTTGGCTGTTCTCTGAACGGTCAAGTGATCCTTCTGAATCAGCCGCTTAGATCTTCCTTCACTGCTTTGTTTTTACTCAGCCGATCATCAGTTTACTTTGCAGATTCACTGTTTCCTTCATTCTTTTCAGTTCAGGAGAATCCTTGTACTTCACTGATCCTTGATTTGTGTGAGATCAGTGTACACCATATTTAAAAATTAAGTTTCATCACTTGAAACATAACTTAGACTTATCCAAGGTCATCACATACTTCCTTTGTTATAAGTTAGACCATAATGTCTTCATGCTTCTCTGCTGGTACTTGGCTGGCTTTACTTTGCCGAAAATCTGTTTCACTTTTCCGTCCTATCAACTAGTACAATACTTGTCTGACTCAACTTATACAACATGTCAGACTCTAAGTAAATACTTATACAGAGAATTCTAACTTATTTCAGGCTTGCTATAACAGCTAGTATGACCATCATCAAAACATAATAAAATGTTCCTAACACCACGGAGTGTTTTACGGGATACATTATTTAAGTGTCATCATTTGGAAATTGATTTCTTCGAATAGACATTTATTTTATTTATTTCGGGAGCATTTTGGGTTCGACTCGTTAAGTTTAGGGGTGTTAAGTTCCAATTAAAATGTCCGGATATGGTAATTAGTGTTTCACGGTCACCCATTTATTACACCTCGATTTCTACAATTCTCTTCCCAATACCTCAATCCTTTCAAAATCCCACCTCAATCCTCACAAAACCACCTCACAAAACCTTCTCAAAACCTACACCCTCATTTATTCCATTCCACCATTCTTCTTCCATTTCCTTCTATAAAATCCACACCTCCACCATTTTCTCTACATCTCACCACCATTATTTCCTTCTACCACCACTATTCTCCAAAAACACCACCATTTCATATTCACTCTCTTCTTTCCTTCCATTTTCGCCACCCATATAATCTGGATTGCTGTTTTTTTGCTGTTATAACACTCAGAATTCGTCCAAGCTGACCAGATGCAACTTTTAGGACGCTGTTTACTCTCGGTTCAGCAAGCCGGCCGTGATATGAGCTCCTTAATTAATCGTTTGGCTCGTCCAGAGTGCTATGCTTCATCCAGATTTGCTCCAGCTGGCCCCGGACAGATTTTCTGGACGCTGAACCGAGCTTCACCCACAGTTCAGCGACCAAGTTTCTGCTCGCCCTCAACCCAGCTTGTCCCAGCAAGATCCGGAGTAGATTTCACGACGCTAAACCAATCCAGGTTCTCGGTTAAGCGAGTCAGTTTCAGGTTCCGGCCCTACGTTCTCTAGTTTGCTCGTTCTAGCTCGATTCGGTACATTTTGGTTTATTTTCCACCCATTTTCTGCGACAATGCCCAATAGACAATTGCATAGTTCGGGTCGGGAAGGGCGTCTCGTTCTCTCCAATGATGAAATGCCAACGTTGAATGGTCTTCCCCTCTTTGATTCTTTATTGATTAATGAGGAATTCCTTAAGAAATTCATTCATGAGCCGTGGCCTTTGAGTTTGGTTTCCACCTTGATAAGTGCCCTTCGGAGAATCAATATTATGTGGCACTTTATGGTTGGGATAAATTGGTGAAGGGCACATTCGAGTTCGACGCAACGATTCTCCAAGAATTGCATGCCTATCTTAAGTATAATCCGGAGACAATGGTGGCTCGGGTGATAATTCCATAATTAATGATGTTTTGGTGCGTAGTTTATACCTATTTCCTCGGGAGATACACCTTTTTTTGGGTATGTTTTTGTTGCTTTTCAGGATTAAGGAGCTCGGAAGAAGAAATTGATGAAATAGTGGATTTATTGGCCGCAAGAGTCGAATTTTGAAGAAGTGAAGAATTCGAGGATTAAAGTTTGACGATTTTTACTTTCTGATGATGTCGAGATCCCGGTTACTATGAGAGCAGAAAAAGTCCACCGAGGCCCAAATCAAAAGACTAAACTTACTAGCCGGATTTCATGGATTTATTCTCCTTTTTTTCATGGGATTTTATTTTTAGATGGATTATTGTATTTATTAAGATTTTATTTTATTATTAGTTATTATTATTTATTAGAAATACTTCCCATAAAAAGGAAAGGGATTGCCTACGTAGAAAGAAAAAAAAAAAGAGACAGCAACGCATTTTTTCTTTTTCTAAACGCATACATTTAGAATTGGGAGTCGACGTATTTTTGCTTCAGCTTCTGCGACTTGGAGCAGCCCGAGTTTCATCTTTTCTTTTGTTCTAGATTTTTATTCATCAATAATTGAATTTGTCTCTCTTTTCTGCAATTGATTAAGGTACTCTTTATTAGCTAATCCTTTTTTTTTTCAGTTAAAGCACTATGAATCCCTAAATCTAGCAGTTGTGAGATCAAATTGATATTTTTCCTTGTTGAATTGTTGGTATCGTTTTATTTCCTGCTTTAATCAAATTAGAATTAGAAAATCAATCTAATTTCCATTGCAGGGTTTTTAGGTTAATTGGCTAGTTCATTGCCATAATTTACACTAAGACGGTTGTTTAGGTGAAATTAAAAGTGGTAAACGATCAATTTCTGTTGAATCGCATCCCGTAGGAATCACTGTTGTGAGATTTAAGCGTTCTATGATTACAATTTAACCCGTTGGCTTAATACCTAGAAATTGGGTTTTTTCTGCTAGTTAATGCTGTCGGTTCACCAACTTCTAGCGGTCGTTAGGAGTGTGATTTCGATTAGGGGATAATTAGTGGCAGTTGTCCTAGTTATCGGTTGTCGGAAAATCTGGCTAATTCGCGGTTGCGGTTAGCTATAACCAATTTATCAAGCATTAAATGAGTCATTTCTGCATGAATGATCAATTATGTTGATATAGGGAGGCAACATTGGCTTTAGCTGGATTCGTCAGTAGTTAATTCTGGCTGTTTTGTGATTTTATACGTAATTTTAAAGTTACAATACAAAACTTATTTTATTACTATTCTGGAAAGAGATAATCAACTGTTCCTCATGGGATCAACTCCTTCTCACCCTATACTAGTTGTAAGGTGAAGGGAAATAATTTTGGTACGACACACCATCGGGTCCGACAAGTCGACATTGACATCTCTCCTGGTTGGATTAATGACTATTATAAGCTTCCTCAGTTGGGTTATCTTGATAATGGGTTTACAAAAGTTTGCGGGGAGTACAATCATCAACATTTGGCTAAGATTGGGGAGTTCTTTGGAATCACGTAGACTACGGGTGTGGGTGATAAGAAATGCAGTTTTGATGAAGGGAGCTGAAGAACCCTGCTTGGACGCTGTGGCATCGCTTCATTTGCTCTCGCCTTCTTCCGGCTAAGCATTCTACCATGGTTCACTGGGAGAAAGCCGAGTTGCTATATTGGCTTGTGACTAGTAAACCGATTGATGTTGGTCAGTTGATGCGTGCACGTATGGGGGTTGTTTCCAAGTCGGCCCGTAAGGTGTTGCCTTATGGTTCTATGGTCTTTTGCCTAGCTCGTGAGACGGGCATAGTGGAGCTAGGCTCTGATCTTCGACGTCATCCAACTGCGGATTTGCACTTCCTGAGGAAGGAGAAGAGAGGTCCCACCACTTTGGGAGCACTTCCAGCTTCTACCACCTCGGCCTATCCACCCCTCCGTCGCCATGTGCCTAAGAAGAAAGTAGACACGCTATGATTTTTGAGCGTCTTGATGCTCAAGATCAGAAGTTGGAAGCCATCCATGCTGATCAAACTTGGATTAAGGAGACGTTGATGAGGCACTTTGGTGGCGCTCCTGCTTCCTGATCGGGAGAGGGCCTGGGATCTTCCTCTGCTCAGGATGGATATGCTGGTATGCTACAGAGCCTGAGACTAAGCCTGAGTCTGACTTGGTAGGGAGTAGCGCGTCTGAGACATTTTAGTGGTCGTTTAGCATTTCCTTATCTTTATCGAGTCCGTATTTTTCTTTACTTTTATTTTTATTTGGAGTCTACATTTTATTTATCAAGTCGGTAAGTCTGTCGCTGGGGTGAATCACAATGAAATAAATATTGGCTTAATCTTGTTCGGTGCACTGCACTTTTTCTTTCGATATTTTATTGCGTCACCTTACTGCGGGTGTTATGACATGGTTTTTCTAGCACGGGTGTTCTATCCCGTGTTGCATTGATCATTTCTTGGTGTGTGTTGGATTTGGTTTTTGCCAGTTATTGGCTCGTTTAGGATTTTGGATGGATCTCTTGGCTTTGTATTGTTTCATGCTTGGATTTCCATCGTGTTCGTGTTTTTGCTCCACCGCCTCTACCAAAGCTAAGTGTCTTGACTTTCATTTTATTTTTCTTTCACATTGAGGACATTGTGTGTTCTTAAGTGGGGGGTAGGATACACTTGCTCGGGTAAAGTATTTGTAATTTATCACTTCATTTTTGTGAATCCCGGTGCTTGCATTATGTTGAAACTGGAACCTCGACACCTTTTAGACCCGAGTTAGTACAAATAAAATGAAAAGATCAAACATATCATGTGTTTTGATTCTTGAAGTAGCACTTTATTAAGAATTTTTTTGTGTCAGGAAATCGATTATGAACAAAAATGAAGCATGTATGACTTTGAATGTAGTTGTTGTATGATTAGATGAAGGATTATGCGAGTTTAGTGTCAACATACGTGTCGATCTTTGACTCATTTTGTTCTCTTATTACTCGGTGAAAGGAAATCAATGCGCGGTGTGGCGTTGGTTAATGGAATAAACTGAGGATTTGAAAAAAAAAAACAGAGTTGTGTGACATTTTGATGAAAGGGCTTGCTAGGCACCCACCATTGCATGATCATCGCGTCGTTAGTTGCATGACCCTTCAAAAAAAAAACAACTAAATGAATAAAGAGATTGGGCAATGCGCTCGGTATCCGAATCCTTCCGACCAACAACGAACAGTGCTCATTTCCTATAACCTTGAGTTTCCGAGAAGAAGACCGAGTTCTTTGGGAGATAAGTTGAGACACGAGGCTTGTATAATAAGAGTCTTGTTATGAATCATGATGGCATGGCGAGTTATGCACACACGCATATTGGTTTCTTGATATAGGGATGCTTAATGACTTGCGTGTGGATTGAAGTTGATTCACATCTTATGTTTGTATCTCGATTTTAGTAGGTACTATTCGGTGTGTAAGAATTTTCAAGAAGTATGTTTCAATGTGATGTTTGCTCTAGACAATCAATGATTAAGTGAGGGGTAGTTGATGCGAATCAACTTTATGACATTTTATATATCAATTTACCCTAAAAATTGGACTAAATCGGGATTAATTCATGATAAACCATACATAAAAGTGCTTAATTTTATTGTTAATTATGTATGAGCTTTTATCATGATTATTATGTAATTATAAGTTATTTCTGTATTGAACTATATTACTACACTTTTTATGGTTCATTGTAAGGAAAATTGGTGGTATAATCCAAGACGAATAGGAATTGAACCGAAACATGTAGAAAGATCGAGATCGAACCGGAGGAGAACCAAGTGGAGCTATTGGACAAGTCCGAGATCAGTACTGGACAAGCCCAGACATGTCCAGGTTCAGTCTTGGACAAGCCCAGGAAGAGCCTAGGACGCTGAACCAAGATTTGTGCTCGGTAAACCGACCCAGGTGCCCAAGAACAAGCCCAAGATCAGTTAGGACATGTTCTGGACAAGCCTAGAAGAAAAGCTTGTCAATCAGGACAAGCCTAGAAACACGTTCTGGACAAGCCTAGAAATCAATCAGGACGCGTCTGGACATGTCCAGGGACATCCCGAATGATGTATCGAGAAAATAGGTCGGTTAAGCGAGCCAACTTATCCCCAAATTTGCCAGATTTACCCTTTTAAGCCCTATGTCGGTTTATTTACTATAAATAAGATGTACTACATCAGAATACATACGATTTTAGAGCATACAATTTACTTAAAGTATTTCCAATAAAAGTTCTTGTTTACTTCATTATTTGAGAGTAGTTTAGCCTTTGCATGCTCGTTCAATTGGTGATTCATTGAGGAGGAAATAGCTAGATGATTGATCTTGTGTTTCTTGGTAATCATGTCAATTCTTTCTTTTAAGTTTTACGAATTTGTGATGATTATCGTTGTTACAAGCATGTTAGGTTAAATTATTTATAGATCGAATTGAACGATGTTAATTTGCACCTAATTGTGATTTATATTGATTCATACACGAGAAACAGCCGGACTCGGGGAAAAGACTTTGCTTTGGAAGAGTACCCAACGGTCTATATTAGAGGAAAGCCTTAACGATATAGTTTCCCCGATATGAATTTTTTGATTACTTCTATTGTTTTGTTTTAATTTACATTTTTGAACTTGATCAACTCTGTGCATGTTTTCATAAATTATTCTTGAAGGAACTAAGGTTGAAAAGAGTAATTGGATAAGAAAAAATTAGATCGTTATTAGTTAACTAGCCCGTGCATGGTAGTTACGTAGCGAGGTTTACGGTAATTATTATCGGTATTTCCTAGTTCTTAATTCGTGTTTAGTTAATGTTGTTCAAGCCCACGCACGATAGACGTTCAGCTATTCATAGGGCTCTAGAGTCCGCGCATGATCTATGAACCACTTTAGGGAGATACACCAGTAATTGACTCGATTCTTGGAAATTTAATGACAAAAGTGTATGAATCAATAAAGGAAATGATTAGGGAATAATTAACTAGTTCGGTTCGATCTACTTTCTTAAACGAGGTTACAATTCGTCTTGATTTGATAATCTGTTATTTACCTAATTTTCCGCTTTTATATTGGTCAAAGACCACAAACCATCCGTAACCTTGAATTTTATAACTAAGTTTGCATAATTATCGAATAAGTCCTTCTGGCATTGACCTTGCTCACGAATTGAGCTATACTACATCTGACCTAGTCCGCTTGCTAGTGTAGTTGTGATTTTCGCGAACAGATGCACAGTCCTAAAAACCGCCACAAGTTAGTGATCTGATGGCATCAAACATCCGAGTGACCCAATTACTAAGTATTAATCCAACCGACTTAATTTTAACCATAGAATTATCTATTTTCACAATAGGGAATCCTACGGGCTACGAACTGGTAGGAAATGTGTTGTTTACCACTAAAAATCCAATCTTTTATGGCAACCGCTTAAGATGGATTTTGGAGCTAGATTAGAATATCAATTCAAATGTCGTGCACAAATAACCAAATCAATATTCTAATCATGAATCGGTGAACGTAGAAAATAAATAAATACTAATAAGATCACGAGGACTAGGAACAATTTGATCTCATAATTATCAAGAAATCAGTGGTTCAACAATTAATTAACAGGAATTAAAGAATTACCTACTCATTCACACAATAAAAAGAAAGAGAATACCTTAATTTATTGAAAAGAAGAAGAAAAAATCACCAATCCATAGAGAAAGTAGGAAGAATATATAAAGATGGTGGAGAGGGGAGCAAGAGGCGCCCCTCTCTTTGTTTTTGTCGTGTAAAAAATCGAAGATTTGGGGATTGAGAATTATTTTTATATGAATACTAATAATAAATAAAGATGGACCCACCTATGAGGTTAAAATAACATAAAATAGTGTATAAATGGTGATAAAACTCAAGCAAATTCGCTGCTGATGTATCCTTATTCTGCCAAGCTTGGCCATGAAATGGTAGGATCCTACCATAACTCATTTTAGCTTTCCATCACTGTTTTCTTTTTCTAGCTTGACCGCTTCACTTCAAATTCGTCCAAACCTCTCCAAATGTCTCCGAAATGGCTCAAAACATCCAAAATAATGTCATTTGATGGGTCGTCAAGCCACCAAAGATAAAATCACCTACCTCTCTATAACTAGTATTGCGGAAGCAAGGGTCGAACCTACAGGGAACGGTGAATTTATTTCTCCTAAAATTTGTAAAACAAATGATATTTGGTTTTTTTTTTATATCTAATTCTTAATAATAAAAACAAAATAAAAATCAAGAAAAGCACCGACAAATTAACTATTTCCCCATCAATTCCTATGATTGATCATCCATTCAAGGATGACTCGTTAAAAATAATTCTCAATCAACCAATCTCCTCTTAATTCGTTAATTAGGACGACCGCCGCTAATTATCCTAACCGGAAGCACACTCCTAACAACCGCCAGAAGTTGGTGAACCGATGGCATTAAACAACCGAGAGACCCAATTACTAGTTATTAATCCATCCGGCTTAATTTTAACCATAGCAATATCTATTTTCACAACAGAGAATCCTACGGCTACGAACTGGTGGCAATGTGTTGTTTTCCACTAAAAATCTAATATTTTATGGCACCAACCTAAGATGGATTTTGGTGCTAGATTAGAAAATCAATTCAACTATCATGCATAAATAACCAAATGAATATTCTAATCATGAATCGATGAAGGTAGAAAATAAATAAATACTAATAAGATAACGAGGAGTAGGAACAATTTGATGTCACAATCATCAAGAAATCAATGGTTCAACAATCAATTAACTGGAATTAAGGAATTACCTACTCATTATCACAATAAAATCACAAGAAAAATAAAGAAAATACCATAATGAAAAGAAGAAGAAACAATCACCAATCCATGGAGAAAGTAGGAAAAAAATATTGAGATAGGTGGAGAGGGGAGAAAGAGGCGCCCCTCTCTTTCTTTTTGTCGTGTCAAAAATCCAAGAATTAGGGATTGAGAATTATTTTTATCTAAATACTAATAATTAAAATAGGTGGACCCACCCATAGGGTTAAAATAACATAAAATAATGTTTCATTGGTGAAAAACTCAAGCGAATTCGCTGCTGATGTATCCTTATTTTGCCAAGCTCGGCCATGGAATGGTAGGATCCTACCATAACTAGTTTTAGCTTTCCATCACTGTTTTCTTTTTCTAGCTTGACCGCTTCACTTAAACTTTGTCCAAAACACTCCAAATGACTCCGAAATGACTCATAACATCCAAAATCATGCCTCCATCATATAGGTCCTGAAAACCAAAAAAAAAACATCCCGAGCAATATATTTTCACAAAAAATGCACAAAAATTACACTATATACCTCACCGATCATGGACTCATCAGCCACCTCGATGTAAATAAGGCATTTTTATAGGGGACACTTACTGAAACTGTTTACATGGCACAACCACCTGGGTTCCAGGATCCTACTCGCCCTGATTATGTGTGTAAATTAAACAAATATATATATGGATTAAAACAGGCTCCATGCACTTGGTATTCGGAACTTCGCCAATACTTATTATCTTAGGCATGTGCTTCCTTATTCATGCTTCTCCGCTCATCCCAAGTTGCATTTGTGCTGGTATATGTTGATAATCTCATTGTCACTGGCTTCGATTCAGCTTTACTTTAAACTATTATTGATTCTCTCGGCACTCGGTTTTCTATTAAAGATTTGGGACCTCTCATATACTTCCTAGGCATCAAAGTTATTTCAACCAAAACTGGGTTACTTCTGTCTCAAAAGAAATACGTTGTTGAACTTCTTGCCAAGACAAACATGCTTGACGTCAACTCTATTCCCACACCTCTACCTGCCGATCTCTCATCTTTACTTCCTACTTCAGGTACACCTTTACCCGACCCCACCCAGTACTGCAGCTTCATTAGCAGTCTCCAGTGTTTTCTATTCACTCGCCCAGACATTACATTTCCAGTTAACAAGCTGGCCCAGTTTATGCATGCTCCAACTGATATTCGCTGGTCATTTTTTAGAAGGCTTCTTTGGTATCTCGTTGGCACTCTTGATCTCAGTTCATCAGTCCCCTCATATCTTGCATGCTTTCTCTGATGCAGAATGGGGAGGTAACAAATCGGACTATACATCAACAAGTGCTTATGTCATATTTTTGGGACGCAATATTATGTCTTGGAGCTCCAAAAAGTAGAGATCCGTAGCATGCTCTTACACTGAAGCTGAATATCGCTCCGTTGCTGACACTATTGCCGAACTTCAGTGTCTTATTTTCCTTCTTCAGGAACTCGGATTATTATCACCTTCGGCCCTTGCACTATATTGACAATCTCCGTCCCACTCCCGCATGAAACACGTTGCTATCGACTACCACTTTATTCGGGAGCACGTCACTCAAGGCCTTGTTGGCGTTGCTGTTGTCTCAGCTGGCGATCAAATTGCGGATGTCTTAACCAAATCTCTCCCTCGGCTCGACTCTACCTCTTGGTGTGACAAGTTGTGCCTCCTTTGACGACCCATTACTTGAGGGGGCTTATCAGATATTTAGCATTCATTGAGTATATTTTGGCAATTTTTGTGTACATTTTGTCATTTTGTAAATCCCTGTAAATCAGCTTATTTGATTCATCTTGATTCTTCTGTTAAGTGTATATATTGTAACACTCATTGATCAATAGAATATACAACTTTCTACCTAATTCCATATCAAAGGTTTCTAAACCTGAAGAACTACAAATTGATCAACTTAAAACCTTAGAACATGATCAAAATAAACTACAAGATTCCAAAATTAGGGCAATTTCATACCTTCTTGAATCATGAAAACTTTGATACAAAAACGATGCTTACCTCTTTCGGATTCAAAAACACTACTCGAATTAGAAAATTGACAAAAGCTTCGTAGGATAAGATGAAGATTCTTTTTGTCCCTTCTTCTGTTTCTCTCCGAAGTTCAAGATCGAACTTTTTGGATTTTTTGTAATAAACTCCCAATTAATGGGGAGGTTTTATTTCCTTGAAAATAACCTCCTTCCATTAATTTAATTTCTTTATTTATTTTATAAAGAATATATTTGGAAAATAGGGATTTAAAAGGGGGTTAAACTCCATAAACTCTTAAAAGTCAAAATTGCCCTTTTCAAAATCCGGGATGTTAATTTCTTCTCCTTTCTAAAAAAAAAAATTTCTTCCCCATTAAAGATGTTTTATCCTCGAAACTTGCCAAAACCTATGACTCATCAATCTTAGGTATCTTTGTGCATAATGCCGATATTCACAATCATTATAATAGATCGAGAGAAATAATGTTTTTCTATTCACACTTGTAATAATAGGTGTACAAATATATAGTTACAATCGGATACTTCTAGAACAATATTTCCTATAATTTACGGTTACAATATTTGTAATAAATACAGAATATTTACTCTAATTACAATATATGCTATTACCACCCCTCAAGTTGGGCGAGGATGGAGGCCTAACTTGCGTCGTTGATGTTCAAACACAAGACGAGGAAGCGATTTCGTAAGACAATCTGCAAGTTGATCTTGAGCATGGACATGAGCAATACGAAGCGCGCCACTTTGAACTTGCTCACGAATGTAGTGATAATCAATGGCAACGTGTTTCATGCGAGTGTGTAAGACCGGGTTAGAGCAAAATTGAGTTGTGCCAAGATTGTCACAATAAATAACCGGTGTTTGATGAATAAGCCAGCCTAAGTCACGTAGGAGAAAAGTGACCCAAGTAAGTTCAGCAGCTGTGTCAGCGACAGATCGATACTCGGCCTCAGTAGAAGAGCGTGCAACTGTAGTTTGCTTCTTAGAGCGGCAGGAGACAATATTACGACCAAGGCAAACAACATAAGCACTAGTGGATGAAAAATCATCCTTATTTCCACCCCATTCAGCATCAGAATAGGCATGAAGAGTCATGGGTGATGAGCGATATATCTGAAGACCATAATGAACAGTTCCTGCAAGATACCGCAATAAACATTTAGCATGGGACCAGTGAACATCAGTGGGTGCATGCATAAACTGAGAGAGCCGATTCACTGAAAATGCCAGATCGGGCCGAGTGAAGCATAGATACTGCAGACTGCCCAAAACCATGCGATAGTGTGAGGGATTTGCCAAGGGGACACCATTAGTGGCTGTAGGAGCTGAGAGGTCGGTAGGCAAGGGAGTAGTGACGGAATTTGCCTCTAACATATTTAGTTTGCCCAGAAGCTCAAGTGCATAACGTTGCCGAGATAGTAGGCAACCTTGAGAATTTGGAACGACCTCAATACCCAAAAAATATGATAAATTTCCAAGATCCTTAAGCGCAAACCGGGAACCGAGTAGCTGAATAAATTCTTCAAGTGAAGAGGCCTGATTACCGGTGATAATGAGATCATCAACATAAACTAGAACATAAAGCAGGGCCGAGCCTCATGAATAAATAAACAATGATGTATCTGCATGAGAATTACGAAACCCCATGTGCAATAAAAAGCCTTTCAATTCTTCATACCATGCACGAGGAGCCTGTTTAAGGCCATAGATAGCTTTGCAAAGACGACAAACATAGTCCGGATGATCACTATCTGCAAAACCAGGAGGCTGTGAAAGATAGACATTTTCATGTAGAGTGCCCTGCAAAAATGCATTATTAACATCAAGTTGCCGCAGTGACCACCCCTGCGAAAGAGCCAAAGTGAGAACCAAACGAACAGTAGTGGGTTTAACCACTGGAGTGAACGTTTCATAATAATCAATACCGGGGCGATGTGTAAAACCTTTGGCCACGAGGCGAGCTTTATGACGATCTATGGTCCCATCTGCATGATACTTGGTGCGAAAAATCCATTTGGACCCAATGATGTTATAGGACGAGTCCGGGGGAACAAGATCCCAAGTATGGTTGCGAATCAAGGCATCATATTCCTCCTGCATAGTTGTCCTCAATTTGGGATTTGTAAGGAGGAAGGCTCGACATCAGGAGAGGCGGAAAGGCGGGCAGCAAGGTTTAGGTTTTGAATGGGTTTGTAAATATTGTTTTTGGCACGAGTGCGCATGGGATGAGTAGGATGGGGAGGGGATGGTGAGGAGGGGGAGGAGTCGGAAATAGAGGAAGGTGGCGAGTTGGGGGAGGAAGCGGGGGAGGCGGAGGAGTTGTGGGGAAGTCGGAGGAGGAGTGTTAGGAGAGTTCGTGGGGGTGATAGGCGGAGGGGAGGATGTGACAGCTGGAGGAGGGCAAGGGATCCAGTCCGTGAGAGGAGGGATAGCAGGTTGGGAGGTGGACGAGGTGGATTGAGACGGAAAGTTAGTTTCAACAAACTTCACGTGGCGGGAAACGTAGAGACGGGAGTCAGTAAGATCATAACAATAATAGCCATGTTGATTCTGTGCATAACCAAGGAATACACATGGTTTGGACCGTGGTTGAAGTTTTTGGTCCGTGTAGGGGCGAAGCCAGGGATAGCAAAGACAACCAAAAACACGAAGAGTGTCATAATATGGTGGGGAGTGAAAAATGCATTCATAAGGGGATTGCATGTAGGCATACGGTTAATTAAATAGACGGCCGTGGCAAATGCATAAGGCCAGAATGTAGGAGAAAGAGAAGCATGAGCAAGTAAGGTGAGACCGGTTTCGACTATATGAAGATGACGACGTTCAGATAGGCCATTGTGTTCAGGGGTGTGTGGAGGTGTGGTAAGGAAAGAGATGCCAGATTGAGAAAGGTAATCACGTAGAGCAATATATTCACCACCATTATCAGAGTATAGGATTTTAATTTCAGACTCAAAGAATTTTTCTACTAATGCGCGGAACCGAATAAAAGTAGGGAGAACATCAGATTTTCGAGCAATGGGGTAAAACCAAACGTAACGAGTAAAATGATCTACAAAAATCACATAATACTTGAAGCCATTAAACGATAAAATAGGGAGGTCCATACATCCGAAAATAAAATTTCAAGTGGGCGGGAAGACGATAAAGTAGACTGTCCAAACGGCAGCTTATGACTCTTGTTTTCAAGACAAGCAGAACAATGAGAAATAAAACTATTATTATGCGGAATGTGAAATTTGTTCAAAATAGAATGTAAAATAGTATCAGCTGGGTGACCCAGTCTATGATGCCACACATCTGACGAAGCTTTATTGGTTGCGAAAGAAATTAAAGGTTGAGACAGCCATTCATAAAGACCGTTCTTGACTGGACCACGGAGGAGTATTTGATTCGTCTAGAGGTCCTTCACAGAAAAATGGTCAGGTAAGAATTCAACAGAAATATTATTAGATTGACATAGTTTGGATATAGATACTAAATTATGTGACATAGTAGGGACACATAAAACATCATTCAAATGAAAAGATTTAGTAAGAGAGCAAGGAATAGACGAATAACCAGTATGAGTAATGTTCAATGGAGAGCCATCACCAACAAGCATTTGGTCCGAGCCAAAGTACGGTGAGTGTAAGGTCAGATTTTGGAGATCATCAGTGACATGGTGCGTAGCACCGCTATCCAAGAGCCAGGGAGACGCAGGGCTGGCCTGAGTATCAGCAAGTGTGTGTTGAGTGAGGACATGTGCTTGGGGTCGAGGCCCGTAAGGATTTTGAGGGCGGAGCTGTGAGGGAGTTTGCTGCTGGACACGAAAACTAGGACAAAATCGGGCAGAATGACCTTGAATAGAGCAAAGTTGACATTTACCTTGGTAGGGGCGACGTTGACGAGAGTTGGCAGAGGTGGCTGATTGTTGCGGAGAAGGGTAATAATTTGACTGCTGCTGTTGTTGAGGAGATGGACACCAACCAGAGTAATTAGGCGATGGAAGAAGAGCAGGGGAGGGAGATCGAGCTGTGGCTGCGTGTGCCGAGGTAGGAAAGAACGAGCCCGAGGAGGAAGATGAGCCATGATTAACCTGAAAATTCAACAACTTATCGTGTAATTCATCAAAACCGATAGGTTGGTCACGAACCTGAAGAGCTCTGGCCAAATCGTTGTATTCTGAGCCTAGTTTTTCCATGATTAGATCAATAATGTCTTCATGATTCATGGGTGAGCCTAAAAGATCCAGTTCATTGGTCTTTGATTTAATTGCATAAAGAAATTCAGAAATGGGCTGTGAACCTCTCTGCAATTGCTTCAGAGCTTGACAAATTTGAAGGATACGGCATCTGCTCGGTTTAGCAAACATGTCATACAGTGAAGCCCACGTTGCTTATGCCGATGCCGTTTTGGACAGCATGGTGGCGACGCCTGGTGTAAGGGAGGCCAAGATGAGATTGAAGATAAGTCTATCTTGTCGCTTCCAGATAGCATGATCAAGATTAGGAGCAGGTTTGCCTTCAACGGTGATGGTAGCTGGCGGTGGTGGTGTATCACCGGTGATATAACCCAGTCGTTCATACCCTTCTAAAAAGGTTTCGATTTGTGGTTTCCAAACAGAGTAGTTTGTGTGGTCAAGCTTAACTGTTATTTGAGATGCTGGATTGAAGGCAATTGGTGGAGGCAGACATGGCTGAAATAGGGAAGAACAGAGCGGCTACAGATGGAGGAGAAGAAGGGAGCCGGCGTGGAGAAAAAAGAAGAAGGAAGAATTAGGTTAAAAGATTTGCTGGCTCTGATACCATAATAGATTGAGAGAAATAATGTTTTTCTATTCACACTTGTAATAATAGGTGTACAAATATATAGTTGCGGGATTGTGGATGGGTGAAAAAAGTTTGGAAGCACGTAATTCATCGCAATACCGGAACGAGTTCACCACTGTCCATGAAGTTCCCCGGTGGCTCGATACCTGCCTTAGCAGGAATATGTACAAAAAGGATAATCTGGAGTTCTGGAAATTTATGTTCAGAGAACTCATTCTGAGTATATGGCATTGGCGCAATGAGATACTCCATCAAAACGATAAGCAGAAGCCCCCGATAGAAGTGTTCCTATCTCAAGCGGTTTGAAAAGCTCGCGAGCTCAGACTAGACTGGCAGGCATAGTCATTTCTTTTATTAAGCTCTAAATCTCATTGTATAGCGTTTTAATGCGTTGATTGAACTCTTTGTACAAAGTTTTGTTTATAAATAAAGATCCTTTATTTTATAAAAAATTATATAGTTACAATCGGATACTTCTAGAACAATATTTCCTATAATTTACGGTTACAATATTTGTAATAAATATAGAATATTTACTGTAATTACAATATATGCTATTAGTTAGAACCTTATACGACTAGTCCTTTAGTTTATACACCTTAAGTTCTGCATACAACATGTCATTGACTTTGAACCGCTAATCCCAGCCCTTATGTTTCATAAGATTACTATTACCTTCAACTTACATGCAGTCTGAGCACATTGTTCCTATATATATATATATATATACATACATACAAACCTTATGTAATTCCAATGATTAACATCTTAGATAAATTAGGGTTCCTCATTCGCTTGTCCACCATTAAAAATTTCCATATTTAGACCAAATTCACCTTAACATACACTTTCATCTTACCTCAGAGAAATAATATATTGACTTAAAGGAAATCCAGAAAAGCGTTTTATCAATCAAGTTCCAAATCCCTTGAGCACTCTCATACCATAACTAGACTTCAATCCAAGTTAAAGTTAAATCACTTACTCTAAATCTAACACACAAATACAACCCTTTGGAATTAAACGAAGAGCAAGAAAAAGTGCTATGCCAGGATTTAATGGTAAATGGTAATTGGCTGGAGGATCCGGGTCTCATCAAAATTGCGGTTCAATTTTCTTTGAAGATTTGTATAAGGAACATGTACGATTCAGGCCTGCTTTTAACAGTACACTTTTTAATAAATTACCTCCTGAAGAAGTGGTTTGGTTAGAAAGAGAAATAACTGAGGATGAAATTAAAGTTGCGGTGTTGTTGTGTGAAGGTTCAAAGGCTCCGGGGCCAGATGGGTTTAATTTTAATTTTATTAAAAAGTTCTGGGAGATTTTGAAAAATGATTTTTGTGAAGCCGTTTATGAATTCAAGGAATCTGCAAAGTTCCATAATGGGTGCACTTCATCGTTTATTGCTCTGTTTCCCAAAGCAACTAATCCCGTTGTGATTAAAGATTACAAGCCTATTAGTCTGCTTGGATGCTACTATAAGGTGGTGGCTAAAATTCTGGCTGAAAGGATGAAAGCCGTAATTTCTACAGTTATTGATGAGAGTCAGTCCGGGTTCGTTAATGGTCGTCAAATTCTGGACAGCGTGCTGATTTTGAATGAAGTAGTGGATTACTTGAAAAAGAAAGGTAAGGCCAGCTTCATTTTTAAAGTAGATTTTGAAAGAGCATTTCATTGTGTTAATTGGGCATTTCTAGATAATTTGTTTAAAAACATGGGTTTTGGTGTAAAGTGGAGAAGTTGGATTCGAGGATGTGTGTCTCCAGCTATTGCGTCGGTTTAGGTAGGTGGTAGCCCGTCCAAGGAATTCAACTTGGAGCAAGGGATTAGAAAGGGAGATCCATTATCTCCCTTTCTCTTTCTTATCGCGGCAGAGGGTTTGAATATCCTTATGAAGGAGGCCGTGGCAAAAGAAAAATATATTGGGGTTTTTATTGGAAATGAGCAAATTTCAATTTCTCATCTTCAATATGCTGATGAAACGGTGTTCTTGGGGAAATGGAGCCTGGAAAATCTAAGGAATCTTAAAAGGATTTTATCTTGTTTTGAGAAGATTTCAGGTATAAAAATTAATATGAGAAAACGTTCTTTGGCAGGGATAAAGTTCCCGGATGAGGATGCTGATACTGCGGCTGACTTCTTCACTTGTAAGAGAGGTGCTTTGCCTTTTAAATATTTGGGGCTTTGGGTAGGGAAAAATATGAAGAGGGCTAAGGCTTGGGAAGGCATTATTCAGAAATTCAAGGCAAAACTATGTTCTTGGAAGTGGTCTTCTTTGTCGGAGGGTGGCAGGTTGGTTCTCATCAAAGCAGTTCTAAGCGCTCTTCCGCTCTTCTTCTTCTCTGTCTACAAGCCTCCTGAATGTGTGTTAAATTTTTTGGAAAGTGTTAGATCTTCTTTCTTTTGGGGTGGGGTTGGGTCCATAAAAAAATTTCTTGGGTTGAGTGGAAAAAGTTGCAAGCTCCTAAATCTATGGGGGGCTTTGGGGTGGGTAGTCTTAAGATGCAGAATCTGTCTTTGCTAGGTAAATGGTGGTGGAGGTTTATTTCAGAACCAAATGCTTTATGGAGGAAAGTGATTGTGTCTATTTACGGGGTTGAGGGCGCTTGGATGGAGAATGGAGTTCGGTTGGGAGGGGGATGTGTCTGGAAGGGTATTGTGGGGGCGGTAAAAAATTCTAAGAGGGTTGGGGTTGATTTGTTGGGGTCGGAATGTTGGGTAGTGGGAGATGGGAATAAGATAAGATTTTGGGAAGCTATTTGGGTGGGAAACGTTCCTTTGTGTGTAGCCTATCCTAGGCTATATAGGTTGTCTTTGGTCAAAGGGGTTGTTGTTGGAAGTGTGGGTAATTGGGTAGAAGGCAAGTGTGTTTTTCAGTGGGGTTGGAGTAGGAGTGTGAGGGGCTTTGAGGAGGGAGAAGTAGGTGAGTTGGAGGAGTTGATTAATTCTGTTAGTGGAAATGCATGTACAAGAGACAAATTGAGATGGAGTTTATGTTCGAATGGCGGCTTTTCGGTGGCGTATTTGCGTAAATTGCTGGATACGGAATTCTTTAAATATGCTTTCTCGGATAATGATCTGGTGGCAAAGTGGAACAAGTTGTTACCTTCAAAAGTAAACATTTTCATGTGGAAAGCTAGCCTCAAAAGAATATCTACAAAACCGAATCTTATTCTTCGTGGAGTTAGTTTGCAAGATTCTCTTTGTCCGTTATGCTATCAATTCGAAGAATCAGTTAATCATCTTTTATTTGCATGCGATGTGACTTTTTTGATATGGTCTCATATTTTTAGTTGGTGTAAGTTATCTGGGCTAAATGCTTTCTCATTAAGTGATTTACTATTTGTGGCACCGGGGAATACTTCTACGAACTTTGGCTTCTACTTTGTGGTCAGCAATAGTTGGTGTCACGAGTTGGGAAATTTGGATTCATAGGAACAAAGTCATTTTTCACTCTCACGTTTTGAATCCGGAAATGATTTTCAGAGTTGTACTGAGGCTATCATTTTCGTGGTTATCAAATGCTAAGGGTCTCAAAAATTGGAATGGGAGGAATGGAAAGCAAATCCCTTAAGAGCAGCAACATAATTTTTTTGGAAGATGGAATTGTGATCATGGCTGATTCTTTTGTAACCATGTTTGGACTCCTCGCTGGGACTGATTTGTGAGGTTTGAGATTTGTTGTTTTTTATTTTACTTTCTTGGAGTCAGTCTCTTGACTCTCCAGCGGCTAAGAATGTGACCAATGACGCGGTGATGAGTGGAAGCGGACCTTTGATTTCCTTGGACCACGCAAGAATTAGTCGCCCGATTGTTGGTCTCAAACCGCTGACATCCACCGCAGGGTAAACCATCGCCTCTCAGGTCCCCCGCCCAAAGCATTGGACCGATGGATAAGAGAACTGAGCTTGCTGATATTTGAGAAGTTCTTGGCTGTTCAAAAAAAAAAAAAAAAAAAAAAACCAACCCTTTGGAATTATTTTATTGTGTCATTGAATCTCAATCAAACTTAAACTAGCACGACTGTTTGTCAGACTTAATAGGAAAATAATATAAACAACATATGGCAGTCGGTCTATCAGCAAACATAACAGATTTGCATTTCAAAAAGTTTATGAATGCACTCATGTTGTGTTTGGAAGGGAGCGAAAAACGTTTAAGAATAAGACTACTAAAGAAGATAACAAATGATAATCTTTAGAGCATTCAACACAAAAGAAAAGAAGGTTGGGACTTTAGTTTGCATGGAGGTAGTGCAAAAATTGTTTAGGTCAAACAAATTGAAAAAGATATGAGGTTTGCAATGAAGAATATATGAGGTAGTGCAAAAATTGTTTAGGTAAAAACAAGAAAACAAAATGCCTCTGAATGAAATATATATCGCTACCGAAATGTCATCAGTATGAACCTAGATTCAGAACAGTTTCCTTTCCTTGAATTTAGAGCAAACATTCTTCCTTGACAATTGAAGAACTCAAAAGAAAAGATCCGAAGGTAGAAGAAATTTCAAATATTGTTCAAAAATAAAAATAAAAAAGGTGGAAGCTAGGGACATATGTCATTGAATATGAACCACTAATCCCAGTGCTTATGTTTCCTAAGATTACTAGTACCTTCAACACACATGCAGTTTGAGCACATCGTCAGTTCGTGTGTGTGTATAAATTTACAAACCTTAAGTCATTCCAATGATTAACATCTTAGATAAATTAGAGTTCTTCATTAGCATGTCCACCATTACAAAATTTCGTACTTAGACCAAAGTCACCTTACAAAATTTCATACTTAGACCGAAGTCACCTTAACCTACACTTTCATCTTACCTCCGAGAAATTACATATTGACTTATCAATCAAGTTCCAAATCCCTCTCATACCATATCCAGACTTCAATCTAACACACAAATCTCTATCAAAGTTCAACTAGCATGACCGTTTGTCAGACATAATAGGAGAATAATATAAATTCTTACTGATAAGCTGTAAAGTCCTACATTGGTAAAGTAATAGAATGCTCACCTCCATATAAGTGTGAGACATGAAGGTTTGTCAACTCGGGTTAGCCGTTTTAGACCAAGCGAGGACGGCGGTCTAAGCAGTTGACCGGACCATTTATGACTCATTTAGCGCTACCAGGCCCGGGGTCTTAGGGGGTTACAGAATGGTATTCAGAGCCGACTATCAGACGGAACTATGCGCTGCACCGTACAAGAAGACGGTGTAAGGATGGCCTCTAGTTACCTCTGGTAGGGACGATCCAGGAATAGTCTTGGCCGTCCTGGCGAGGACGCCAGTCCCTTATAAGGGGGGAGAATGTAAAGTCCCACATTGGTAAAGTAATAGAATGCTCACCTCCATATAAATGTGAGACATAAAGGTCTTGTCAACTCGGGTTAGCTCTTTTAGACCAAGCGATCGAGGACGGCGGTCTAAGCAGTTGACCAGACCATTTATGACTCATTTAGCGCTACCAGGCCCGGGGTCTGGGGGCGTTACATAAGCTTATAAGACTTTCTTGATGTCTAGAAACAACTTATGGCAGCGAGTCTATCAGCAAACATAACAAATTCGCAATTCAATCGAAGTATAGAGTTGTAGGAAAGTATTTTGAAGAAGAGGAATAATCTAAGACCAAAAAGTTTATGAATGCACTCATGTTGTGCTTGGAAGGGAGGTGAGAAATGTTTACAAGAGTCTCATGAGTGAGACTACTAAAGCAGACAACAAATGATAATCTTGAGAGCATTCAACATAAAATAAAAGAACGTTGGGACTTTAGTTCGCGCGCTAGGAGGTAGTGCAAAATTTGTTTAGGTAAAACAAAATGAAAAGTATAAGAGGTTTACAATGAAGAAGCTACTTGTGTTAATTAAAACCCAGAAAACAAAATGCCTCTGAATTAAATATATATCGCTACCAAAATGTCATACTGTATAAACCCAGATTGAGAACACTTTCCTTTCCCTTGGAAGAATAGGTATGATTGAATTTAGAGCAAACTTTCTTCCTTCACAATTGAAGGATTCAAAAGAAAAGATCATAAGGTGGAAGAAGTTTCAAATTTTGTTCAAAAAGAAATAAAGAATATTTCCTTAAGATGTAACACTAAAATCCGAGTAAAATTGGAGAATGGTTTCTGAAGAATAAAAGATATCAATTAAGTAAAGAAGAGAAAAGGGTTTCTCAAGATGCATGTTTCTACTTGATTTTCAAGACTGTTCCAGATTTTTTTTTTTTTTCAAGCAATGATTGCTGTGAAATCCGCTAGAAGATTGGCATCAAGGGTTCAATTTTTTTTAAAGGAACGGAACGACACTATGTTAGAGAAAATGATTCCCAAAGCTATTTCTTCCAATTTGATGAAGGAAGGATTAAAACAAGGCAAGACAACTTAACCCTTGTAGCAAATTTTTTGTCAAGGAGTAAATTTAACAAAACGAGTTGCAGTGGAATTCTTTGTCAAAACATAGCTTTAATAGGCCTGAATGAGACGTTATAAGGCGTTTGACTGCCTACTTCTTTGGAAATCATGGAAGGAAGCAAAAATGTAGTAGATTGAAAATAAATCTCGGCAGGACTTTCTGAGTTAAATTTTTTAAAAACGGATGGAACCTTCAAAAGATACTCTAGTAAGAAACGGTTGTTCACATATTCTTTACAGAAAGAAAAAAGATATGTACTTGAATTGGGTGTTTTGAAAAAAAAAATTTGGAATTTCAACAGGTCATCAAAATGGTATAAAAATCTAGAAAAAGAGTTGAATCTTTGAAGAAAAGATTTTATGCTTTGAAACATCTTGTAGGAGATGCACTGAAGATGACTACCAGGAAGCAAAAGTGTGCCGCCCCGAAACAGCTAAACATTATACAACTGGAAGAATATGCAATTGCCAATTCCAAAAAGTTAGGAAGATAGGGAACTTATTTTCTTAAAACCAAGCTTTTAAAACGATGAAAATATTTATAAAAAGAAAACATCAAAGAAAGTACACTCTTGAAAAATCAAAGCGATGGAGAGAACATTTGAAACCAAGGTAACCAAGTATGAGGCTGGACAAGTATGAGGCTGGACAAGTATAAAAAAGGACATTATTAATGATAATGCAGAGTTGCTAAGTAACCACCTAAATCTTTCTCGCTACCTGAGATAATCAAATTATCGACACTCAATCTGTTGCAACTAGAATTCTTATCTTAGATAACAACTAGATTAAGGAACCATATGTTTGTTGCATCTTCATAACCTATGACCCTGTACACCTTAACTTCCATCGTGAAAGAATGACATTTATACTTACTTGATCAAAAACTTAAATCATTGAGAAATTTAGATACATACATCAACCATGAAACAATTGACTGTACAAAACAAACTAAATGATTTTGAACATGATGTAAAGAGAAATGTTTTAGGTATTTGAGTTACGAATGTTGCTAGAAAACAAAAATTTTTAGAAATATATTTGTTGATCAAAATAATTATTTTTGTCAACTAACGATGTTGGATATCATCTACTCAATAATCCGGGCCAAATTAACTCCTATAACAATTTATCATGAACAAAGAACAATGGGGATAGTGATTTAGGGGTATTTTAGACTGAGCCTGAGAGTTCTTTCTCTCAAGTTGCCTATGTTTCCAATGTGTGTAATTGGAATCAAGTCTTTCGTAGTTTCTTAGGGTTTGTTTATATAGGGGCCATCTCGCCTTATTTCTTGTCCTGCAAGTATTAGGATTTATTTCCTAACCCCTAAGGAATAATTTGTGTAAATCCCTTTGATTTAGGGATAATTATGGTTATATTCGATTGACAAGATTAGCGTCCTATAATCATGGGATTCTTTCCATGTTTATCCTATTATATAGGCACATGTTTGAATATCAAAATAAGGAAAGCTCCAGATGACCTGCGCTGAGCTACCCTGGTCGTCTCGACCTGGGTTGCCCGGCCTGCCCTCCACTCTAACCGAGTCATCCTACGACGGACTAAGTCGGGAAGGGCAGGGCTGACCTCCAACCTGGGGTTTAGGCCTTCTCTACCAGTTGGTGTAGGGCTTCTGGCCCTCATAATTACTACTCTTCTCTTTCTTCATTTACTATACAGCCATTCTCTGAACGACACGTGGTGAGGTCTAATCCAACCCTCATCATAAGCCCTCCAGGTCTGACCAGGCTTTTGGAGAGGGACAGACCTGATCTGGATAGAGCTCAGCTCGATCATTTTAGAGTTATCAAGGTTCGCCTTGCCACGTGGCAAGGTTGCCATTATAACTCTGTTATGACGCCGTTTCTATACTCCTTAATGACAAGGTCATTTCCCCAGACCGTTTTTGGGGTTTATAACCCTTCAATCACATCACGTCACTTCATACGGTTCAAATCTATTTGCTATTAAGTCAGACTTGGAGTTTTGCCGATTTCCATTCCATTCTTCTACCCATCTTCTCACAAGTAAGCTTTCTGCTTTTACACCATTTTTTCCTGCTTTATTTGCTGATGAGTGCGGAAAATGATAGTTCTCTAGAGAGGTTGTTTGAGTCAGTATTGGAATCGAAGAGTGAAATTTCCTAAGTTAGGGTTAACACTGAGAACCCTGTTCTCCAGTCTACTGAGAATCCTATTCCTAAGCCCTTAATTAACCGGAGGGTATTTGAGCACCTTGTTCTAGCCCCCCAATTCGATCCTTCTTACTCTGGTCCCCATGCTCTTCTAGGACTTCAAAATTTATTTTGAAATTAAAAGCTCACATGGCTCTACGATCGCAAGCCGGCTGTCACGGTATTGACTCCAAATCGACCTGGAAGGACCTGGCCTCTATCTACAACCAATATAATATATCCCATAAGTTGTACGATCCTATGATCCCCACTGCTGGTACCTATTCTTATCAGGCTCCAGAAGGGTACTATGCAATCTATATGGAGCAGTTTCTCTGTTGCCTTAGGTTTTCTCTTTCTCCTACCCCGATAGCTGTTCTAGAGCATTTTGGACATGGACTTGCCCAGGTTGTCCTTAATGGTTTAAGGGAAATTATTGGCTTTGCCATTTGGTGCCGGTGTGTTTGCATCCCGTTCACTGTACAATATTCAGACTATTCTACCAACGCAAGCAAGTGCCTGACCAGCCTGGGCTATATTGCTTCCCACGTCGGGGGGATTTCTTAAAGGATGTACGGATCCTTGTGAAAGGAGAATCCTTTTATAAGGATTGGAGGCATTCATTTTTCTTCCTTCGTCCTGAGGTGGAGATCAATCTGCCGATCTATCCAGTGACCCTCGACCTACAGACATTGCAATAAACTGATAGATGACATCCAGAAACGTGGCATCCATCTTGGCCTGAAGAAGTATTATTCTGCGTTAATTGATGCAGCCAAGTTATCCTCCGCTGGCCCTAATCCATATATAGAAATGAATGAAGATGATTATAAAATTTGTAGGGCTCTTGCATTTGTTGTATTCTTTACTTTCCTGATATGATTATTTTTATGATGACTTCATCTTGATTTGTTTTTTGCAGTGTCTAGCTTTGCCGAGTTTTTCGCCGATGCTACTGAGGAATAGGAGGCACCCGGTGGTGCCCAGCTCAATCCTGACCAAGAATCTAAGGGGACAGAGAGTGCTGAGCTGGGGGCTACTCGGTCTGCAGGCATCGTCCTGGGTCCTTCTGCAACTCGGATCCTAGCCGAGCATGCTGAGGATGTTCCTGCTTTCTCTTCTCATGCCGTTCGGGAAGGTGCCGACCTAGTGGATCCGGGTGAGGCCGCTCAGGAGGAGGAAGAGAAAGGAGATGAGTTCAGGTTCCAAGGAATTAGTCAAGTTGTGATTGTGAGGGGCAGGTCCAAGAGGAATATGTCAGTTCCTCATCCCGAAGGAGATGGCGAGGATGTTGGCCAGGAAGAGGATGCGTCAGTGGCTCAAGGGCGTTTATCTGAGCTATCTAACCAAGATTTGGCCGCTATGGTATGTTTCTATTCTTTGTCCGGGCACTTCTCATTATCTACCCTGCCTTTATTTACTTATCTGTGCGTGTTTGTTGTAAGGGGCTCAGATTGGGCAGGAGTTTTTAAAGAGACTTGCTGAGTATTCGGCTAGTAAAGAGGCCCAGAAGCAAACCATTGAAGACTTGTGGGCTAGCCGGTAGAAGCACAGGGACTCTGTCAAAGCTAAAGATGTAGAAATCAAGACCTTGAAGGGGCAGGTTCAAACTAATGAGGTGGAGCAGAAAAAGGTTCATGACCAGTGTGCCGCAGAGCTTCAAGCAGCTTTTAACAAATATACAGACGAGAACTCTGAGCTGGGTCGGAGTTTAGCCAAGCTTCGAGCTGTAAGGGATGAGCAGAAGCCTTCCATCCCAACCCGAGTGGCTCAAGTCCATGAGTACAAGTCCTCTTGACCTTTTGCTGAGTCTCTGAAGACCTAGTTAGCCCCAGTGATGTGGCATGGGTATACCCTTGGGGTTGATAAGGCCAAAGAGTAGTGTGTCCCATCACCAGACCATGTACAAGTTCGGTGCAGGAAAAGTCTATGACGATCGGCTAAGGGAGTTTAAGGATGGTGAAGATATTGGTGTTAAGTATACCAGACGCCGCCCTGCTCCTTTGAGTTCTGGGCCAGTTCCTCCCTCTACTAGCCAGCTTACTTCAGCTGGACAGCAGGGTCCTGCTGCTAAAACATGAGTTTTATATCCTATTCTTGCATTTTGCCAAGACATGTTTTGTCTTATAACAATTTTCAGAATTCTTTTTTTTGTAATTTCCGACATTTGGTTATTATTTTAATGCTAACTTATGCTAAGTACTTACCTGGTACCTTTTTGCTCTTCCAAGTTTTGCATGCCTAATTTATAGGGATGTCATACTGGGTGTTTTGGTGTTTTGGCTCGCATTGCACTTTGTTTATATCTTGTTTTGTTCTGAGCTCAGTTTGAAAATGGCCTGACCTGAAGACTTAGAGAGTTTGTCCTTTGCCAACTATCAGAGTCTGACTTGTAGAGCTTAGTTCGAAAATGGCCTGACCTGCAGACTTAGGGAGTTTGACCTTTGCAAACTTTCTGAGTCTGACTTGCAGAGCTCAGTTCAAAATTGGCCTGACCTGTAGACTTAAGGTGTTTGACCTTTGCAAACTTTCTGAGTCTGACTTGCAGAGTTTAGTTCAAAAATGGCCTGACCTGCAGACTTAGGGAGTTTGACCTTTGCAAACTTTTTGAGTCTAACTTGCAGAGCTCAGTTCGAAAATGTCCTGACCTGCAGACATAGGGAGTTTGTCCTTTGCAAACTTTCTGAGTTTGACTTGTAGAGCTCAGTTCAAAAATGGTCTGACATACAAACTTAGGGAGTTTGACCTGTGCAAACTTTCTGAGTCTGACTTTCAGAGCTCAGTTTGAAAATGGCCAGACCTGCAGACTTAGGGAGTTTGTTCTTTGCAAACTTTCTAAGTCTGAATTGCAGAGCTCAGTTAGAAAATGGCCTGACCTAAAGACTTAGGGAGTTTGACCTTTGCAAACTTCCCGAGTCTGACACGCAGAACTCAGTTCGAAAATCTACCATTTAAGGGTTATATATTAGCAATGCCATACTTATAGAAATAAAAATTTATTAAAATGCACTGATGTTTGATTACATCTTAATGAAATAAATAATATTGAAAAGAAAATAATGCAAGTCTGGCACCTGTACT
This sequence comes from Gentiana straminea, assembly GCA_036785695.1. NCBI lineage: Eukaryota > Viridiplantae > Streptophyta > Magnoliopsida > Gentianales > Gentianaceae > Gentiana > Gentiana straminea. The sequence goes on from JAVUPR010000366.1 coordinate 3,666,451, forward strand.
AGATATAGAATTTGCGCAAGTTGTTGGCCTTCCAGGTTCAAGGTATGGTCCTGCCACTCGCATCAGCCAGCTGGTATGCCCCTTTTCCATGGACTTTGACTACCTTGTAAGGTCCTTCCCAGTTCAGGTCAAGCTTTCCTTGAGGACCTTGCCTGTTAAATTCATTTTTTCTCAGTACCAGATCCCCTTCATTGAAATAGGAGTGTTTGACTCTGGAGTTATAGTACTGAGATATCCTTTGTTTGTACTTGGCCATTCTGATTTAGGCCACCTCTCTGGCTTCCTCCAAATCATCCTTAGAATGTCTGTGCTCAAATTCCTGATCTGTGTGCGTGTAAAGTTCCGACCTTGGGGAGGAAAGGCCAATTTCTACCGGAATGACTGCTTCACTTCCATATGCCAATGAAAAAGGTGTTTCACCCGTGGCTGAGTTTGGTGTAGTCATGTACACCCAAAGTATGTTGGGTAGACATTCTACCCAATTCTCTCCTTCATCCTCTAGTCTCTTTTTCAACCCGATCTTGACCTGTCTTTTTGTTTGCTCAACTTGGCCATTAGCCTGTGGATGGCCAACAGAAGTAAAATGACGGGTGATGCCCAGCTCGGCAAACCATGACCTGATTGTCTTGTCTTCAAACTGAGTTCCATTGTCTAAGATCAAAGTCTTGGGTATACCATATCTGCAGACTATATTCTTCCAGAAGAACTTTTGAATGGCCTTGGCCGTAATGGTAGTTATAGCTTCAGCTGCTACCCATTTAGTAAAATAGTCTACTACCACAACAAGAAACCTGAGATTAGCTGGGGCTCGGGGAAGCTGCCCGACCAGGTCTACACCCCATTGATAAAAAGGCCAAGGAGATACTATATGAATCATTGCTTGGGAAGGCTGATGAGACAAATTGTCATGCACCTGGCATGACTTGCACTTAGTAAGAGTTTGTTTGCATCACTTTGCATGGTGGGCCAGTAATACCCAAATAGATGGCACTTTCTTGCTAGGTTGTGTGCACCCACGTGGTTTCCACAAATACCGAGATTAATCTCTCTAAGGAGGTAATTCCCGTCCTCTATTGTAGCACATCTAAGCCAAACTGAAATAAAGGATCTTTTGTAAAGGACCTTATTAAACAAAGAATACCTGCTCACCATAAGCTTTATCTTGCGAGCCTGAGACTTATCAGCTGGTAAAATACCATGCTTCAGTTAGGACACGATTGGGTCCATCCATGTAGCTTGTTGAGTAATGGGTTGAACTTCATTCTGAACATAAATTCGTTCTATCAACTACTTCACCAGAACCCTTTTATTTGAGAGAAAATTAGATGCTAACTTTGACAGGGCGTCAGCATTTATTCTAAGATCGGGAGACCTGCTTGACCTGGACTGACTTGAAGTTCTTGAGTAAGGCTTGGGCAACAAACAAGTATTTGTTCATTGGTTCTTCATTTTCTTCATATTTCCTTTTGACATGGTTAACTACCTGCTGGGAGTCGCTGAACACTTGTAAGTTTGTGGCACCGAGCTTGCTGGCTAGTCGGAGCCCAGTAATCAGAGTATCATACTCACCTTTATTATTCATGGCCTTGAACTTGAAACACAAGGCATAAGGAAAATCTTCTCCTTTTGGACTTATGAGCAGGAGGCCTGCCCTGCTCCTTCTTTCTCTACTATCCCATCCACATACAGGGTCCATAACTCAACTTGCATCGTCGGATGATCTTTTTCGATATCCGCAGATATTCCCTCAGCTAAGAAGTCTGCTAAAGCCGGAGATTTTACCTTAGTTCAAGGTTGGATGTCCATGTCAACTCTGCAAGCTCTACAACCCACTTCGTTAATCGTCCTGACGTGTCTGGTCGAGCTAATATCTACCGTAAAGGCTGATCTGTCACCATAGTTATCGGACGTGCTTGGAAATACAGCCTCAACTTTCTTGAAGCATGCACCAAAGCCAATGCTAACTTCTCTGCGTTAGCGTATCTGACTTCAGGTCCATGCAGAGCTCTACTCACATAGAAGATTGGTTTCTCCACATTGTCCTCATCTCTGATCAGGACCGTGCTGATTGCTTCTTCACAAACTGCTAAGTACATTAGCAAAGTTTCTCATTCCTGAGGAGATGTTAGGGTTGGTAGCTCGGCCAGGTAATCCTTGAGGTCTTTAAAGGCCTTTTGGCTATCTTCATTCCACTGTAAGGGACTTGTTTTCTTAGAACTTTGAAAAATGGTAAGGCACGCTGTGCCGATCTGGACATGAATCTATTTAGGGCAGCCATACGCCCTGTCAACCGTTGCACTTCTTTGATGCAGTTTGGGGGTGACATAGATTGCAATGCCTCAATTTTATCTGGATTTGCTTTGATACCTTTCTTGGAGATCATGTACCCCAGGAATTTACCCGACCTGACCCCAAATGTATGGTTTTTGGGGTTGAGCTTCATCTGAGTTTGTCTGAGCACACTGAAAACTTCTCTGATATTAAGCAGGTATTGCTCAAGAGACCTACTCTTGATCATGAGATCATCAACATACACCTCCCTACATCTTCCAATTTTATTACTAAAGATTTTATTTACCGCTCTCTGATATGTAGCTCCAGCGTTTTTCAGCCCAAAGGGCATTGTAACATAGCAAAAAAGTGCCCATCTCAGTTATGAAAGCAGTTTTTTCTGCATCTTCAGGGTCCATAGCTATTTGATGGTATCCTTTGTATGCATCTAAGAATGGAAATATTTCGAACCCAACTGTGGAGTCCACTAACCTGTCGATCATTAAAAGTTGATAGCAATTCTTTGGGCATACTCTATTCAGGTCAGTGAAGTCCATGCACTTGCGCCAGCTTCCATCTGGCTTCTTTACCAGTACTAGGTTGGCTAGCCAGTCCGGATAAACCACCTCTCATATGATGTTAGCTTGGAGTAACTGTTAGGTGTAGTGCCCGAAAGACAATTTGTGTAATTGTTTTTAACAATGGATGACAGATTTTAACTCACCTTATTACTTGCTTTGTGCTTGTAAATAATACACTGCTGCAAACCCTAAGTATATCAGTATGTAACCGCTTAACTCAGTGTATGGCATGCACGTGAGGATTGAGTTAGTGGTGATATACTTAAAGCTGTTAGTCCGTGGTGAACTTAATCGAGTTTAGGGTCTCTTGATTAAAACACCAATAATGCGCCCCGAACACCTTAGGGTGTGATAGTCTTATCCGGTTTGTCGGTAGAGGGTACCCACGTGGGGCATTTATATATGATGGCATTCATACGAGATCGGACCGATTTAATCGAATTTCTCGGTATAATTCCGTAATCGAGGAATCTTATTAAATCATTAGATGATCATATATGGATCAACCTTAATCATGAGGTGATCACGGGGTCGCTTGTCTCGGGGTAGTGTTTGATGTGTTAGTTACGGTTCACTTAGATATGTGTTCCAAGCCACTTCTCATTGGCACTATCTCCACGATGAGTGAGTAGTTATGATTTTCACGGACATGGAATCCATTCCTTCTGCGGGAAGTAGAGAGACGATCCCCTTATTTGTTAGCCCTAAGAAAGTGATCGATCCCGGGAGTTCACATTTGACTAATTAGCTACTAGTCGGATATGTGTACTAATTGATCATCAGGGGGTTGATGGTAAATAAGGATAAGATATTCTGAGTCGGGTTCACGGAGACTTCCCACTCAGAATGGACAGTCTATGGAGGGTTAATCCGTATGTAATGATTATATCAATGGACGCTTATTCACTCTATGGGTTGAGTATAAGTATACATCTATAATTGGTAGAGTTCAGTGTCGGGTTTATGGTGGCGTAATCCCGGAATTAATAATTAATGTACTTATTATGTTCGATGAATAATTAGTTATTGGAGCTACTGGTTATAGGTCCATGGTCCCCGATGTGGCTCCTGTAATTCGGATGTTTTTCCTGTTTTTGGGCCTCAGTAATAATTAATTGGCTGGGCTAATTAATTGATATGCAAAATATTATTTAGTTGGGCTGAATAATATAATACACAAAAAAGACATTTTCTCGTGGGCCTAAACCCTGGTGTGTGGCGCCTCCTAGCTATTAAAAGGGCAAGAATTGATTTTCTTGTGTGATTAATTATTTACTTGTTAAATAATTAATTAATAAAAGATAATTGATTTGTAATTGATTGATTGATTAATCACAATCTTTTATAAATGGAATTATCCTTTATTGTGATTTCTTTTTAATTATTTATTTAATTAATTAGAAACTTGGAGGTCAAGGATTTACTCTCCTATATAAAGAGAGTTCTTCCAAGACAAAAGGGACAAGCAAAATTTCGCCCCCCCCACACTAGAATAAAGAGAGAAAAATTTGTTTCTTGTCTTGGGTTTTTTGGTTGAAGAAAAACTTGGAGTTTTTCTTGAAAGCATATCAAGGAGGTTTCAAATCCAAGGATCGGTGTCCACCAACCACCGTTTGGAGAACACATTGGAAGATCTTGGATTCTCTTCCCACTATTGGTAAGATAAACTTAACTCCCTTGTAGTAGTTTAAGTCCTTTAATTATGTGTTGTGATATATAAATCGTGATCCATCCGATGCGCACAGATCTAACTCGTTTAGATCTAAGAACCTGCATCCTTCAGTAACTTCTTTACCTCCTTTTGAATTGCTTCCATTCTCTCATTTGCAAAATGCCTTTTCTTTTGTCGAACTGGTTTCCTGCTCGGGTCAACATTAAGCTTGTGCAGGGCCAGGTCAGGTGATAGTCCTGGCATGTCTTCTATTTTCCATGCGAAAACATCTCTGAATTCTCTCAGTACTCTGACAAGCTCTTCTTATGCTGCTCTGGGATCCATGACCCCATGTTCATGGTTAACTCTTTCTGTTCTACCCATAAACTGACTGCTTCAACCTTATTCTCTGAGGACTAGCTTTCTTCTTCTTCTAGAAGAAATTCTTCAACTGAGACTTACCGCACAATAATTTTTCTGTTGACGGTGTCCGTGTAACAGCTCCTGGCCGTTTCCACATTACCTTTGATCTCCAGTGACCCATGTAGTGTTGGAAACTTCATACTTATATGAGCTGGGGAGATCACTGCCTAGAGGTCGATCAGTGAGGGTCTTCCCATGATAACATTGTAAGCTGATAGGGCCTTGACTACAACATAATCGACCATAAGGGTCCTGCCCCTTGGTTCTTCTCCGAAGGTGGTTGGCAATTTGATCATGCCCATGGGATGGATTGGTGGTCCTGCGAATCCAAACAACGGAGCTAAAACGGGTGACAGCTCGGCATCCTTTAATTTCATGGATTGAAAGACATTATGATACATCACATTGACAGCACTTCCTATGTCAACACAGATACGTTTCACCCAATGCTTATTGATCACAATTTCAATAACCAACCCCTCATTGTTAGTTACCAAAGGAAGGGAGTCCCTGGGGCCATAAGTTACCTCTGCAGAGAGTCTCTGTCTCTTATTGGAGTCGGGGGGACGGCAGTTCGGTCACTGACCTTACCCTGAACTCGGACGTTGCTGCTCGGACCTCCTGAAATTGTGTTATTAATGTTGATAGGTCGGTTATCCATACAACCCTCAAGGTCGGGTGAAGGATCTCTTCTATGTCTGGGCTCATCTCGACGGTCATGATCCTGATTATAATTCCTCCGCTTGAACGCTCATCATTCTCTTTGTTCAGGGTATTGAGATCGGTCAATGACCTCATCCAGCTTTCCTTCTATAACAGCTTCATCTATGTCTCTCTGCAAATCCCGACAGTGCTCGGAGTCATTCCTAATGCCTTGATGGTACTTGCAGTACTTCGTTTGATCTCTTTTTCCCGAGGGCCCCTCAAGGGTGGTGGAACACGAGCGATAACTTTTCTTTGCATTATTGCGAGAACCTGCTCGTATGGCTGTTTAAGGGTATAATGTCCCTTTCATGGAGAGCCTTCTTTCCTAGTCGGTCAGATACAGGTGCTGTTACTTGATCCCATACTGAATTACGTTTTCGATCAGCTCGGTCATCTAGCTTGTCTTTCTTAGAGCTTTCTGACTCCCTTTTCAACCGATTGGCCTCTTCACCTTGGCAGTGCTTATAAGCCTGTTCCATACACTCTTCTGTGGATTTGGGAAGCCTGCTTTTTAAATTAGCATACAACCTACCTTCCTGTAGACCTGCTATGAAAGAGGTGATCAGAAGATGTTCTTCTACGTTCCTGACCTGCCTTGACTCTTCAATGAATATCTTCATGTATTACAGCATGGTCTCATCCTCATTCTGCCTGATGGTGAGGAGGTATGTAGCGTTTCTCTAGAATGGCTTGGCCGTGACAAAAGCTTGTGGACATTTTTTGGCCAGCGTCTCAAAATTAGAGATTAACTGAGGTGGCAATTTCTTAAACCACTCACGAGGCCTGGCCGTAAGAAGAGCTAGGAAAGCTTTGCACTTCATCTCTTCCGGCACACAATCTAGTTTCACGTGTGTCAAATATTGGAAAAGATGATCTTAGGGATCCTTTGTTTCGATCATAAGGCTGCAACTTAGGCACTTTAAACCTCTCCGGATGTGGATAGTTCAATATCTGTTCTGAAAACGATGATTTGAACGATAGGTCATCTGACTTCCGATCTAGTATTCTATCGAAATCTGCTCGGGTAGCCTTCTAGGCTTGAGTATTAACCTGCCTTCTCCCTACATTAGATGTGGAGGACAGGGTGTCCCCTTTATCATCCTTATGCATAGGGTTGGTTTTAGGGGCATTGTCTTCGGGAATGCCTTCTTCCCGCCCCTTTAGAGCTAGACCAAGCACACTTCTAAATGCCTGCATATCCAAGTTTCTTAAGGTTTCCAACAAAGCTTGTTCAGCCGGATCAACAAGTACCTCTTTATCTGGTGGTTGATGATGGCTTATGGTAGTGTTTGGGTCTTTGTCTCCCCCACCTGTTTGGCCAACAGCATTTGCAGTGGGATCAATTTCTTGAACCACTAGATCTTGAGTTTGGGTCCTTTTTTCAGTATTCTTTGGTGGTGCCATCGGTTATTCTTGACAAATTTGCTGGAAAAAGGCCCTCATTCTAGCACCAATTGACGATGTTGGATATCGTCTACTCAATAATCTGGGCCAAATTAACTCCTAGAACAATTTATCAAGAACAAAGAACAATGAGGATAGTGACTTAAGGGTATTTTAGACCGCGCCTGAGAGTTCTTTCTCTCAAGTTGCCTATGTATCCAATATGTGTAATTGGAATCAAGTCTTTTGTAGTTCCTTAGGGTTTGGTTATGTAGGGGACGTCTCGCCCTATTTCTTGTCCTGCAAGTACTAGGATTTATTTCCTATCCCCTAAGGATTAATTCGTGTAAATCCCTTTGATTTAGGGATAATTGTGGTTATAAGCGATTGACACGATCAGCGTCCTATAATCATGGGATTCTTTCCATGTTTATCCTATTATATAGATAGATGTTTGAATATTGAAATAAGGAAAGCTCCATACGACCTGCGCTGAGCTACCCAGGTCATCTCGACCTGGGTTGCCCGGTCTGCCCTCTACTCTAACCGAGTCATCCTACGGCGGTCTTAGTCGGGAAGGGCAGGGCAGACCTTCCCTAGGGTTTAGGCCTGCTCTACCAGTTGGTGTGGGGCTCCTGGCCCTCATAATTACTACTCTTCTCTTTCTTCATTTTTTATGCAGCCATTCTCTGAACGACACGTGGCGAGGGCTAATCCAACCCTCGTCATCAACTGTTACAGGCTATCAAAATTTTTAGAAATTCATATACTATCTTGTGTTGCAGATTGTGCTCAAACCATAATGAATTTACACCTGGGTCCAAAAGGAAAGTTGTATGTCACAGTGTTTTCTACAACATATAAAAAATTCAAGTCATTTGGAAGTGTTTATAATATTCAAAATAGACGTAGAAATGAGAGTACTGCTGCAGATTATCTGAACATAGTACTCAGCATTGTTATACCTTTCTCGAACAAGCCATGTTGAAAATCTAGTTGAGGTAAAAAGAGAAATTGTTGATCACACAATTTTCCATGTGGGTAAAAAAATTCAAAATTTTTTAAACAACAGAAATGATTTTATACTGCAGGCAAACACGTGAACAAAACGTTTACACGTGTTGTATAACACCAAGTCACAAAAAGATGATTAAACTCATAAGTTAAAAGCAAGATAACTCTTAGGAATGTAATTGAATTTTTGTGATTAATGGGGTGCACTAAAAAAAAGTATTAATGGATTCTTGTGCAGCCAACCACAAGCAAAATAAAGTAAAGAGTTTTGAAAACGCTAAATCAACCAAAAGCAAGGACGGAAAGGAATGGTCCAAAAGTATAAATGGAAAAGAGAAATCCCATTAAGGAAACTAAAAGGAACATAACTTAAGAGGATCAAAACTTTATACGTATGCTTAAAAACCTCGACCTCAATTTTCACCTAAGGAGACACTTCACTTAACCCTAATGCAGCCGCACCGCAACTTAAGGCTCTCAACTTAACGAAAATTCATCACATAAAATCTAAAAGACAATGTTTCAACACTTCAGTACGTCTAAAGTCAACACTACTTAGCTTAAGGATTGAACTTATACTACAAGAAATATGGCGTTTAATGTGGAGAATTCTCATCATTAATTCTCCGTATATCCTCATTAAAGACTGATGTAAGAATAAGATAAAAATGTATCATTAAGCTTAATCTCTCTAAAGGATACAAAAGGAGGTGGGATGCCATTTTAAAAACTTCATTATGGTTTTTGTGGATGAGGAGAAACAAAGCGATTTTCAACTCGAAATTATGTAACACAAAAGGTATTTTGGAAGAAATTCAACTTAGGTGCTATGAGTGGATAACGGGACGTAACACAAGCTCCCTCATCTCGACTGGAACATCTGGATTATCAACCCTATGATTGGGTAGATGCTCGTGTTTTTCCTTCGATAGTTGTTGGATTCTGCTTGGTTGGAAATGATCCTATTTTGTCTGATTTGGAATTGCTGTAGTTTGGATTCTGCTATGCTATTCTGCAACCTTTCTGCTGCTGATGCCGCATCTGGTTTTTTGGTCACTAGTTTGATAGGATGATGTGGTTTTTGGTTGGTGTTTCAGCTTTTGCTTGGCTCATCTATTGTAATTTAAACTTATAGCATCTTGCTGCCATAAATAAAAACTCATTTGATGTTCAAAAAAAAAAAAAAAAAAAAAAAAACAGTGACAAAACTAAGAGTAGCTGGAGGTTTGAATTTCAACTGTTTCCAACATGTCGAACAGCGGCATATAGTACAACGTGACACACCTTCAACAATCATTCTCTTATGATAATTTTCAAACCAATATAGAACTAAAATGATGGATTTGTCCGGCTTGTACATATAAAGATCAAAGTTTATATATGACAATGCTGAAGAGTACCTTCCATTTTTTAGGGATAGCACAATACCTTCCAAAGAAGAAGATTGAAATCGTCATTTCTTGAGATGGCATAACTCGTATAACAGCTGAACTTGACACAGTACTCCCTTCAATTACAGACACAAATCCTTATCAGAACGACTTTCTTGAGCTTTTACATATGTTTGGAAAGAATATCAACCCTAATAAAGTTGCCAAATTGCCGGGAATAAAATGGTCGTTATTAAAAGTATAAATTGTAAGCCATTGTACGTAAATATTCGCACCTACAACAAGAAATGTATTTGGAAAGAATATCAACCCTAATAAAGTTGCCAAATTGCCGGGAATAAAATGGTCGTTATTAAAAGTATAAATTGTAAGCCATTGTACGTGAATATTCGCACCTACAACAAGAAATGTAATTAAAAGACATGCATTTCCATTCATTTTTTGTTAACTAGAAAGGCTAACTGCAAATTTCTTACCATATATTTAAACTATGGATAAGATAATGTTTAGGTTAAGATATTTGAATTTAATATATGTTTAGAACAAATTAATGTAACTAAGGATGTTATATTAACGTATACATGCCTAACTGATTCGAGGACGTAGAACAGAAGGTTCTTACACACATAAAAAAAGGGGTCGCGGGCCAGAAAGACAGTTTTAATCCAAAATGGTTGAGAAGGACAATTTCTACATGTGTTACTACATCATCCGGTTCATCACAATAGGGCAATAATTAGTAAAGGATCCCTAAGCGTGTTGATTATGTTCTTCTTTAGCAATGGATTTAACTAGCGCATAATAAACAACAATTCAAATGTGTTTGAGAACCACTTTATTATTGTTGTTGTTGTTGTTGTTGTTGTTAAAACACAGACGAGAAACTTGCAGTTTAAGAAAAATTAAAACAGAAGCAATGCAAACGTAAAGTATGGCGGAAATTGATAAAACACAGAAACAAAGAGAACACTGTGATTTAACGTGGTTTCCGGCGTTGTGCCTACTACTCCACGGACAGAAAATGAGATATTTTATTATACACAAAGTTACAAGGTATTTCTCACAAAGTGAAAGTCACACTCTTGAAAGACACACATTGCATTGATTACAACATTGGTATTTATAGGCACAAATCCCTAACCTTAACCGTCAAAGATCTTTCTCGGAATTGTCATAAATACCCCAAATGTGGAGCCCAGCTCCAACTGTTATCCACCAGATGAAACTCAGCTTCAAAATGACTATCCAGACTTGTAATCAACTGCCCAGATGTAGAACTCAGCTATACTCACCAGACCAAAACTGACTACTGACTTCAGAAGAAACTCAGTTGCACTTCATCAAACAGACTTTCACAGAATTGAATATACTTTACTAAACCTGACCATCATTCTCATTCTCTAAGTTTCTCAGATTAGTTCCACCAGTTTATTCATCAGTTAGAGATCAAGTCACCAAAACTGACAAATCTCCACCTTGACTTGAACCCTCATTCACAGTCAACCAGATTGTATAATCAGATGTACTTGTACTAGACTTCTCCACATCATTCGCTCAAGCTGATCTGCCCTCAGCTGGGTATCCAGTTTATAGTTTATAAGCTTTGAATATTCAGCAAGTCCAGACACAACTGAAACTTTCTCTACCGAACTGGTTTTGTGAACATATCAGCAGGATTATCCTTGGTGCTGATCTTCTTCACTACAACCCTATTCTCATTTCTCAGAAAATGATACCTCACATCAATGTGCATGGTTCTCTCATGATGAACCTGATCCTTAGCTAGACAAATTGAACTCAAACTTTCACAATAAATCTCAACTTGATCCTGATATAGCCCCAAATCACTGACTAGTCCCTTCAACCATATACCCTTCTTGGCTGCTTCAATAAGATCCATATACTCAGCTTCAGTAGTTGATGAAGCCATTGTTGCCTGATGAGTTGCTTTCCAGCTGACAACTGAATTCTCTAATTTGAAAGCATAACCAATCATAGATTTTCTACTATCCACATCACCTGCATAATCAGCATCACGGTACCCTGTGATCAGTTTTTGAGTATCACCTCCATAAATGAGACCAACATCTGTTGTACACCTAAGGTACCCAAACATTATTTTCACAACTTTCCAGTGTTCCTTTCCAGGTTGTGCCTTAAACCTGCTGACAACACTGACTGCCTGAGCCAGATCAGGCCTAGTGCACACCATGGCAGACTGCCAACTACACTAGCATAGGGAACTCTTGACATAAACTCCTTCTCCTCTGCTAATTGTGAAGCAAAAACTGACAAATGAATATTTGATGCCATAGGATTATCTATTTGTTTAGCAGCTGACATGCCAAACTTTGACAAAATCTTCTGTATATAGCCCTGTAGAGATTAAAACAGTTTCTTCTGACTTCTATCACTCCAAATCTCCATCCCTAAAATTTTCTTGGCTGCACCCAAATCCTTCATTTCAAACTCAGCACTGAGAAGGTCTTTTAGATACTGAACATAAGACTTCTTTCTTGAAGCTATCAGCATGTCATCAACATATAACACAAGATAGATATATCATCCATCTTCCAACTGACTGTTGTAAACACAGCAATCATAAGGACTTCCGCTGTAACCCAACTGGATCATGTAACTGTCAAACCTTTTATACCATTGCCTAGGAGGTTGTTTCAGTCCACTACAATGACTTCTTCAATTTACACACAAAATCTTCCTTACCAGAAACTTGGAAACCCTCTGGCTGAATCATGTATATCTCTTTGTCTACCTTACTGATGGGAGTCAACTTTACTGTACTTTGGTGTGCAATTTAACCCCCGTTTATCACCTTATTGGCATATTTTGGGTAGATATAGACCGTTTTGAGAGTAATATCGAGAATTATATGCACGGGGAGTTAAACTGTCATATCGATGGTAAACTCCACCTTTTTAGCGGTATTTCATTCTATTCCGAGCACTTTTGTCTTGAGGAATTACGCGTGGTGTTTGTTTGTCTATGTTATTGCAGGACTTAGGTGACTCGAGGACCCGGAAGGAAATGTTTTGGACTATGAGACGTGTTCGTGGCCCGAATGTAGCATAAAAAGTGAAGAAAAGCCAAGTTTGGAGTGAAGACAAGCCAGACGGGCGTTTGCTATACTCCAGACGGGCGTTTGCCGTGAAGCTACATCAAACGGGCATCTGCACATCCCAGACGGGCGTCCACAGCATTGACACTTCATTCAGAAAGTTTGATTTTCAGCTGGACGGGCGTCCAAAAGACCCCCAGACGGGCGTTTAAGTAGGTTCAGCCCGATTCAAAAAGATCATACAACACAGACGAGCGTCCAGGGTTCCAGACGGGCGTCCAAGGTTCGAAAAGCCTCAAGTCAGGATTCACCAGATGGGCATTCAGAGGAATGCGAACGCCCGTCCACTGAAGACGAAACCCTAATATCTTCATATTTTCCAGGCGGACAGGCGTCTGACATGGACCAGAAGGGCGTCCAGGACCGATAAAACGCATCGATTTTCGACCTACTCTATAAATACGCGGCTCATTCAGCCCCTACTCATGTTTTAACTTCGACTTTAGACTTTTCTTAGGCGATTTAGGGGCGATTTTAGCATAGATTAAACACCCTTTGATCCCTTGATTCCCTAGATAACTTCCTTTGATTCTACACATCTTTTATAGCTTAGTTTTGCATTGCAATCCCTTGCCGCCGCTCTGTTCTTCACTCTCACTCGCCGCTGCTCTGTTCTTCACTCTCTCTCGCCGCTGCCGCCTATCATCTTCGAACTTCTAATATTGATACACCGCCGCCGTTTCTTGGGACATAACATTGTAGCAATCACGGAATCGTTAAGCATGATAGCGTATGGTTCAATTTTGTAGTTTTCAATACTTTGAAATATGAAATTTCGCATAAATCAAGTTCATATTGAGAAAATTTTGTGGTGCAGGTAGTCTATGCTCAGTTGCACCGCCTCATTGAGTGTCTTGGTATTTTACTTGGATTCTTTACATTTCGTTTGAGTGAATGCTCTCAATTTCAAGTTTAATTTTCTGTTGGTGTACCTTTAGCAGAAAAAAATAACACCTAGCATGTGCAATATATTTTTTTGGGGTCTGATTGTTCCTATATATCTATGGAATCTTACATTGAAGCTAGTACTTGTTTTGAAACAGCATGTTGATACTACTCAAGATAGGGTTGAAGGAAACATGAGATAATTGAAAGCCCAAAACCGTAATCGACAGAATAGGGTAAACTTGTTCATTTGTTTTGAACACTAACAGAAAAAACGAAGAAAACAAGACTGGAAAAGTATATTCATTCAATGATGAAGAACCTCAAGGACATTTTGCATTTCAGTCGTGTTTGCTTTCAACTCTTGGATTGTTACAAAGCAACTAAGAACGTTTATATAGCTGAAATTTTGTGCAACTTCAGCTCAGCTATCCTAACAAACACTCTAACAGCTTCCATCCGTCAAAAACCTGGCTTCTCTCTAGGTGTTCGATTTGTGTCTCAAAGAACTTTTTCCTTTTTCTTTTGTTATTTCAGCTGCATTGTCATCATATAAGACCTGCACATGGTGTTGGTTTGTTCTATTTACTGCCTTCTTAAGTCGTAAGTCGTAACACTGCATGAGTGATTGCATATACTGAGAGTATAGTAGTATTTTGAGAATCATGCAGAGAGCTCATAGTGATAACAGAGTAGAATATTAATAGTAGTTCAAAGAGAAGATGCTTGCCATGTGGACAGAAAATTTTGGCTTTAGCCTACTGATAATGAATCAATTTCATTGCTCTTGTAATTTGGTTGTAAATGCATTGTGATTACATTATTGACCTGATGCAATTCTAATATCAGTAATACATTAGGTGTTTTAACCTCCAATCATTCTTTCTTGTGTTAAGATATTCAGAGTCAGAATTATGGTATTTTCAATGGCTTATTGTTTCCTGTGCAATTTGATTGCATATTCACATGTACTGTTTTATTGGAGGAAAACTGGTTCGGTCTTTCAGTTTTATTGGAGGAAAACTGTGTCCATATGGTGTGAGCTTGCAACCAATATATTTATGATACATAAACACACACACACTACAAAAAGACAAGAAAGTCGAAAAAATCTTTTTAAGGAAATGAAGGCGCTGCTAATGTTTTTCTCAAAATAAAGTTCTGCGTCTGAAGACATACTGAATTTCCTGCTGTTCCTCCTGTTCATTTGTTTGGTGTTTTAGTTGTTTTTGAAACATGTTGCACTTCATGTTTGTGCCTTGATAGCTTTATTATTCATCGTGAAGCAATTGTATCCATCTTCTTTTTCTGTAAATCATTTTAATATGTTTCTTTGTCTATTTGTTTATTCTTTTGGTAAGCTGAATTTAAGGTCCTGTTTTTACAATTTTGTCCTCCGAATCTTTCCGTTAGTATTATTTTATTATATTATTAATTGAAATTTACTTCCCTTTGTGTTTTGTCACCTGAAAATGGGGATTTTTAATTTTTTGTTTTTTGTTTTTTTGCAGTCGTGAACTTGACACTGATTGATCTTCCTGGGCTTACAAAAGTAGCTGTTGGTGAGTACAGTATCGTCTGTTGTTTGAAAACGTTCAGATATTTGAAGTTTTTATTTTTAATTTATGGTAACGTGTGAAAGACACAAATTGTGTATATGTGCGTGCAATAACAATCATGGATTATGTGTAGATGGGCAATCTGACAACATTGTTCAGGACATTGAAAATATGGTTCGTGCCTTCATTGAGAAGGTATATTTCATTCTTGCGTGATTCCTCATTGTAAAAGTTCAAAACAAAGAGTAATTTTCCAGCAAATTATTATGCGTGTGGGCTAAGCATGCTGCTGTGTGTGTGTGGGGGGGGGGGGGGGAGGGAAGGCTGAGCCACTGCCTTAGCTGAACTTTGTGACATTAGTTCTGAAATTCATACCTATCCACTGGGTGAAAGCTCCCCTTTATAATTTGCAATACTGTGAAGAGTGCAGAATATTAAGGGTTGAGATTGGTGGCCGTATTTTTCTGTGGGATTTGCTGTTTTGATGGGATTACAGATAAAGCATTAAATTTAGTTTCTGAATCTTTCCTCTTTGAAAAGTGTGAAGCAATTACGGCTGAATGAATGCGTGTGTTATCTTATTTACTTAATTTGGAGAAGTTGGAATTTGTTAAATGTACCGAGATTCATGGTGGCCTCATCCATCTTAAAGGTTAATTCATCCTCTTCATAATATGGATTTTTACTAGCTGTATTCTATTTTTCTTTTGTCTTATACCAACACGTAATCATGTTAGCTATAATTGTGTGTTTTTCTGTTTTTCACTTTAGCTTGCGACATGATGTTGTTTTGGAATGTTATAGGTTTATCAAAACTCAAATCTTTCACCGTTAGATCTTGTAAGTACATAACGGATTCGGACATTGCGTCACTTGAAGGTACGTTTATAGACATACTTTAATGCTCTACATAAGCTTTTGGTATTGTTGTTGCGTCTACTTTTGGTGAAATTATTGATTTATGTTCTTCTTTTAGGGCTAGTAAATTTGAAGGAATTACAGATTTCATCCCCAAACGTTACGGATTTGGGTGTGTATTAACTGAAAGGTATGTCTATAAATCAGTTAATTATATCATTAGTACAAGATACAGAATGTCTGTTCTTGCAAGATCCTTAACTTTCTAAACTTGTTAGGCTGTGGGACTAGGTTTTAGTTGCCATTTTAGTAAAACATGCTATAAACGCGACAAATAGACAATGCGAATGTGTTCCCTAGGGGAAATCTGATCAACCATTATGTATTTATTTCCTGTATTGCGATTATGAATCTACAACCAACCTGTATTTGTGAAGTAAAGGGAAGACGTCATTTGTTAAGGCATATACCACGTGAAGATGGATGTAGAGTGGATCTACTACCCCATGCACCACCCTTTACCATTTAGTTATAGTGTAGTTTCATCATTATCATGATGCTAACAACATGGCCAATGATATAGGGACACCAAAACATATCGAGATGGAGCTCAGCGATATGTTGATAATCTTTGCTCTAATTTAGGAAATCCACCTACGATAAGATGCCCATGTTGCACGTGTGCAAATATGAAATGGCATGAACCTAAGATGGTTTTTTGTCACATATGCATGAATGCAATGCATCCACCGAGGTTAAACAACTTCTACACCCGGAGGGGTCAACGAGTACACAACATCCGGATGTTCCGAAACTTACTACATGTTGAGGGATGCATTATGTGATGATGAAGTTGTTATTGAAGCAATGGATGAAATGAACGACAACGAGATAATAAAAATAATAGAGGAGGCGTAATTGCCGGTTTTTTCGGGTGTCCAACTACCACGATTGCTTCAATTGTCTCCATTTTCAAATACAAGGCTCGTTTTAATTTACCGATAAGGCTATAGATGAACTTTTTCCACTCATTAAAACAATTCTACCGGAGGGAAATACTCTTCCGATTCTTTATATGCGGCTAGAAAAGTATTGAAAGCGTTCGATCTTGGTTACCAAAAGATACATGCTTGTGTAAATGCTTGTTGCTTGTTTAGGAAGGAGCTACAAGAAGCACATGCATGTCCGAAATGTGGTACATCAAGGTGGAAGGTTGACAAAAAGTCTAAAAAGGTTATGAAAGGAATACCGGCAAAGGTGCTTAGGTATTTTCCGATCATACCTAGACTAAGGAGGATGTTTAAGTCGTGGAAAAGTCCGAACAAGCGACGTGGCATGATAAGCATAAAAGCCAAGATGGAAAAATGCGTCATCCGGTTGATTCTCCCGCATGGAAACACATTGATAGTAGGCGGCTCGAGTTTGCGGTGAGCCGCGTAATGTGAGACTTGGTCTCATTGCCGATGGATTCAATCCATTTGGTGATTTAAGCTCTCGGTATAGTTGTTGGCCTGTGATTTTAGTGATATACAATCTTTCCCCTTCATTGTGCATGTCCAAGGAGAATCTCATGTTGACGTTATTGATCCCGGGTCCCAAGCAACCTGGGAATGATATCGATGTATACCTACAACCGCTTATTGATGATTTAAATGAGCTATGGGACAAAGGGGTGAGAGTGTATGATTCTCGTAGTGAATCGACATTTAATCTGAAGGCAATTTTGATGTGGACCATCAACGATTTTCCCGCGTATGGGAATTTGTCGGGTTACTCGACTAAGGGAAAAAAAGCTTGCCCCGTATGTGGTGTTCAAACTTGTTCTAAGTGGTTGGAAAACGGGAAAAAACATGCATATATGGGCCATCGCAGGTGGCTTCCTGAGGATCATCCTTACCGTTTCAAAGCAGGTTGGTTTGATGGAACCGTAGAGCGTAGAACCAAGCCCATATATTTAACCGGTTCTCAAATTTTTGAAGTTGTCAAGAATATAAAGAATGATTGGGGAAAGAAGGTGAAGAAAGGGAGGGTATCTGTCAAAAGAAAGAGAGCCGAGACTTCAGTAGACATGAATAATGAATCTGATGACGATGGTGACAATCCCTTCAAACTTACCAAACGATGGAAGAAGCGATCAATATTCTATGATTTGCCATATTGGGAGGTAAGTTAACATTTTTGGTTTTTTTATACATTTTTTGACCTATTAACTACGTTATTTGTTGACAAGAAAATGGTGGATTTTGTAGGCCCTGCTGATTCGTCACAACTTGGATATGATGCATGTGGAGAAAAATATTTGTGAGAGCCTTCTTGGAACTCTTTTGAATATGAAAGGAAAAACGAAAGATAACCCGAATTCTCGCAAGGACTTGAAGAAGATGAGGATTCGAAAAGAGTTGCACTTACGAATGATGATCCTAGAACCTTTAAGCATACGTCACCTAAGTATGTGTTATCAAAAAAGGAGTGTAAGATTTTTACGTGAAAGGATAGCATCCTTAAGAATGCCGATGGATATAGCTCTAACATTGCAAGAAAAGTGGTATTAGAAGAAAATAAAATTCTTGGGTGAAGTCACATGATTGCCATGTTCTTATGCAACAAGTTCTACCGGTTGCATTGAGAGGACTATTACCAAAAGGTCCAAGACTTGCAATTTTCAGGCTTTGTGCTTCCTTCAATCAATTATGTCAAAGAGTTCTTGATGAAAATGAATTGGAAAAATTAGAAAAAGAGGTACCGGAAACCTTATGCATGTTGGAACGATTTTTCCCTCCATCATTTTTTGATGTTATGGTCCATCTAACCCTACATCTCGTGGAAGAAGCACGGATTGGCGGCCCCGTGCATCTACGATGGATGTACCCTCCGAAAGGTGAGAACTTGAACACCGTATGTTGCTAATAACTTTACAAGATGTTCATTTTGATGACCATTCATTTAAATGATCATTCACTACATTAGGTTTATGAAGACGTTGAAGGATTATGTAAAGAACCGGTCAAATCCGAAGGTTGCATAGCCGAGAAGTATTTAGCTGGCGAGTTGACAAAATTTTGTAGTGGATACTACAAACAAGCTGATTCTGTTGGTTTGCAAAATAAACGCAATGAGGATCTGGAAAATGATGATCTGTTAGAAGGACGAGCTTTTGGTAGGAAGAGTAAAATTCTAAGTCATAAGATGTTGCAGATTGCTCATCGTTTTGTTCTATTGAATTTGATTGAGCTAGAGCCACTGAGAAAGTAAGACCCACTTACAATTTTTAAGTTAGACTATAAGTATATTTTCATTACATTTTTATATAATAACGACATTCTTTCCCTCGTAGTGTGCATAAGGATGAGCTAAAACGTTCAGATGCACGTCTTTCACGAAATGCACAACAACTTGAACTAAGACATGTGGATTCCTTTGCTTCTTGGTTGTCGAACTTGGTTACAACTGGTGTTTCACATGGCATTTCAGATCTTGTGAGGTTCATAGGTTGCGGGCCCAGAAGTAAAGTGGTTAGTTGTTCAGGTTTCATTATCAATGGGAATAGATTTCATAGACAAGATAGTGAGAAAAGCACTCAAAACAGTGGGGTTTTCGTTGAAGGGGACACATATTGTCGGGCTAGTTCAAAAGACAAGGCCGTGAGGTTGGATAAAGTAAATTATTATGGGATAATAAAGGACATTATTTTGTTAGACTATCATGACTTCAAAGTGCCTTTGTTTCATTGTGATTGGGCCAACATAGCAAACGGTGTCAAGATGGAAGAAGGATTTACATTAGTTAATGCATGAAGGTCAACATCAATTTGAGATGGATCCATTTATTTTTGCTTCTCAAGCAAAACAAGTCTTTTATTCGAAAGATAGCACCACATCGAATTGGTATGTAGTATTAAAAGCACCTCCGAGAGGGTTTTATGCCGATGAGAACTTCAATGAGAATGAATACTTGCCATGTAGTCCAGTGGATATCTCACAATTGGACTTTATTGATGGTGAAGATTGTCTTTTGCGTGTTAATGAGGATTTTGGTGATTATGCTTACGGTAATCGTCTTCTTGTTTTATTTTTGATGATTGACAATCATTTGTAACATGATGAAGTACACTTATTTCATTTAATTATTTTGATATGTTTTCTTATACATGACCTGGATTTTTATTGTTTGCCTTTTTTAGATTGACGAGGCGAGTGAGAACAGTGATTGACAAATCGGTAAACCATGACGGTTGAGGTAAGGAAATATGCATTAATTTTGTCCGTACTTCTTACGTTATTTGTTACAAACATTTCATTGATTTTTTTTAGTTTTTCATGATTAATCGCGAGTTCTAAGCAAGGAGCAAAGCGGAATAAAAAGCAAGAGATGGCCGCCGAAGCTATTGCTATAGCTTTAAGTTTGCACAACAACATGACGAGTTCGCATTTCGAACCACCAATGGGATCTCAAGGTGCACCACGTACAATTGAGACAACGAATGATGTAAATTCACGTACAAAAGGCAAAGGTAAAGCCACGGAGAAGAAGCATGTGATATGAGTGAAATGCCAAATAGTCAAAATTCAAAACCGAAAAGCAAAGTCACAAGAAAGGTCAAGGCCAACGGCCCAAAGAAGGTCAAATTCAATGAATTCGGTCAATATGTTGGTAAAAAGGCAGCTCCGTTTGCCAGTTTTCTTTCGGATGCAGCCGAAGGCTTTGTGCCATTGACAGTTCCGACTTGGAGGAGACTCACTAATGAGTTCAAAGATGTGATATGGAATCATGTCAAGGCAAGTCTAAGTCATTGTGTAATATTTCTTGATAACATTATGTGCTAAAAATTTCGTAGTTGTTTTATCTTACTAATTTCATTATGTTCTTTTGTAGAAACATTACATTGTTGAAGATTGCCATAGAAAACAATGTTTTCAAAAAATGGCTGAGCTTTGGCGTCAACAAAAATCTTTGAAGATAAAGGATATCGAGAAAAAAGTTCAAAGTGCAAGTGTGGAAGCTGTTGCAAGGGATACTCAACCGAAAAACGTTCATTCTTTGGACGATTGGATAAAGTTTGTCAAGCATGTACTATCTCCATCAGATAAGGTAGTAACTTTTGTCATGTGTAATCAACTTTTTTGGAAGGGTTCATGTCACTTTTCCTAATACTTTTTTACAATGAATTGAATTGTGCAGAAGAGGCGTGGATATTACAAAGGCATTAGGAAGTTGAAGGTGTTAAACTACCGCAAAAGTAAGAAAGGATTCGCACGCCTTATGTATGAAATGGTAAGACATTCTAAAATAAATGATTGCATTGCCTTCCTATAGTAATAAAATAATCACTAGATAAGGTTGAACTGCTCAAGATAAGGATGAAAGTGTAAGTTGTAAGTTGATTAGTAAGTTGTATGTGTATTGCAATATATGGCTCCAATTGTCCAAACATCTTCTACTTACGGTTGATTTACAATTTCATCGACTCTATTTTTGTTTCGTAGAAAAAAAAAAGTGATAATCCTGAGGCAATAACAAGGCCTGTTGTGTGGGTTGAAGGCTACACGAGAAAGAAAAAAGATGGTGAAGAAGACGTTGAAGATCCAGAAATTGTGGTGAGATATTTGCATGCTAGAACTCTGCTCTTGCACTTGAATTGGCAATTCTAGATTATTTACTTCTATTGTGTTCTTTTTTATAGAGACAAGTTAAGGAGAAAATGGCTGAACAACCGGATTCATCGCAATGGACTATTAATGATGATCCGGTTTCTCAAGTTTTAGGCCCCGAACGACGGGGACGGGTGCGGGGCTATGGCTTTGGGGCAACACCTTCACAGATTTGTGGAAGAGGTTATGTAGATCGTCAAGCTTTTATGATGTTGGAAAAGAAATATCAAGGATTGGAGATGAAATTGAATGATCTGTACTCTCGATTTAACAGAGTAGATAGTAGTAGTGTGAGTATTTTTACTTATCTTACTCTTATCTTGTTTATTCACAACATGTAGTTTATTCATTTTTATATTGTTCTGATAAACAGGAAAACAGCAATGTGCCAATTCCACCAATGGATGCTAATGTACCACCTTTGAAGAGAAAAAAAGAAGCTTCTCCTGTTTCAGCTTCTTCCAAACAGGTTAAAATCTCGAAAGGTGAAATGCAAGGAAGGGTATGTGAAGATGTCAATAAACAAGCTCCGCAAATGCAACATGTGCTCTTATTGAGGTGGTATGGTACCGATGAGAAGATTGTTGCTATTGGAGACCTTGCGTCCAAAGATCCGGAAGATAAAGTACATTGCGTTCCTTTGGGTGCCGGTGTTTGGAAGGTTTGGGTTCGGGAAGTGATTGAAGATATTGAAGTGTATCGACCAACGGAAGAATTCACTATCCTCTCCGAAGCCAAAGGAAGCACAAGTGGCTTGGCCCTCGAAATCTATTAAACTATTTTAAGGTAAACCATTCTTAAGTCCATATTGCCTCCCAATACTTAGGTGTATTTTGTGTCCTCTCTTTTGTGTACATGGCTACTCGGTATTTTGTTTGACACTTTTGGTAATAGTACGTATGACATTTCATGTCTTTTTTGTACTGGATGAAAACAGATGTGTTGTGATGATGTGATGATTTGAAGTGAAACTTTATTAATATTATATTCTATGTGTCGTGGTGTGTTACAGCCCGGAAAAGAATACAATAATTAAATTGGAATTTTTATTAGCAGGAAATCTGGGTTTTAAAAATTAAAAAAAAGTGTGGCTGGTTGTAAAATTTACAACGTGTTTTTGCACGTTGTAAAATATTTGGCGGTGTATTTTCCATTTGGTGGTATAAAGCGGGAAATTTATTTACAACGTTATTTTGCACGTTGTAAAATTTCTTGGCGGGTATTTTCATTTTACAACGTGTTTCTGCACGTTGTAAATTTTTTGGCGGGTATTTTCCATTTGGCGGAATTAGGCGGGAAAGCTATTTACAACGCGTCTTAGAACGTTGTAAAATTTATTTACAACGCGCTTTTCGAAACGTGGTAAAAAAAATTCGGTTTTACAACGCTTCATTTTACAACGTGCACGCGAACGTTGTAAAATACTTTTACAACGTGCATTGCGCGTGGTAAAAACCCAGTTTTCTTGTAGTGCAAGATCAAAGATTCAACTTTTTAGGTTCAACTATTTCTTCATATTTTCTGGATCAGATTTTCAGCAGTTATATGGTAATGATGTTTCTTTTATTTATTGTATTTAGTTCAATTTCAATTCTTTATTCCGTTATTAGCATAATTATGAGTAGCTAAATTCATGTGTAGTCGAATTATGTGAAAGCGAGCGAAAACCCTAAGGGGGATGAGATTGGGAGTTGTGTAGTGCGTAAATTATTGTTTAAACGATTAATCCACGTCCTAAAACTTATTTTAACGTCCTTGAATTAGATTGATCACCTAGTTCATTGTCACACACATCGAACTTATAGATGTATTTTGCGGTGAGATGTGGGATAAGGGGTTTTAGGATCGTTGCGTAGATTCGGCCTAGTTGTTAGGTGCGAACCCAATACAGAGGTTTGTCATCATTGTTCGAGCGACTTTAGAGCTTAATCATGTTAGGTTAATCGGTTTTCTAAAGGGAGAATTAATTAACTTCATATAGGGTGGTTAGATCGAGTTGTTCAGTCTAATCGCTAGAATTAGGAGTTGGCACCGTGGATGTCGTTAAACTACATTGGATCAAATTAGGTTGGTTAAGACACGCTCCCTGTTAAGTCCTTCCTTAGGGGTAAAAGTAGCTCGTGGGATCATAGTTCGACTATACCCTTTAATACCTATAAGTAAATTCATTAGTACATTCTTTACTTTTGCATTAGTATAATACTCTCCACCATTATTTTGACCTGAACTAAGTTCTAAGTCGAATTTGGTACTTGAAAATTACTCCCTGTGGATTCGACCTTGAGACCACTATACTACCGTTGGCCCGATACTCTGTCGGTTAAAGTTAGCGGTTAGTTATTTTGCTATCAAGAAATTTGGTGCCGTTTCCGGGGAGTAACGATTGATATCTTGTAAGTTGACCGAAAGCTTGGGCTTAGGTGTAATATTCCGATTTTCGGGAAAGGGCAGACGTGTCTTTTTGCGAAAACGAAATATTAGGTTCGGTTTCCTTTTATTCGGAGTTAATTATTTTGGACGTTTTATATATATAATTTCGAGTTTTATATATAATTAAAAGGAAAATCAGTTTTTGTGGTCAAGGGCAATTAAGGAAAAGAATTAACTCACTTTTAATATTAAGACCAAACTTAAATCAGGGATTTTCAGTTTTCATTCAGCCCTTCCCCCTTCCCTTATGCGATTGAGAGAAAGAGAGAAGAGAGGTTAGAAAGTTCTTCACTTTTGCTAAGGGAAAGTTGATCGTTTTCAGAACGGATTCAAGAATTTGACTCGGCGTAAAGAGCACAGCATTTTGGCATCAGTTCTGTGGGATTGCGGCAGACTTTCAGAGCAGTTTTGGATCAGTTTCGGCTGCAAATTAGGTAAGAAGAACCTGTCCTTTGAAATCAATTACTAGTTATAGGGATATGATCATGTTCTAAGACGTTTTGGTGTTAGAAAATTGAGTTGTTGCCTTGGTAAATGTCTATAGGGGTTATGGTATTGTTAAATGAAGCTTTTGTGCTCAATGTGTTGATAATATGCTGCTGTTTGGTTGAATTACGATCTGGAAATCGCATGATGATGAGGTTAGGGTTTTGGTCGAACCCAGGTGGACGGGCGTCCGGTTCTCTGGACGGGCGTCTGCTTAGGTTGTGTCTCAGACGGGCGTCTGGTTTATCCAGACGGGCGTCTGAGGTGCTATTTTACATTCAGGATTGAAACTGTTTTAGGTGGACGGGCGTCTGGGCATAGTGGACGGGCGTCCAGGAATGTTTAGACGGGCGTCCAGGGTCTTAAACGGGCGTCTAGCTGGTTTTGTCCTTCTTTATTTGTGGGTTATTGTTCAGCCTTATAAACATGATTTATCCTTATGAAACCTTTATACATGATATGTCAAAATGGTATAAAACTTAGACAAGCCTGAATTGAGCTTCTGATTCGTTCAGTTAAAACACCGAATGTACTCTTCAAGGGAGTTGAAGTTCGGATCCGTCGGAAGAGCATGATAGGCTTGTGCTTTGATGGATTAGTATTCATCAATGTCCGTGTATGTGCTAGGACTTTTCCGTGTCTAGTGGTCTAGGAAGAGAGTAGTGTTTGTGAGGGAGATTATTTGAAAACACTTAGGCTGGCTAGATAATCACTTAATAAACAACGTATGTGACTAGTAAAAGATTAAACAACATGACTCTCTTGGATAGGCACCAGGCTAAATCGCGATGCATGTGCTACCTCTGAAGGTGGAGGAACTTTGTAGGTCAAAGACCCTAAGTACGGAGGGACTCTGCTGAGGTGTGCGTGCTATCGGAGTCTACCTTTTCTAGACTTCGTGGATATTGGTGTGATCCACTAATATGTTGCAAAAGAGTGTCCCCAAGGTAGGAGAACTCTGTAGGTCAAAGACCCTAAGTACAGAGGGACTCTGCTGAGGTGGATGCGCGTAGTGCCCTTGAGTGCGGTTGTAACATAGATAGGCTAAGTAGAAACAAGTTAGTCACAACATGTTGATGAGCATGAAGTGAACCTTATATTGAGTCGGTCTCATTTAATCAACTGGTTAAATAATTATCTTTTCTTTATAACTATGATTGTTTTCATAGCTTCTCTTTCTTTCTAAGTACGTTGTACTTACCTCGAATGCATACTTTTTCTATGTGTTTGGGGATGAGAAGACGAACAGGTTTACGAGGAAGAGTTTGACGACGACGTTTGACGGCGCTCGTTGAAGTATCAAGATGTTTCTATTCTGCTTTTCAGTGGTTGTTCTTTCATTACTTTTGAGGTAGACCTTTGGTCTTGACAGTTCTGTCGTACTTTATCTTTTTGGGATCATCGTACTTTCCCAAATGTAATAATTTACATTTCCACCCTTAGATTTCTTTTCTACTCTTTAATTTTGGGAAAAAAATTTTATACCCGAGTTTTGCTTCCGTTTTGCCTTTAATTTGATACGACGTAGTAGAGGCTTATGTATAAAATGAATTTACTTTTATTTTATACGTGCCGAACGTTCGATTTCCGGATAAGGACTCGGTGTCCGGGAACGGGGCGTTACAGTTGGTATCAGAGAGAAGCGTCCTTTAGGCTTCCTTTCTTTTAAGATAAGTTTCTTTAGATCTTTTAGTAACGGCTGGTTTCCTTGATCTTTCAGAATGGTAACCACAAGAAGAGGCATTCGTGGAGCTGGGAGCTCAGGGGTTAGACAAGGGGCAGAGAGCCATGTGCCCGTAGTAGGGGGCGGATTCGTGAGGCGGAATCCTTCGCCTCGTTTGAGTCTTTCACCACCACCCCATACAGCCACACCTACACCAAGTTCTCAACAAGAGGTGTCACCAAGGCCGCATCAGAATCTGCCACCCCGACCACCGCCAAGATACAACTACATTTATGGGGAGCCTGGACAAGCACCTATTCGTGTCACTGTAGTAGGCGACATCCCACCGATTAGTGTGCCTCCACCAGTGACCAATGTGTATCCCCCACCATCTAGTGCTTACCCTTCAGTGTATCCTCAGCAGCAGCAGGTCTTTTACCCTCCTCCTGTAGGTCATGTTCCTCAACCTACAGTACCACCTTCACCACGCTTTGACTACCAGCAAGGCGTTGGTCATCCACCCTTTGGTTTTCATCAGCCTCAACAGCACCAGTTTTATCAGGGTTACCATCTGTATCAGACTGAGCCTCAAGTAATCCCACCTTACCCGTAGCAACAGCAGTATCAGCAGCATGTACCTTTTGGTTACCCTCCGGTTCACCTACCAGTTAGACCGGCTTTTGAGCACACACCAGCGGTGGATTGGTATACAAGACTAAGGAGAAATTGAGTTGAGAACTTCTTTGGTAATGTGGAGCATTCTAAAGCAGAGGAATGGATAAGAGGATTCGAGAAAGCTTGTGGGAACATACATGTTCCTGAGACAGAGATGGCACAACTAGCAGTCAGTTTTCTGTTGGGAGTATCAGAAGCGTGGATTGATGCCGTTCAAAGCAGCAACGGTAAGGTAACGGATTGGGAAAGGTTCAAGACTATGTTTTATAATGAGTACTTCCTGGTTACGGTTCAAGCAGATAAAGCAAGTCAATTTCTGAAGCACAAGCAAGGTAATCATCAGACAGTGTCCCAGTACACTAACAAGTTCAACGAGAGAAAGATGGCCCTTTACAAGGATGGGTTGGCCTACGAGATTCAGTCGGGCATGCTAGGTTTTACGGCAAGGAATATGGCAGAGTTGATGAATAAAGCCTTGAAAGTCAAGACTTTCAGGAAGAGGGCTACAGTGGTTGTTGGTAATAAGAGAAACTTTGGGACAAGTCAAGGCAGTTATAGGGGAGCGCCACAGCAAGTCGCCAAGAAGACTACGGCTCCTACAACAGCTAAAGCCCCGAACAGTGCACCACTTTGCCCCAAGTGCAACAGAAATCATACAGGAGAGTGCAGGCAGAGTAGTAACGGTTGTTATGTTTGTGGTGAGCAAGGTCACTTTTCTAGAGCGTGTCCCAACAGGGGAAACAAGAGTGGTTCAGGTCAAAGAAGCGGGAGAGGCGGCCCGAGCCGACCGGTTCGAGTTTTTGCAGCGGATGCTAGCTTTGTGGAACCAGAGGATGACGTTATTTCAGGTACCATGTTTTGTTTCATTCCTTTATTAAGATATTATATGGCATGTTTATTCATGTTGTGATGTATTTTGAATGAATGAATGTGCATCTTAGGTACGATAATGTTAGAAAACCTAGTGGTCAAGGCTTTGTTTGATACGGGAGCGTCAAATACTTTTGTGTCAACCAAGGTAGCTAGGAAGTTGAATTTACCTTCGGAGCCTTTAAGAAACACTTTGGAAATAACTACACCGTTAGGGAGGGTAACAAGGGTAACTAGAGTGATACCTCAAGTGGAAGTTCGAGTTGGACCTTATCGATGTAAGAGTGACTTTACAGTATTGGACTTTTCGGATTTTGATGTAATCCTCGGAATAGATTGGCTATCCGAGAATTATGTTCACTTGGACTGTAAAGAAGAAAGTGACTTTTAAAATACCCGGGAAATCAGATAAGACATATCAAGGTAATGTGTACAAGCCGAGTAAGAAGCGACATCCGATCATCTCGGCGAGTCAAGGCCATCGGGGCTTGTCGAAGGGTTGTGAAGGCTACTTGTTGTATGCAGTGGATGTGGAACAAGTGAAACCGAAATTGGAAGAAACGCCTATAGTAAGAGAATATCCCGAGGTGTTTCCGGAAGAGCTACCGGGAAACATGCCGGACGAGAGAGATAGAGTTTGAGATTCAGTTGATACCGGGAGCGGCACCGGTTGCTAAGGCACCCTACGAATGGCACCGGCTGAATTAAAGGAGTTGAAAGCTCAACTTAAAGATATGCTTGAAAGGAACATAATTCAGCCCAGTACCTCGCTTTGGGGAGCCCCTGTTTTGTTCGTAAAGAAGAAAGATGGGAGCATGAGAATGTGTATCGACTACAGAGCACTGAACAACCTTACCATCAAGAATAAGTATCCTCTACCAAGGATAGATGATCTGTTTAATCAGTTGCAGGGTAAGAAAGTGTTTTCCAAGATCGACCTGAGGTCCGGATATCATCAGTTGAAGGTTAAGATAGCATATATACCGAAGACGACTTTCAGTATGAGATATGGACATTATGAGTCTCTCGTCATGCCTTTTGGACTCACTAATGCTCCATCTGCATTTATGGATTTGATGCAGCGAGTTTTCATGCCGTACTTGGATAAGTTCGTGATAGTGTTCATAGACGATATCCTAGTTTACTCTAAGGATGAGAAAGAACACGAGGAACACTTAAAGATAGTGTTGGACACACTGAGGAAGAATCAGTTGTATGCAAAGTTTTCTAAGTGTGACTTTTGGTTGGATCGAGTGAGTTTCTTGGGTCATGTCATTTTTGGAGATGGCATTCAAGTTGATCCGGCAAAGATCGAGGCAGTTGAGAGTTGGCCTAGACCTACTTCAGTTTCAGAGGTAAGAAGTTTTCTTGGGTTGGCTGGTTACTACCGGAAGTTCGTGCAAGACTTTTCGAAGATAGCTACTCCACTCACCAGGCGACACCAGAAGAATGTGAAATTTGAATGGACTAATGAGTGTGATAGGGCTTTTCATACCTTGAAGAGTAAGTTGACTACGGCGCCAGTGTTAGCAGTTCCGGAGATTTTTGATAACTATGATGTCTACACGGATGCTTCGGTACAGGGTTTGGGTTGTGTGTTGATGCAAGGAGGAAAAGTGATAGCTTATGCGTCTAGGCAGTTGAAGGTGCATGAGAGGAATTACCCGACACATGATCTAGAGTTGGCAGCGGTAGTATTTGCCTTAAAGACTTGGAGGCATTACTTATATGGAGTTAAAGCGAGGATCTTCACTGACCATAAGAGTTTAAAATATTTCTTCACACAAGAGAATCTGAATATGAGACAGAGGCGATGGTTAGAGTTCGTTAAGGACTATGATTTGGATATTCAATACCATCCGGGTAAAGCGAATGTAGTGGCAGATGCTCTGAGCAGGAAACCAGTGTTTGCAGCTTCCAGTGTCGAGGTAGTGGCAGAAAGGTTTGATGGGCTGGAAATCAGAAGATTTGATCAGATTGAAGACAGGCAGTTTGTGGCACCATTGTTGGCAAGGTCAGAGTTGATGGATGATATACGGGGAAAGCAAGACGAAGACCCGGTTTTGTTGGATTTGAAGCGAGTTGCTAGAGAGAAGCCTACGGTCGGCTATGTGCTAGACAAGAATGGAAATCTTTGGTACCAGGATCTTCTATGTGTACCTAATGTTGGTGACTTAAGACAAAGAGTTATGGAAGAAGCACATAGAATAGCTTTTGCGGTTCATCCGGGTGCTACTAAAATGTACAGAGACTTAAAGGGAAGATTTTGGTGGCCCTCGATGAAAGTGGAAATAGCCAAGTTTGTGGCCGAGTGTGACGTATGTCAGAAGGTTAAGGCGGAGCATAGAAGACCCGGTGGAATGCTTAAGCCATTGGATATCCCTGAATGGAAGTGGGATAAGATCACAATGGACTTCATCACCGGATTACCTAAGACAAGAGGCGGTCATGACGCGATTTGGGTAATTGTGGATAGATTGACCAAGTCTGCCCATTTCTTACCATACACGGTCGACATGCCGTTGAAGAAGATGACGACACTATATCTGGACAATATAGTGAAGCTACACGGAGTTCCTATCTCGATAGTTTCAGATCGTGATTCGAGATTTGTCAGTCGGTTTTGGAAGAGCTTGCAAGAAGCCTTCGGAACTAAGTTAGATTTGAGCACGGCTTTTCACCCTCAGACAGATGGACAATTTGAGAGGACCATCCAAACACTCGAGGACATGTTGAGAGCTTGTGTTTTGGAGGTAGGCGGATCATGGTATGATTACCTATCGGTAGCAAAGTTTGCCTATAACAACATTTTTCATGCAAGCATAGGCATGCCGCCGTTTGAAGCATTGTATGGGAGAAGATGTCGCACGCCACTGTTTTGGGATGAAGTCGGGGAGAGACAGATTACAGGGCCAGAAATGGTTGAAAAAGCAAAGGAAAGGGTTCAGTTGGTCAAGAAGAATCTGAAGGTAGCTCAAGACAGACAGAAAAGTTGGGCTGATGTTAGAAGAAGACCGCTCGAGTTTGAAGTCGGTGATAGAGTTTACCTCCGAGCTTCACCGATGAAGGGGGTGAAACGCTTTGGACAAAAGGGAAAGCTGAGTCCAAGGTATGTTGGACCTTTTGAGGTTCTAGAAAGAATTGGGACGTTAGCATATAAGCTTCAGTTGCCGGAATCGATGTCGAGAGTCCATAGTGTTTTTCACGTCTCAATGTTGAAGAAGTGTCTGACGAAGAATGATGTTGAAACTACGGTTGATCCAGAAATCCTACAAGATAATCTTGCTTACGACGAAAGACCTATCAAGATTTTAGACCCGAAAGAAAAGATGATTAAGAGACGGATGATTCCCTTGGTGTTAGTTCAGTGGAGCAATCTTTCACCCGAGGAGGCAACTTGGGAAGTGGAAAGCGACATGCTTAGTGAGTTCCAAGAGTTTAGGGATTTACCAGGTATGTTCTAGTTTCGAGGACGAAACTCCTTTTAGGGGGGGGGGAGAATGTAATATTCCGATTTTCGGGAAAGGACAGACGTGTCTTTTTGCGAAAACGAAATATTAGGTTCGGTTTCCTTTTATTCGGAGTTAATTATTTTGGACGTTTTATATATATAATTTCGAGTTTTATATATAATTAAAAGGAAAATCAGTTTTTGTGGTCAAGGGCAATTAAGGAAAAGAATTAACTCACTTTTAATATTAAGACGTAACTTAAATTATGGATTTTCAGTTTTCATTCAGCCCTTCCCCCTTCCCTTATGCGATTGAGAGAAAGAGAGAAGAGAGGTTAGAAAGTTCTTCACTTTTGCTAAGGGAAAGTTGATCGTTTTCAGAACGGATTCAAGAATTTGACTCGGCGTAAAGAGCACAGCATTTTGGCATCAGTTTTGTGGGATTGCGGCAGACTTTCAGAGCAGTTTTGGATCAGTTTCGGCTGCAAATTAGGTAAGAAGAACCTGTCCTATGAAATCAATTACTAGTTATAGGGATATGATCATGTTCTAAGACGTTTTGGTGTTAGAAAATTGAGTTGTTGCCTTGGTAAATGTCTATAGGGGTTATGGTATTGTTAAATGAAGCTTTTGTGCTCAATGTGTTGATAATATGCTGCTGTTTGGTTGAATTATGTTCTGGAAATCGCATGATGATGAGGTTAGGGTTTTGGTCGAACCCAGGTGGACGGGCGTCCGGTTCTCTGGACGGGCGTCTGCTTAGGTTGTGTCTCAGACGGGCGTCTGAGGTGCTATTTTACATTCAGGATTGAAACTGTTTTAGGTGGACGGGCGTCTGGGCATAGTGGACGGGCGTCCAGTAATGTTTAGACGGGCGTCCAGGGTCTTAAACGGGCGTCTAGCTGGTTTTGTCCTTCTTTATTTGTGGGTTATTGTTCAGCCTTATAAACATGATTTATCCTTATGAAACCTTTATACATGATATGTCAAAATTGTATAAAACTTAAACAAGCCTGAATTGAGCTTCTGATTCGTTCAGTTAAAACACCGAATGTACTCTTCAATGGAGTTGAAGTTCGGATCCGTCGGAAGAGCATGATAGGCTTGTGCTTTGATGGATTAGTATTCATCAATGTCTGTGTATGTGCTAGGACTTGTCCGTGTCTAGTGGTCTAGGAAGAGAGTAGTGTTTGTGAGGGAGATTATTTGAAAAAACTTAGGCTGGCTAGATAATCACTTAATAAACAACGTATGTGACTAGTAAAAGATTAAACAACATGACTCTCTTGGCTAGGCACCGAGGCTAAATCGCGATGCATGTGCTACCTCGAAGGTGGAGGAACTCGTTGGTCAAAGACCCTAAGTACGGAGGGACTCGCCGAGGTGTGCGTGCTATCGGAGTCTACCTTTTCTAGACTTCGTGGATATTGGTGTGATCCACTAATATGTTGCAAAAGAGTGTCCCCAAGGTAGGAGAACTCTGTAGGTCAAAGACCCTAAGTACAGAGGGACTCTGCTGAGGTGGATGCGCGTAGTGCCCTTGAGTGCGGTTGTAACATAGATAGGCTAAGTAGAAACAGTTAGTCACAACATGTTGATGAGCATGAAGTGAACCTTATATTGAGTCGGTCTCATTTAATCAACTGGTTAAATAATTATCTTTTCTTTATAACTATGATTGTGTTCATAGCTTCTCTTTCTTTCTAAGTACGTTGTACTTACCTCGAATGCATACTTTTTCTATGTGTTTGGGGATGAGAAGACGAACAGGTTTACGAGGAAGAGTTTGACGACGACGTTTGACGGCGCTCGTTGAAGTATCAAGATGTTTCTATTCGCTTTTCAGTGGTTGTTCTTTCATTACTTTTGAGGTAGACCTTTGGTCTTGACAGTTATGTCGTACTTTATCTTTTTGGGATCATCGTACTTTCCCAAATGTAATAATTTACATTTCCACCCTTAGATTTCTTTTCTACTCTTTAATTTTGGGAAAAAATTTTATATACCCGAGTTTTGCTTCCGTTTTGCCTTTAATTTGATACGACGTAGTAGAGGCTTACGTATAAAATGAATTTACTTTTATTTTATACGTGCCGAACGTTCGATTTCCGGATAAGGACTCGGTGTCCGGGAATGGGGCGTTACATTAGGTCATTTTTATTTTGTTTTCTTGTTGTTTCTTGTTTGTCAGTGAATGACCCAAAGCTCCAAAGAACCACTCATTGAGCTAATTGAATAAATTGAAGCTTTTGCACGTCATAGAAATAGTCAACGCCGAGGAGAACCTCTGATTGCTAGTCTTAACCCTTTGTTTGAAGAAGAGGGGACAGTAGAAAGCTTACCTTCACTCTTAGAGTCCTCTGTAGAAATGGATGATATAACTACTAGACGGAACGGCAAAGATCCCATTGATGAACAGAACCTACAAGGGCATACCTCGACCACTATTGGTGGTAATGCAACACTGCCTATGCAAACTCCACCAAGGACCCTTCGTCATGAACCATTGAGAGAGGATAACACGGTGTTACATCAGTTGGGAACTCCACAGTTTAATCAAATGACAGGGATTTGACAGTACAGGGGAGGACAAAATGTTCAGAATACGCAGAACTTTAGACCCGAATTAGACAAGAGACGGTAAATGAAGTGCTACAGATGCTAGAGAATCAGGGGAATCAACAAGGGTTCCAAAACCCATATAACCCATATAATCAACCACCGCAGTTCTATCAGCAACAACAACAGCAGAACTATCAGCCATAGATGGCTCAAGAGGCACAGAGACCGAGAGTCTGTCGAGACTATGTTACCACCCCACAAGAGGTTATAGGGCACAATCCAATTAGAGTGCCCCCAATTAATGCGAACAACTTGGGCACCAAGCAGAACATTTTGAATATGTTGGGGGAACATGCCCTGTTCCATGGGAAGTCGACTGAGAACCCAAACAGCTTTCTAGATCATTTTCTTCAAATTTGTGGGACGATGAGATATAATGGGGTTAGTGATGAGGCAATAAAGCTGATAGTTTTCCCGTTTGCACTGAGAGGAGCTGCTAAAGATTGGTATGATTCGCTGCCAAATGATTCGTTGCATACATGGGCAGATGTAACGAGAGTGTTTCTGAAGAAGTATTTTCCTCCGGCAAAGATTCTGGATCTTAAAAAAGAAATCTCTTCGTTTGACGGTCTCGAGGGAGAGACATTAAAAGAGACTTATGAGAGATTTAGGGGTCTACCGAAGAGATGACCTCCACACGGTTTTTCTACGGTGGAACAAGTTATTATATTATTTAGGGCCTTAGAGCCGATAGGCTAGAATAAGCTGAATGCCGCAAGCGGTGGAGATATTATGAATCTGCCGCCAGAACAAGCTATGAGACAGATAGAGAATGCGGTAGATGGAGAAGGACAATGGGGGTCGAGCAGAAAGAAGAAGAAAGCCCCACTAGAAAGTGTAAAGTCGCTGAAGAGGAACTCGATCGGGAATCTACCATGCATGACAAGATGCAAGAAATGGTACTGAAGATGGACCAAATGGAGTTAGAACGAAAGAAGGCACTGCAATTCCAACTTTGTGGAGGTGGACATTCTACCATGGAATGTGCATCATCGAAAAAACCCACTTATCCACAACAGTTGCCACCTACTCCAGTACAACAACAGTCTGGAAATCAGAATGACCAACAGCGAATGGATGTCTATGCAATGGGGCAGATGAATATGAATCAAACAGAGTTTGGCCAGCAACTGTGGAATCAAAACTTTGATAATCAGCAAGGGCCGCAAATGGATTATGGTATGGGTGATGTTTCACAACAATATGATGTGAATTATGTTGGACAAGGAAATCAGGGGCAATGGAATCAGAATCATCAGAATCAAGGTTGGAACCAGGGGCAGAATTAGAATTGGAATCCAAACTGTAATTAGAACCAAGGTTTTAGGCAAAACCAAAGCTCGTACAACCGACCTTGGAATCAGAACCCCCAGAATCAGAGTTCATACCAGAATCAGAATCAAGGCTGGAATCAAAATAGTCAAAATCCGCAATCTCAGTCACAAGGCCAACAGCAACAGCAAGGGCAGAATTGGGGCCTGAATCAAGGTTGGAATCAGAATCAGGGCCAGCAAAGTAATCAGAATCAGCAAGCGAGCCAGCCATCGAGAAATAATAATTCTGGCACCTATCAGCATCCGAATGCTCATCTGCACCAGAACAACCAAAACAGTCAGCAATCAAACAATTCTGGTGTTCAGAAGACGCCCGCTGAGATACTTTTGGATAGATTAGACAGGACTGTTTCTGAGCTAAATAAGAATGATGTAGAGCAAAAAGTGGCCACACATTCTGCCATTCGGAACTTGGAGACCCAAGTGGGTCAAATAACCGACACATTGAAAACAAATCTGAGTGGTGGGCTTCCGAGTAACACTGAGAGGAACCCAAAGGGTGTGAATGCTGTGTTCACTCGAAGTGGTAAAGAGGTTGGGCTGAGTGACAAGAGGAAGGAATTATGGGCCGAGAAAGTAGAAACTGATAAGGCTGAGAAAGAGAAGACAGTCGACCGTGAAGGGGGTATGTATGGTGAAGTCGAGATTGAGGACTTGGAAGTTGGCAGTGTGGAGAAAGAAATGGCTGCAATGAGGAAAGAATTGGAAGCCACGAAAAAGGCATTGGCTGAGGCAAACCAGAAAGCAGTGGAAGGGGCAGCACCGAAGAAAGACTATGTGGTCTTGGACATTAAAGAAGAAGATCCCTCACCACCTAAAGAGAAAGGTAAGAAAAATAGAATTCCTCCCCCTCCCTCTGATTTTGATGTAAAAACTTTACCCTATCCTCCTAAGGGACCTAAAAAGGACATACTGACCCAAGTTCAGGCGAAATTTCTAAATATCTTAAGAAGGTAGAGGTGAATATTCCCCTATTAGAGGCAATTTCGAGCATTCCCCCATATTTTAAATTTTTGAAAGGAATGTTGTCAAGTAAGGAGAGGATGCAATAGATGGTGCATCTGAGTGAGGAATGTTCTGCAATC
Source organism: Gentiana straminea (assembly GCA_036785695.1). NCBI lineage: Eukaryota > Viridiplantae > Streptophyta > Magnoliopsida > Gentianales > Gentianaceae > Gentiana > Gentiana straminea. The sequence goes on from JAVUPR010000366.1 coordinate 3,702,572, forward strand.
TTTGAGAATACGATACCCCCAAGCTACAGGATAGAGGTAGTTTTACCATCCCAATTACCATTGGAGAAACTGTGTTTAAAAATGTGTTATGTGATCTAGGGGCTTCTGTGAGCCTGATGCATAGAGGAGTGTATGAGAAATTGGGGTTGGGTAAGTTAAAACCAATAGGGATGACCCTACAGATGGCAGATAGGTCTATCAGGAAACCTATGGGGGTAGCTGAAGATGTGTTTGTGCAGGTTGACAAGTTTGTTTTCCCCGTAGACTTCGTAGTCTTAGATATGGATGCCAACGCCCTGCTTTTGTTAGGTCGGCCTTTCTTGAACACGGGAGAGACCTTGATAGACGTAAAAAGGGGAGAGATCATACTACGTGTCGGGAAAGAAAGTGTGGCCATTAATGTTTATAATGCTATATATCCTTGTATTTTGGAGCACACTAACCTGCAGGAATACCAAGAGCCTATGGAAGAATGCTTGATGAAGTCAAGCAACATTGAGGATGACGATCCGAGAATGAGGGCTCAAGTATAGCATTTGGAAGCAACCCCTTTTGTCGACGCAAGCTGGAACAAGAAGCTAGAGCTCGGTTTGACTGGCAAGCTGCCAAAGCCATCAATCGAGGAACCACCTACCGATCTGGAGCTGAAGCCAATTCCTGAGCATTTAAAGTATGTGTTTTTAAAACCTGATGAATTACTTCCTCTTATTGTTTCGTCTGCGCTAACCGTTTTGCAGGAAGCTAAGTTGATCCACGTTCTGAAGAAACATAAAAAGGCCTTCGGATGGAAGATGGTTGATATAAAAGGGATTAGTGCTGATATCTGCAAGCACAAGATCATCCTTGAGAAGGTGCCAAGCCGGTCAGGCAGTTTCAGAGACGGCTGAATCCACACATGCAAGAGGTGGTGAGGAAAGATGTGGTAAAGATGTTGGAATTGGGGATAATTTATGCGATCTCTGATAGTGAGTGGGTGAGTCCCACACAAGTCGTACCCAAGAAAGGAGGCATCACAATTGAGCTTAATGATAAAGGTGAGCCCATTCCTACTCGTTTAGTTACTGGTCACATAGTTTGTATTGATTTCCGCATGCAAAACGATAAGACTAGGAAAGATCATTTTCCCCTCCCCTTTATTGATCAAAAGCTAGAGCGTCTAAGTGGTCATGGTTTTTACTGCTTTTTGGATGGTTTTAGTGGCGATTATCAAATTCACATTGATATACATGACCAGGATAAGACTACTTTCACGTGTCCGTATGGCACCTTTGAATTCAAAAGAATGCCGTTTGGGTTGTGTAATGCACCCGCGACATTCCGCGATGCATGGTTGCCATCTTTGCTGATATGATAGAGCGTTTCATGGAAGTCTTTATGGACGACTTTAGTGTTTTTGGTGATACTTTTGATGAGTGTTTGTCTAATATTGATAAGGTGCTTGCGCGTTGTGAGGAGACAAACTTGGTTTTAAATTGGGAAAAGTGCCACTTCATGGTAACTGAGGGGATTGTGTTAGGACATAAGGTGTCGGGGAAGGGAATAGAGGTCGATAGAGCCAAGATAGAGGCAATTTCTAAGCCTCCTATGCCTACAAATCTGAAGACTCTAAGGTCATTCTTGGGTCATGCAGGTTTTTATCATAGATTTATTCCGGGTTTTTCCCAAATTGCCAGACCTCTTACTCTCCAGTTGATGAAGGGTGCCCCCGGTGTTTTTGATGCGGCATGTCTAGATGCTTTTCGAACCCTTAAGAAACTTCTTACTTCTGCCCCAATCTTGGTGGCACCTGATTGGTCCACGGAGTTCGAAGTAATGTGTGATGCGAGTGACTATGCCGTAGGAGCTGTCCTAGGCCAGAAGGTAGACAAGCTGTTTCGACCCTTTTACTATGCAAGCCATACCCTGAACTCAGCTCAACAAAAGTACGCCACAACTAAGAAGGAACTTTTAGCCGTCGTTTTTGCTTTCGACAAGTTCCGGTCGTACTTGGTTGGGTCGAAAGTCATAGTTCACACTGACCATGCTGCGTTGCAATACCTATTTGCCAAGAAGGATGCAAAACCACGCTTGTTGAGGTGGATCTTGCTCCTTCAAGAGTTCGACGTAGAGATTAAGAATAGAAAGGGATGTGAGAACGTAGTAGCTGACCATCTGAGTAGGATGGAGCCGGGTGAAGAGAGATGTTTTGTCAAAGTTGATATTGATGACCGTTTTTGGGATGAGCAGTTGTTCGTAGTGGATACGATGCTCCCGGTTAAGCTGGGAAACTTTATTCAGAGAGGGAAGAAAGGGAATCCATGGTATGCCCCTTTTGTGAATTATCATGAGTGTGGATTCGTAGATCCTGAATTTGATGAGAATCAGGAAAAGAAGTTCTATAGCGAGGTGAACCGATATGTGTGGGAAGACCCCTTAATTTTTAGGCTGTGTGCGGATGGAATCCTGAGGAGATGTGTTGATGACAGTGAGATAGTGAGTATTCTCTTGTTCTGCCATGATAAAAAGGCCGGTGGCCACTTCTCGGGCGAGAGAACGGCGTTGAAGGTGTTACAAAGTGGTTCTACTGGCCCACAATCTTCAAGGATGCACATGCGTATGTTAAGACGTGTGACGTGTAATACCCTACTCCCGACCCCTAGGTCCACTGGGGTCATTCTAGGAGGGGTTGCGAAGCTCTCGCCGCGACTTCAATACTAAGACTAAAAATCCCAAGATAATCAAACTAATCCACAATTTAACAGAATAAATCCACTAGTCAATTTAACATCAATTCAATAAAATATTTCCATTACAATATTACAACCCATAATTTACAATAGGTCTCAAAATTAAATGAAGTACCAACAAAAACATTCATTTCAATTTCCTCGGATCTCGATCAATAACATCTCTTTTAATATTCATTCCCCTCGATCATTAACCTGTAACCTGTATTTATAATTATAGAAGAAAAAAAAACCAGAGAAACATGGAAAACGAGGCGTCAGCAAAGGGCTAGTATGAGCCGCGTGTGCAAGTGTTATATATATAATAATAATATTAATATATAAAAAAAAATATCTTGATCAACTTTTAGAAATAACAGCGGAAGTCTTTTGTTGACTGATGATACAAATGAAAGTACAATTTTTAATATTGAAGTGCACGAGCATTAAGAAATCATGTCAATTTTTATTTACAAGCACCAGCTTTGGCCGAGCTGATGAATCAAGTACCGCCCAAACACCAATTTTACCATGGATTTCAACCGCACTTCACGAGACTAGCCATGCCTGACAACTCCGGCCGATTGTCAGGGAAAAGAATCAACATTCACCGTGCAAACCTCCTACACGGCTCCAGCCAACCCTGTCCATGCCCTAAGACCCACGCACCAACCGTCAGCCCTTGCTTTCCCTGGCTGTAGCATGAATCTTCGGGGAAAAGGTACCGTCCCCACTCTTACGAGTGAGCACTCTAGCTACTGTCGGAAAGACTTCGAGTCAAGAGGCCCCGAGACCGGTGACTAGCCGTTCTCCTAGAGCAGTAACTCTAATCCCCCTAGCCACCAGAGCTTTGACACTTTCGTGTCACGAGCGAGCGAGCGAGCGAGTATTATCCGTCAATTCCAAGTATCAGTTTTATTTATTTATAAAAATGTGCACTAGCTCAAATCAAGTCGTTTAATTTTAAAGAAATCATTTAAAAATGACTTCCTAGTTAAAAATATCATTCGATATAAGTAAAATACTTGAAAATAATTAAAAGACACACTTTGGCTTTATATCAAAATAAAAGACTCACCTTTTTGTCTGTGGTAACAACGGCTTATTATACATTCCACCGTCAATTTTCGAGATTTCATATTTACACTCCGACGTATCTCTTTTCAATGAACACATCCCATGAGTCTAATGTATTAGTCAAATTATCACGAGCATTATACGAAATAAGATCATCCATTCCCACTTGACTAATTCTTTCGTTCCTCTGCGTCTAACTCCCGGTTGCATCCCTATTCCAGCCATAAATTTCCCCTACATTCTCAATCCATGAATATCTCACCATGAGGGGACCTAGAATAAATCACCCACCAAAAATCATTCTTCTGTTCATTCCTAGCAGACCCAACGCCGTGATCCTATTTTCCTGCCAATTTTTACATCTAAATCTTTAACATCACAACCCAAATCAAGCCGAAGAAAGACGTACGGAATCTAGCTCATGAATGGAGTTATTGGGATAACAGACGCTTCACGTTCGGAGACTGTGGCTACGGTTAATCGAACTGCTCGAAGGTGGTGGTGAACAATCCTTTGTCATCTTTCTAGGTTTGGTGGAGCGGACAGATTAGCATCGCACGATGGTGATGTATCCACTACGAGTATGACAATTTGATGAAAGAACCTTTAATTAAGTAGTGCAAAAACCTGGCTGTGTTGTTTTATTAGTTTTTGGGAGATAAAATAAGGTAGTTGATGATTTGATGATTAATGGTGGCTATTGTATTTTAACGATGATGGAAAGAAATCTATGACCTTTGTTCAATGTTTTTGGGTAATGATGAAATGGACGGTGAATATATATATTTGGATGGAAAGTTTTTCGGGCGACTCGACTAAGTTCATGGTGGATGTCTATGGAGTCGACGGTGGTTAATCGATGGAGGAGGACGATATATATATATTCATAATCTCGGTCTGTGCTATTGTTGATCCCTCCACCGGCGTCTCTGAAAAGGCCATGGCCATTTCCGGTGGCTAAAAGGACATGAAAAAGATGTTGAAGTTGGCTTCACTAATACAACAGAGAACAATATTTTTACTTACGGGAATGATGCTTTTTACTTTCTATCTATATATATATTTAGTGAAGGCATGCAATAAAGACTCAATAAGATAGTCTCTTAAATATTAAATAAAAACTTCCATCCTATAATTACACAGTCGGTTACGAAAAGTTTCTCAATCATAACGTTTGCTGCTGTAAGTTGTGTTTATTATAGTATAAAAATAGTTAAAGCTAATAAAGATAACTATAGTTGCACTAAAATTTGTCAATATTATGGTGATTTAAATCTAATCAATCGACAGAGTTAAATGTGGCTATAGAATATGGTTAATAATAATAATAATAATAATAATAATAATAATAATAATAATACTCTAAATTTTCGCAGCTTTATCAATAGTATGAAAATAACATGTCACCAGATCTTAATAGTTGAAAATAAAAAGAACAAAAAGAAAAAAGAAAAATAAAAATTATCGAGACAGTTATTTAGAAATGACTATAAAGTCCTTTATAGACAATATGACGAAAATCGGGGTGTTACATGACGCCTGTCAACGCTCTGGGAGGATTTCCAAGAGAAATGAGATGCCCCAAAAACCGATAATAGTGTGTGAAGTTTTTGATATATGGGGTTTAGACTTCATGGGACAATATCCATCTTCTTTCGGGAATAAGTACATTCTTGTTGCCTGTGACTACGTTTCAAAGTGGGTTGAGGCAATTGCCTGGCCCACTAATGACAAACATGTAGTCATACGGTTTCTTAAGAAACATATTCTATCCCGGTTTGGAGTACCTCGAGCGATAATAAGTGACAATGGAAGTCACTTTGCCAATAGAGAATTTGATAAGCTTTTAATGAAGTATGGGGTCACTCATAAGTTAGGCACTGCCTACCACCCCAGACGAGTGGCCAAGTAGAGGTGTCCAATCGAGGAATCAAAAGAATCCTGGAGAAGACAGTAAATTCCAACCTTAAGGATTGGTCAAAGAAGTTGGGTGATGCACTTTGGGCACACCGAACTGCGTTCAAGACACCCATAGGTATGTCACCCTACATGCTTGTTTTTGGCAAGGCGTGCCATCAACCCGTAGAGGTAGAGCATAAGGCCTACTGGGCAATATAGAATCTAAATATGGACGACGCATTAATCGGTGAGAGAAGGATGGCCCAGTTGAACGAGTTAGATGAGTTCCGCCTTCAAGCTTACGATTGTTCGGCAAAGTATAAGGAGAAGACCAGATGCTTCACGATAAGTTGATCAAACCACGTGTTTTCAACATAGGTGATGAGGTCCTTCTCTATAACACTCGCCTCCATTTGTTTTAAGGAAAACTTAAGTCGAGGTGGTCGGGACCGTATACGGTATTGCGAGTTTTCGACTCGGGAGCCATCGAGGTAACACATCCGAAGCATGGGACGTTCATAACGAACGGCCTTCGTCTTAAAAGTATGAGAAGTTGCCATTCGATGAGGCTCTCGAGATTGTGCATTTGACTGATCCCGAGCCTTGATCAATCTGTTCTGAGTCTCGTCATGGACTTTAAACATTGACGATTCTGCTATTATCACTCCACCATCACATCTTTCTATCCTCGTTTCCTCGTTCGTGCCGGTAGAATAACTTTGAAAAAACGGCACAGTATAAGTCATTTGTCGAGCCAACGACGTAAAACAAAGGCGGTCGGTGGGAGGCAACCCACCATTTTCTAAGTTTTCTGAGGTTTTGATAATAAATGGTGTTGGAATAAAGGTTAGAATCGCAAGGGATCAAGATTTCAGTGTTTTGCATAGAGCTGGGGTCGGACAAGCGTTCAACCTCTTCAAACGTCCGTCAGCCTGAGCTGGCCACCAGACGGGCGTCTCCCTAGGCAGACGCTCGTCCGTTCAAAATAGCCCAAATCTGTATATTTTCGTATAAGACAAACGAGCGTCCGGCTTGAGGCAAACGCTCGTCCAGTTCTTCATTGCCCAGGCAAACGCCCATCCGGATGAGGCGGACGCCCGTCTGACCCTCCTTCTATAATACCCCAGCCTCTTCGAATCATTTCAAATCAGTTTTCAAACACGCCAAACCCGACTCTTCACGCCCTTTTCACCTAAAATCTTCGTTTTTGACCCGATCGGAGCGATTCAAAGTCCCCCAAACACCTCTTGATATCTTCTTTTCATTTCACAAACCCAAATCCACCAACAAACACTTTTTGGCCAGATTCGAGACCCTAGCAAGGACGGTTTTCAAAGTACAAAATCAAAACTTTGGCCGTGTAGTGCATCGTTCGGGCTTCTAATCACTTCCATCATCATCCTAGCATCCTTATTGGTAAGAATCTCTAAGCTTTTCATGTTTTAATTCACGTTTTTTTTTGTTCGATTTTCGAGTCGACCCTTAAACGAACTGCCACTGATTGGGCTTGTTTTTCTTTGTTTTGTTTTGATGATGATCTGGGGGTGCCTTTAATTGATTATGGACGTCAGCATTACAGTTGTGGGTCGGTTTTGGTGTGGTTTGATTGGTGTTTTGTTGGGAAATCCCGTTTGGACGATAATCGGGTTGTGAATTGTGATGTTTGTGTTTGGGTTTGTTGTGGACGTTTAGAGTGAGATATAATGGTGCGTACTTGTGGTAAAGTGGGGGCCTCGGGCCAGAAACGTTTTGGGAAAGAAATAGCTCGGGATGCGGGTAAGAAGAAAAAGGTAGTTGAACCTAGACAGATGAACCCCAACCGAGGGATTGAGATCCGAGAGAGGAAAAACCCCCCTAGGGCCGCCCAGAGTCAGGCTAGGGTATCCTTGAGGGATGAATCAGAGTCTAAGACGGATGATAAGACATTGGTGCGGAAGAGAACAGTTGAGCCGGAACTTAGGGTTGAGCAAGAAGTGAGGGAGCCTAGGGCTGCACCTGAAGCTAGGGCTAAAGGGGGTGAGCCGATTGTGGAGCCGTTTAGAACCCAGAGAACAAGAACTGGAGGTCCCTCGATCCCGTTTGCAAGAAGGTTTATCAATTCCAAGGCTTTAGAGGTCTATTACAAGCACTACTTGACCCGCACAATGCTTACAGAGCGATCCTTCCATGAGTACAACGTGGATAAAAACTTCGTGAAAAACCTAACTGATAGGAAGTGGAAAGCATTGATGACAGCCCCGGAGGTGAAAGTAAATGCAACTTTGGTGCGTGAGTTTTACGCAATTCTTTCGGAGTCAAGCCTAGAAACGGGGATGGTTAAGGTTCGGGGGGTCTAAGTCCCGCTTAGTTCCAAGGTGATCAATGATAAATATGGAGTGGCCCCTTTTGAGGGTTTAGATTATAAGGAGGCAATAAAGGCAAAACAGGATGCGGGTGAGGACCCGTTAGAGGATCTCCGGTTGTTTGTATGCCCGGATGTACCTTGGACTCTTGGAGGCGGTGGGGTGAGAAAAGAGTTGGTCACGACGACGTGGGCGGAGGATTGGAAAGTCCAATGCCGATTTATCCAGAACCGGTTGCTACCTAAGAACAACCTGACCCATTTCCACATCGGCGATCTAGGGATGCTGTATGACCTCAATTTTAAGTTAAATGTGGATGTGGGTCAGGCCATTTCTGATGAGTTGGCCATGAACCAGAAGATCTACACCCACTGTCTGATTTGCCCTCATCTGATTTATAGCTTGTGTCAGGACGCTAGGGTCCCGGAGTATAAGGAGGATCACCGGCCTAAGAATCCTCGGTTTTTGCAGAGAGAGAAAGTAAGGACCCCGGCACAGCTAGAGTGTATGGCATCACAGCAGCCCAGTTCGTCTTCGGCTCCGACTCTGCCACCACCAGTTCCTTCTGTTTCTCCCTCCATGAGGATGAGGTTGAGCATGGCTAACAGTTTCCAGAACTGGATGGAGGATCAGCAGCAAACGCAGAACAACATTCTGACTCTCCTAATGCTGATGAGTGAGGGTCGACTACCAAGGGATCCGGCAGCGTTTGCCCCGAGTACCATGGACTACCACTTTTCGGATGATATCGAGCGGGCCATCACACAGATCGTGGCGGAGGATGCATCATCCTCTGACGAGGAGACAGCTGAGGCTGAGGCGGCCGAGACCGGAGCTCCCACCGATGCTCCTATAGACAGTGCCACCACTGCTGGTGAAGATGTAGCACCCGGCCATACGTGATTTTCTTTGTTTTATGCTGCTCCTTTTATCGTCTGCGCCCAGTGTTAGGGTTGTTTAGGAGCTGTTGAGTCTATTTGATACATTTGTATGTTAGTTGATGCTACTTTCGGTTTTGAGTTGATACTTTTATGATGGGTTTTGTAAGCCTTAAGGCACATTCGTACTTGTGTTTGGATTTTGGTACACATTGTGGATCATTTTTATATGTCAAACCTCTGTGGTTTTATCTTAGACAGTGCCACCACTGCTCCTTTAACCCATTTGGGTCATTTATCCATCTATAGCAATCCACTGTGTGCTTTACACTTGCATATCGGGTTTTCTGACGTGACAGGGCCGTTTTATTGTTATTCCCCCTCCCTACCCAATATTTTGGCACGTGGACCATGTCCCATGCATGCTCTGCTGTGGTTGTTTTTGTTTGGTATAGTGATTGGGGTTCGATAGCGCCTTTCTGCTCGGGTCTAAAGCTAAGTCTCCTTTTCTATCTCATTCACATACTGAGGACAGTGCTTCATTCTAAGTGGGGAGTGGAGACGACTTAGCTTTATTGTTTCGATTGATAAATGTACCATTAATTGTGATATGCTTAGTTAATGTCCGTTTTCAAGTTAGTTCGTGGCTTAAAATTTTAAAACTTTTCACGGTTTGACACCGCGTTGTATGCATGTTTCTCACGATGGATTTGGTGGATGTCTTAGTAGTCGAGTAATGTATGCCGGGCGATTTTACTTTGTCACGATACGAACCTTTTTATTGCACGGAGACCATGGTTGCACTTAGTCTGGTTGCTATACGCACTTGTACCACTAGTTTCGAGGTGAAATAGAAAGGTTGACCTAGGCTGGATACGGGATGAGAGTTATGGCGCTTCTTTGACCTAGCCAGAGCCAAATAAGCCAAAATCCCAACATTACACCCTTGTAACCCCTCTAAGCCTTGATAGGACGGTCTGACCACCGTCCGAAATGAGCCGTTTGGTTACTTAGCATGTATTATCCCTAACCCTGAGCTTTATTATTGGTCACATTTCTTTTGATCACCCTACGAGTGGACTTAATTATTACTTTAGACACACTTGCTGAAGCAAGTGTGGGGTGGGAGATGGTGCGTGTTTCGAGAGGAGTTAGTTAGTACGAGCTAGTATATGAAGTGGAGGAGCTCGAGGAATGTCTCGTGAGGCTTGTGGTTCGAAAAAAAAAAAGGAAAAAAATATGAAAAGCAATGGAAAAAAAAAAAAAGAAGGAAGTTTGAATAAAGTTGGAAATAAGGTCAAGGGAGGATGTTTTGAGAAGATGGAAGTATGATGTTAAAGTTGTGGTTGTTTATGAATGAGTACAGAAAGAATCGAAAGAATTTTGGTGTGGTTTGGTATGGTTTCAAAGCAAGAATACATGAAATGATTAGGTTCACTCGTGTTTTTCTCTTACTCCAGTCCCAAAATTTCCTTTCGATTAACCCCTTCCCGAGCTTGACATTATAACCCTTCAAGTCCTACTTGACCGTATTTAGCCTCGGTTGCCTCAATTAGTGGAGATTCTAGCCCGGTATGAGCTGTGTGTAGTCATTTGGCCGGTATTAAAAGCCGGTGATCATTTTGAGTGTAGCCCTCGGATTATATCACACACACTTCATTTTCGTGGTAAGGTAGAGTCAAGCGGTGTACGTTCAGTGTCTGTTTTGCTTTTGCCTTGATGTTGTGAGTGCTATGCATGTATCGTAAATTGATCCCATGGTCAGTTTTAGAGCGCCTAACTTACTCGGAGACGAGCAAAGGCTAAGTGTGGGGTGGTTGATGGGAGTCAACTTTACTGTACTTTGGTGTGCAGTTTAGCCCCCGTTTATCACCTTATTGGCATGTTTTGGGTAGATATAGACCGTTTCGAGAGTAATATCGAGAATTATATGCACGGGGAGTTAAACTGTCATATCGATGGTAAACTCCGCCTTTTTAGCGGTATTTCACTCTTTTCCGAGCACTTTTGTCTTGCGGAATTACGCGTGGTGTTTGTTTGTCTATGTTATTGCAGGACTTAGGTGACTCGAGGACCCGGAAGGCGATGTTTTGGACTATGAGATGTGTTCGTGGCCCGAATGTAGCATAAAAAGTGAAGAAAAGCCATGTTTGGAGTGAAGACAAGCCAGACGGGCGTTTGCTATACTCCAGACGGGCGTCTGCCGTGAAGCTACATCAAACGGGCGTCTGCACATCCCAGACGGGCGTCCACATCATTGACACTTCATTCAGAAAGTTTGATTTTCAGCTGGATGGGCGTCCAAAAGACCCCCAGACGGGCGTTTAAGTAGGTTCAGCCTGATTCAAAAAGCTCATACAACACAGACGAGCGTCCATGGTTCCAGACGGGAGTCCAAGGTTCGAAAAGCCTCAAGTCAGGATTCACCAGACGGGCGTTCAGAGGAATGCGAACGCCCGTCCACTAAAGACGAAACCCTAATATCTTCATATTTTCAAGGTGGACGGGCGTCTGACATGGACCAGACTGGCGTCCGGGACCGACAGCATCAGATTTTCGGCTTACTCTATAAATACGCAGCTCATTCAGCCCCTACTCATGTTTTGCCGACTTTAGACTTTTCTTAGGCGATTTAGGGGCAATTTTAGCATAGATTAAACACCCTTTGATCCCTTGATTCCCTAGATAACTTCCTTTGATTCTACACATCTTTTATAGCTTAGTTTTGCATTGCAATATCAAAGATTCAACTTTTTGGGTGCAACTATTTCTTCATATTTTCTGGATCAGATTATCAGCAGTTATATGGTAATGATGTTTCTTTTATTTATTGTCTTTAGTTCAATTTCCATTCTTTATTCCGTTATTAGCATAATTATGAGTAGATAAATTCATGTGTAGTCGAATTATGTGAAAGCGAGCGAAAACCCTAAGGGGGATGAGATTGGGAGTTGTGTAGTGCGTAAATTATTGTTTAAACGATTAATCCACGTCCTAAAACTTATTTTAACGTCTTTGAATTAGATTGATCACCTAGTTCACTGTCACACACATCGAACTTATAGATGTATTTTGCGTAGATTCGGCCTAGTTGTTAGGTCCGAACCCAATACAGAGGTTTGTCATCGTTGTTCGAGCGACTCTAGAGCTTAATCATCTTAGGTTAATCGGTTTTCTAAAGGGAGAATTAATTAACTTCACATAGGGTGGTTAGATCGAGTTGTTCAGTCTAATCGCTAGAATTAGGAGTTGGCACCCGTGGATGTCATTAAACTAAATTGGATCAGATTAGTTCGGTTAAGACACGCTACCTGTTAAGTCCTTCCTTAGGGGTAAAAGTAGCTCGTGGGATCATAGTTCGACTATACCCTTTAATACCTAGAAGTAAATTCATTAGTACATTCTTTAATTTTTGCATTAGTATAATACTCTCCACCATTATTTTGACCTGAACTAAGTTCTAAGTCGACTTTGGTACTTGAACATTACTCCCTGTGGATTCGAACTTGAGACCACTATACTACCGTTGACCCGATACTCTGTCCGTTAAAGTTAGCGGTTAGTTATTTTGCTATCACTTACCATGTAGAAAAGTTGTGTACACATCTAACTGCACAATTTCTAAGTCCTATTGTGCCACCATTGCTAGTAACACTATGATAGAAGTATGTCAGACTATTGGTGAGAATATCTTATCAAAGTTCACCCCTTCTTTCTGACTAAACCCTCTTGCAACCAAGCATGCCTTATACTTAACTCTTTCTGCCTCTGTTATCTATTCCTTCTTCTTGAAGATCCATTTGCAAGTAATAACTCTCCTATTAGTTGTATGTTTAACCAGATCCCAAGTATGCACTACAAGAAAAAAGGGTTTTAATGAGGGGAATTCCCATCATTAAAAGACGTTTTCCCCTTATTGAAGCCTTTCAATGAGAGGAAATTTCCCCTCATTGCAGCCTCCGCCGGTAAAAGTAAACAATGACGGGAAGACAGTTCCCCTCGTTGATTATTTATCACTTTTAATGAGTGCATATTCCCGTCATTAAATTGTTTTTTATGACGACAATTCCCCTTGTTATAAGGTCAATTACCCCTTACCAAATCATGATTTAATAATGAAAAATCCCCTCATTATACGGTTGTTTTTCCTCATTAAATCATGATTCAATGACAAAATAACCACTCATTATTAGGGCGTTTCCCCTAATTAAATAATGATGTAATGATGAAATATCCCCTCATTAGATAATTATTCAATGACGAAACATCCTCTCATTTTAGTTCATCTACCTCTCATACTTCACTATGCAAAAACTACCGATCATGAATCTATTGAATAAATAAGTCCATTCACCACATAACAAGGAAAACTCACACATTATATTCAAGCAACATGCTAGGAAGTTGTAAGAAAGCACATTTAAATTTACAAGTAGACGAAATTCTACTTCTCACAAACACTACATACCGTAAACTAGCAACATAGAAAATTTCAAAATAAAGTATTTCACAATCTAGCAACCAATGAGCTTTAAGCACGAAGCTTTGCAGGATTTCCCCAAACCGTGGGATTTGATTCTTTCTCATTCAAGTCTGTGTGTCCGTTATTTTGTTGCATAATTGGAGTTGTTAGTCTTCTTGGTAATCTGTGGTTTTGTACAAGCACAAAGGGGATTATGGGATTAGTGAGGGACAATTTTATGAATGCGAGAACTCTATCGCTACGTAATGTGCATGAATCACTTTCATGAGAATGACTCCTTAAGAGATCATAAAGTACCTTCTAGCTTTTTAAAAATGACATAATAATCTAATGCATATACATCAAACAAGGAAAATGAACAAAGTGTGTTTATGCAAAAGAATCATTTAGATCATATAAGTTACTCAAATGAACAAAACCTTAAAGGCCATAAGAATAATTCGTCCCTCTTGATCTCATCAGTGTATTTACCTGAAAACAGGAAAATGCCATAAGAATCTTAAAGGCCGCGAATTTTGGGGAAAGTAAAATCAAAACATTACGAACCTACAATATAACCAAAACTCAAATAATTGACCATCATTACAAAGTGCCTAAATTACAAAGATATATTCAAGAATTGGTTGAATTGTCTCATGTTCCTAATTAAGTGCATCAAACACTTTGGGAAAACTAAACAGAACGGAAAGTACCTAAAGTATAGGCACACATAAGCACATATATTGTACAGGAAAAGGAAAATTGAAGCTAGGCCAAAAAAAACAGCCTATTGAAGAGGGTCGGCCATACAGCTGTTTAAGTTTAGGTTATACAAAACAAACAAAACAGCCTGCCATTTGACTCAAAAACTAGAACTCAGCATACTTGGACTAAACAAAACAAAATTGCAAACATATGCAAGAACTTGAATGAGTATTAATAGCTATCAAGGCATAATGCCAATGGATCAAACCATTAACCTAGTTAGCAGATGCATAACATACACAGAACAGACTGAACTTCAGGATTCTATTCAAGCAGGTACAAAGACTGGACATACATACCTTACTCTATAATATAAAGCAAGCCTAGGCAGATGAAAGATAAATTGATCACAGAAAATGGACTGTAAATTTTAATCAGGTTCACATTTTTTTCCTCATAATAACATAAACGATCTCTTATTCATGCCCTAGCTAGACTCAAATTCCTATCTTATAGGAGTCTTATGCTGCACCTACAATGTGTTAAAAATGCATCATAGAAGGAAATGAAATGTATAGATGAGAAACATGTGGCTTATTGAGCAACTCTTTAAGAATAGAAGACATAGTATACTGAAGTTCTTTGGAAAGAACATCAGTTTAATTGCAGAGGTGTTCATGAACAGGGGTGATGAACATATGTTATTTTATACAATGTTCATGAATTTTTCTAATAGTGTACAATGCTGGAAAATAGACATAAACAAAAAGACAATATATTCCCCAAAAAGTTTTTATGTCAGAAAGACTAAAGGAATTAACAGACAAAATATTTATTGTTATTAATGTCAGCAGCACAACCCAATGCTTATATAGCCATACAATATAATCTAATAATAGATTTACTTGGACACTTGTCACACACTGCTCAAGTGGCACACAATATCTATCACCAATTACCATTATCATGTACATCATTATTATCCTTAACAGCCTCCCTCAAAAGACTAAGTGTGTTGTACTTTTTCTTGTAATAAAAAACCCGTACAAAGCACGTCAATGTGTGAATGCCTTAGAAACCGATAAAAAGACTGATCATCTTATAATGTGAATGTTAAACGGGTCTAAAAAGAGTAAACTATGATTTAGACCGCCTGACTATGTACTATAGCAAAAGGAGTGCAAAGACATATGTGTCAAAGCATAAACCCAATATATACACTTAAATAGTATGAAAACTTAAGCTACTTAGTTGTATTAAAAAATGATCAACAAGTTCATTTTGAAACTCTAAGGTAACTAAAGAATTCAAAATGAAATTATAAAACATTAAAGGAGTCAACAAAATGTTGATGCATATACTTGAACGTAAGTGACTAATGATGCAAACTCAACAAACTACTTCTATAACTATTACTGACATAGATATGCATAAGATCAAAATATTAGATGACATGACATTCACTGCATACACATGTATGTAACACTCTCAACTCAAATAATTAAGCAAACCCGGGCTGCTTGAAAAACAAACAACTAGAATGAACATGCTGGCATTTGTTTAGTATGTTTTAGGGACCAATTTGCCAACCAATTCTAGGAGTAACATTAAACTGGTCCTTGATGTAACGGTGACCTAGAGTCATTTGGTCTATCATGTCAATGTTGTGTGGTAGCCTCATCATGCATACATCAACCTCCATTTCTACACAGAAATTCAAACGAAATTAAAAAGAAATGCACAATAACCTTTCACTTATCAATGAATTTCATAACAGAACCCAAATCACAGCTTATTCAAAACTTGAAGAGGAACAAAAATAAAAAAAAGGAAATCGTACATGAATACAAGTTGATCGTCTTTCACAAGTTTCTTTACTAAATTCTGCATTTTTCCGCTCTGATTTCTCCACCACCATTGGAAGAACTCCTACAATACGAGTCGAGCTACCTCCATGAAATAACTACGTTATACTGATTTTCCTCAATTTATAGCATATATCAAACTCAAAAGTCCCACAAAGTTCATGTACTACTACACCTGTTCGACATAAATAAATTTCCGGTTCTTATCCGGTTGCTTGAACTAAAACATACTAAACAAATGCCAAAACAGATGGTCAATCCTTATACAAATCAAACAGATAGCTAACTTATTGCAAGTAGATTCATTAAGAAAAGACAGATGCATTCTTAACAGAAAAACAAAGCATGCAGATCATCAAACTTATGAGACAGGTCAGAACAAATGCCAAAACAGATGGTCAATCCTTATACAAATCAAACAGATAGCTAACTTATTGCAAGTAGATTCATTAAGAAAAGACAGATGCATTCTTAACAGAAAAACAAAGCATGCAGATCATCAAACTTATGAGACGGGTCAGAACACATGCATTTAACTTAGCAAATAAGGAAAGTAAGTGAGTAATCAAGACAACATATCAGACTGGACTCAAACCATACTTCTTAACCATTTAGCAGACATCATATTTACTCAAATGGAATGATGCAAAGCATATGAAATAGCATGTTACCAAACTAAGCATGGACTGACATACAGCTGGCACCATTATCAAATTCACATGAGCATACCCACTAAAACAAAGACTAAACACATATTGATCTCACATGATAGATTCAAAGTATGCAACCTGATCCATCAAATTATATCAAAATCAAGCAGACAGGTCAAACCATGGACTTAGGCAAACCATACAGATATGCAAAAGGCATAAGTTCATAATAGACTGAAGCACAGTCAAGCTGCTAGTGCAGACATGATCATAGACTCACAACTGGACTTAAAGACTATTAAACACAAAACAGATTACTAAGGTAAACAGATTTCTATAAAATCGAATAGTAAAACACCATCCCATACTATACAAATTGCAGCAAAATTTAAGCAATAAAATCACAGATTAAAACATAACCCATACTCGAATCTTCCGGGTTATCAATTAAATTACTGGAGAAATTCAAGGTCTGGAAATCCATTATGACAAGCACAAAATTTCGACTAACCCGCAATGATACCTAACGATTTCCATTAATAGATGAAGAGGAGGTACGACGAGGGCAGACGAAGACGACGAGCGACTGGCCGCGAGAGAAGATGAAGAACAGCGTGTAGCTAGCAACGAGAAACGAGCAACGATTAGCAAGCAGCGAGAACTAAGCAATGAGCGGCGAGAGTGAATGAAGAGAAGCAACGGCGAGCAGTAGGCAGTGAAGGGCCGAGGACAAGAAAATCGATGGTCATAGCGGGGGAAGGAAGAGGTGAGGGTTTAGGGTTAATATTTTTTGGTACTTTTTCTTTTTGACGAGAACAAAATGCAGAGTGATACTCTGGTTACTTTGAAAAAAAATGCGGTCAAAAATATTAATAAAAAAATTAAGATAAAAATATGAAGCAATAATGAGGGTTTCATTTTTAATGTATAAATAATGACCGGACTACTGATCAATAATGACGAGATTTAAAACTTTGTCCTTAAGAACATTATAAGTATCATTTAGTGACGAATTTTCGTCCTCTCATTAAATTCCCCTCATTAAAACTCTTTTTTCTTGTAGTGATGATTCTTCAGTAATGACTCCATTTCATCTCCCATGCCAGCAAGCCATTGAGATGCTTCAGAACATGCCATTGCTTCCTGGCGATGACAAATTATGTCACCTTAATAATTCTGGCCCAAATATGAATCTAATGAAGAACACTCAAGAACCCTAATGCCTAAAAGAACGTGGTGGTGGGTTTTTGGTATTGCGGCTGAGTCCAAGACTGTATCTTAGATTGCCTACGTATCCTGTTATGTTCCAGGAATCAAGCCTTACGTAGTTCCTGGATTGGGGTATTTATAATGACAACACTTGCCTAAACCCTAAGGTTAAGTCGGCTTATGTTATTGTCAAACTTACCCTTTAATGGGCCTTAAACCCTTGCCCAAGCTATCGCGGTTAATGGGCTTGGACAGCTGGTGTGGACCCTGTCCTCGAGTCGATACTTCCGACCTGCGGTGATCGACCCTAGACTCGTTGTCCTACACTGCTAGCTAGTGTGGACTCTGTCCTCATGGACTTGTCTTCTCACACTTCTCGATAGTCGATCGTCGTAGCCTGGCGTCTACTAGATGGCCTTAGCCTCGAGCCTGGGCATCGACATGAATACCTTGGTGTTTTATCCATAATACTGTTTTATGACCAATCGATAGACGACACGTGGAAGAGTGAAACCCGGTATCATCACTTCCCTGTAACTAGAAGGTTCAAAACCATCCATTTCTTCTGCAACTTGAAATGCATATCCAACCATATCATCAAACCCATACCTCTTGGGATGTACCCCAACAATAGATCTCTAGCTCTACTGACAGCTATACTTTGCTCACCCATGTTCTCTGTTTAACGCCCAACTGACATTTGCTCAGCTGAATGGCTTGGATTCAGTTCTGGTTCAACAACCAGATCAGATGAAAACTGACTTGGATCAGTTGATTGTTGCATTTCAACTGACTCCATCTGAAGCTCCACCTTACCGTCAGTTTCCTCAGTTTCAAACTTGGTTTCAGTTTCATTTATCCTCCCCACCGATGAACTGAGCATAGAATTTTAATCAAAAATGGTATCTCTATGAGAATAACTCTGTTTTCTACTGATGACCAAATTATGTACCCCTTTACTCCATCAGCATACCCCACAAACACTCTTTTCTTGGCTTTTGGTTCCAGTTTCCCTTCACTGACATGATAGTAATGTTGGTCCCTTGGAAAGGCTGACACAAGTTTAGAGGGGGCCTCACAAACCAAAAACCAAAAACTGAATCCGTAACCAGATGGAGTTCGATCTTAAACTTGTGTGGAGTTAAGCTAACTTACCTGAGTATAAGTCACGATTGACTGATGCTTAACTGATTTAACCAGTGTCTCAGATTTTATGCAATGAAAAATAACAAGTAATAAATTTATAAATCCGGTATACCCCAAGTGTAGGGATCGTAGCATAGCGATTAATACCGGAGTCGATCACAGGGAATCGGGGTATCTAGTTCATTAATTTTCCTAAGATTGATACTATTATTATTAAAACCTAAAATAACAAAACGAAAAGATAAACTGGACAGAGGATTGTCAGTCCAAAGCCAGGAGAGATCGTTGCGAAAAACATAAATAAATAAAGCTACAACTAAGAAAAACGATAAAACTAACGAATCATGATAATGACTGAAGCAAATCAACATCGAACAAACCATGATCCACCATCCCGCAACCCTTATTCTCCTCTCTGGATTATCTCATGATGATCTAATTAAAGATGTGGTTCACCTCTCATAAGTATGAATTCCTACTCTCGTAGATAATTCGCCTATTAATCTCTCATCTCTCGATCTATAAGATTGACGCTATCAAAACAAGGTGTAAGATCTCTCAATCTAGCGACCTAAAAATCTAACCTATCAGCTCTCGTTATGTCAAGGTTAAAAATCCCAACTTTCCTATGGTGATCTAAGGTTTACACCGACTCTCGTCATACGGTAAACATCAATAACAACAATCTCTCGATATGCGTTGCATAACAAATAATCAAAGGAAAGAAACAAGCTTTAATTAAAACACTCACAAAATCATCCAAAGAAAGAATAAAAAACGCTGCTGGAAAATCTCCCATGGCTGCTCCAAGTTCAGGACAGCACCATGGAGTCGAACAAGAACAGAAAACGAAAACAAAAACCTAACTAATCCGCAACCCCAGCCTCCCCAAAGGGGCTGGGGCCGCCTAGGGTTTTTCTCTAATGATTTTGTATCAATAGGTCTCGATAATATATGTTTAGGGTTGAAATCCGCGCTGCTATTTATAGATGTTTAATTCGGCTGTGCTGATGTCGGTTTAAGGATGCCCGTCCACTCCTTTGGACGCTCGTCTATTCTTCTGGACAGAGGTGAACGCTCGTCTAATAAAAATATGCACATCCTGTATCGAACAGCTTCTCTTGGACGCCCGTCCAGTATTTCAGACGTCCGTCCACCCAAACTTCATGTTGAACGCTCGTTCAAGTCCTTGGACGTTCGTCCACCATCTTCACTTCAACCTCAAACTTGAGCTCCAATCTTCTTCCTTCTTCTTCTACTTGCATTCAGATCTTCAAATGAACACCATTCAAGCTCGTTCCACCTCATGCAAGCGTACCTACATCACGATAAAAACATGCAAAATGTAACATCTTACATCTAAAGATATTTATCCAATAAAATCACATAGTTAGCTCGATTTTGCACTTTAATACTTCTAAAACTCATTTGCTCAATATTTCAATATAAAGCTCGATTTCTATGAAAAACATCCAGATATGGGGGAAATTGACATAAAATATATCCTTATAAAACGTATAAAATCACCCTTAACAACTCCCTCACACTTAAACCTTGCTCGTCCCAAGCAAGACAAAACAAAAACTAGGCGTAGGATAACAAAATTCCAACCAAAAATACATACAGTCATTTTCAACAAATACAAAGCATATGTAATAAATCAGACGTTCACCCCGGTGTGTGTGCATAGCCATATTAAACTTCCACTAAGTCCACACTTGAATTTTTCTCAAGCAACTAGCAAATACCCATCTAAACCAGCAATAAACGACACTTATAACACGCACCCTACAAAACATAACATGTCCCGAAAAGGATAATAAAATGCGTTTAGGATCTTTCCGACATACTCAGAGGATAATCCCTACAACATGCCTTTCAGTTTATACTGGGGATAAGGTAGACGATAACTAAGTCATTCTTTTCACTACCTTATGTAAGTTGATTTAATTAAAATTTTAAATTTAGACACAAATCAGAATACGCTTTTGCCCTCATAGTAGAATAGGATATTCGAGATATACCCTACCTTACTCAAATCATAAGGCAGCTTTTTCTGACTGTCGTGAGCTTCTAGTCATCATAGTGGTATAGGACATACGTGGTATACCCTATCGCACTCAAATCATTGACTAGCTTCCGACATACTCAATCTTGTTATTAAACAACTTTCCAGCACACTTAATAGTTATATCTTACTTATCACATTCAAACCTAAGACATTCACAGTATATCATACTCCGACTCTAACCACAAACTATTATAATTCTCCGAACATGCATATTAGCACTAAGTACAAAATTATAAGATAATCGAAAATTACTAATCCAAACGGATACAAACTTTATATTTTAGCTCATCATTTAATATGGCTCGTGAAAAATAATATCGGGTGAAACATCCAACCTACTAAACATACAGTATACAGCATCAATGACTATATAGTATCGTAGTTGAAAATCAAAAACTAGTAAGCCAAGCAAAAATGAATGTACTCGCTCGAGACAAAACAAAATTCTGTTAAAATTTTAAGATTCAGCACTTTGTAAGCATGGTATAAAAATTAAGTTCTCAGCATGGTAATCATAATTAAATTGGGCAAATATCATATAGGTACTAACTAACCAACCAAACCTTCCCCCACACTTAAACCACAACATGTCCTCATGTTGTGCAGAATTAAAGAAAAGATAAAAGAACTTAGCTGATGTGGTAATGATCCAAAGATTGGCTGAAGAAGACAACAATGGTGATGTCATATGGAGTCCTTCCCAGCTTCAAATCCAAAGTTAACTTGACAAAACAGCGATAAATGTACCTGCGCCACTTGAAAAACATGGCAGTATCTCGGGGAACATAGGGGGTATAACACGGAAAAATTAATCATAAACAAGATAGAAGCACAAGATATAATTGCTCAGATGGAACAATCACCACACAGGGAAAACACAGGACACCTAAGCGTCAAACATAAAGCCACAGAAGCTTTACAATACAAATAAGCCTAACATGTGCATACAGAAATGAGGATAGAGGACACTACAAAGTAGCAGGGCTAGGTGCACTAAAAAGATAAATAAAAATAAAAGAAAAAAACAGAATAAAATACAATGCAACTAAATGATATGCAACTATACTAAAAAGGCAAAACGAAAATAAAGAAAATAAACTAGCCCAACTAATTCCATAGATGTCGCCCTAATCTAAGCGAGGTCAAATATATAAACATCTACTCAATAACGCCACAGAAGCGCAACAAAATTCGATTATGCAAAGCCACAGAAGCTTGCCATGTGAAGTGTAGACGTGCCTTTAACAACCCTAACACCCTAGATAGACGACAAAAGGAACAGCATAAGTCAAATTTGGAATCACGTCTAGCTAGGTGAATTACTCAACATGGATTGCAATAGATGGAAAGAAAACAATAACGGTGAAAGAACATGACATCTACGCATATATACAACGGCCACAGAGGCTCACATTAAAACATCCATGTCAATTAATGAAGCATGTATATAAAAATTAATCAATTATTTAACATGGATTAGTAGATGGAAAGATATAAACATGCAAGTTCAGAACATCTACGCATATATAAAGAGGCCACCAGAGGCTCACATAGGAACAACCATGTCAAATAATAGACGTATGTATCAAGATAAAATCTATTCACAAAAAAAACTGACAGACTGGACTGGCGTTCAGTCAAGACAGACGGACGTTTAAAGCATATTCAGGGTGGACGGACGTTCAGGCATGCAGACGCCCGTCTAGAACCACATAGAGCATACGGGCATTCGGGGAAAAAGACAAACGCTCGTCTGACTCTCTAAAAACATAACAGCGTTGATGCGTTTTGGGACGGACGGGCGTTCACTTACTATGGACGCCCGTCTGACACAGCAGAACAGCACAGAAGACTCGACCTATATCATGCAGAAGACAGCAGCAACCCCAGAAATAACCTAATATCATATCATTAAAACAGAAACCCTAGTGTTTATTAAAAACGAAAACAAAACTATGAAACCTAAAAACGACAATAGACAACCTATGAAACCTATCAAACCTAAAAAAAATGTTCGTGACAAAAATAGAAAAATTAATGAAAACTAGACAACCGTACCGATTCCCCGGCAACGGCGCCAAAAACTTGTCACGGATTTTATGCAATGAAAAATAACAAATAAATTTATAAATCCGGTATACCCCAAGTGTAGGGATCGTAGCATAGTGATTAATACCGGAGTCGATCACAGGGAATCGGGGTATCTGGTTCATTAATTCTCCTAAGATTTATACTATTATTATTAAAACCTAAAATAACAAAACGAAAAGATAAACTGGACAGAGGATTGTCAGTCCAAAGCCAGGAGAGATCATTGCGAAAAACATAAATAAATAAAGCTACAACTAAGAAAAACGATAAAACTAACGAATCATGATAATGACTGAAGCAAATCAACATCGAACAAACCATGATCCACCATCCCGCAACCCTTATTCTCCTCTCTGGATTATCTCATGATGATCTAATTAAAGATGTGGTTCACCTCTCATAAGTATGAATTCCTACTCTCGTAGATAATTCGCCTATCAATCTCTCATCTCTCGATCTATAAGATTGACGCTATCAAAACAAGGTGTAAGATCTCTCAATCTAGCAACCTAGAAATCTAACCTATCAACTCTCGTTATGTCAAGGTTAAAAATCCCAACTTTCCTATGGTGATCTAAGGTTTACACCGACTCTCCTCATACGGTAAACATCAATAACAACAATCTCTCGATATGCGTTGCATAACAAATAATCAAAGGAAAGAAACAAGCTTTAATTAAAACACTCACAAAATCATCCAAAGAAAGAATAAAAAACGCTGCTGGAAAATCTCCCATGGCTGCTCCAAGTTCAGTTCGGGACAAGCACCATGGAGTCGAACAAGAACAGAAAACGAAAACAAAAACCTAACTAATCCGCAACCCCAGCCTCCCCAAAGGGGCTGGGGCCGCCTAGGGTTTTTCTCTAATGATTTTGTATCAATAGGTCTCGATAATATATGTTTAGGGTTGAAATCCGCGCTGCTATTTATAGATGTTTAAGTCGGCTGTGCTGATGTCGGTTTAAGGACGCCCGTCCACTCCTTTGGACGCTCGTCTATTCTTCTGGACGGAGGTGAACGCTCGTCTAATAAAAATCTGCACATTCTATATCGAACAGCTTCTCTTGGACGCCCGTCCAGTATTTCAGACGTCCGTCCACCCAAACTTCATGTTGAACGCTCGTTCAAGTCCTTGGACGTTCGTCCACCATCTTCACTTCAACCTCAAACTTGAGCTCCAATCTTCTTCCTTCTTCTTCTACTTGCATTCAGATCTTCAAATGAACACCATTCAAGCTCGTTCCACCTCATGCAAGCGTACCTACATCACGATAAAAACATGCAAAATGTAACATCTTACATCTAAAGATATTTATCCAATAAAATCACATAGTTAGCTCGATTTTGCACTTTAATACTTCTAAAACTCATTTGCTCAATATTTCAATATAAAGCTCGATTTCTATGAAAAACATCCAGATATGGGGGAAATTGACATAAAATATATCCTTATAAAACGTATAAAATCACCCTTAACAACCAGCAGCGGATTATTGAATCATGTGTAAAACTTGAGTTATTAGTTTGAATAAGTGTAATGCAATGATGTGCTGACTCAGTTTCTTCATTTTGCTGAGTGTGATCTATAAAATATAATACAACAAGTAAATACGTAAAGTAACTAAATAAATAAGACAAAATTTGTAGAGGTTCAGGTGGTGTAATCCTATCAGTCCTCACTTCCCTTTTGATGTGGAGGAAAATTCCACTTGAACTTTTTGAGGTAGCTCGATTACACAAAGTCCTAAATAGATAGTCCTTGGCTAATCCATAGCTTCATTATCTAAGCAACTATAGAACATGTAGAATTCCTACTCTACAACAGCTTGCACCACTGGTCCTTGAAGGGTTGTATTGCCTCTTCACCAGCTCATCACAAACACAGACTTCCTGACTGCAGCTCAACTGTCCCTTACACCTTCTTGGTGTTTCACAGTGTAAGGCCTTTGATAAAATCAAAGTTGAGACTTGAATCAATAACTATGATTCAACTTGTGATTTGAGCTTCTTCTTGATGTATATGATATGCTCAAGCTCTATTTTTCTTCAAGTGTTTGATCTTAATGTTTCTTTGATTGTTAGAGAACACTTTGAAGATTTCTTGATCTTGCAATAAAGTATGTGCAGGAGTTCTTTTGATTCACTTTCCCCTTTAATAGAATCTTTCTTGATAAATTTATTCTTAGAACTCCACGCTTCTTCTTGATGTAGAGGTGACCTATTTATTGTGGTATCTCCAACGGTTAGAAAGAATTTGAATGTTTGAATCTGAATCCTTGTATCCCTTTATGGTCCTGCTTATACTGAAGTGTGTCAGTGTACTTTCTGGCATTTCTACCAGTCAGATTCTTCTTCAGTTTTCATACTTCCAGCTTGAAACTGATCTTCTGTGATCTAGTCAGTTTTCAGCTTTTAAGATAATTAACTGAGTTTTTACTCTTCTTCAAAAACTCAGTACTTTGATCCTCATTTGATTATAATTGATTTAACCAGAGTACACCACATCTTCATAAATCATCTAAGATTATGATTCTTAGTTCTATATACAAGATCTATAAAGTCAGTTCAGATCATCACAGTCTTACCTGAATTCTAACTTTACAGTCTCGGATTTAATCTTCATAACTTAGTTTGAACTCTCAGTTCTTCAGCCTTCAATAACTAAGTCTGCGTCCCTCAGTTCTTCTTGTTCTAGATAAGTCAACCGAGTCAGTGTCCCTTAGTGAACTTCCCTTCTTCAGTTCTATGTTCTGAGTCAGTTTTCTCATTCTTCAATTGTGAACTCAGTTTTCATAGTCTCATCAAGTCAGTTATTTGTTTTCTCAGTTTGATCCTAGATTTATTATGGGGCTTGTATGATTTACTACAAATATCAGACTCTATTAAGTCCTATACATTAATGTCTAGACATCTTTTTGCTTGCACTATAACAGCTAGTTATGACACTTCGTCAATGGGGTTTTTAAAATAATAACTGAATAACTTACGAATCATCATCAAAACATAAATTTTATTTCCAACAATTTCCGCCTTTTGTTGATGTCAATATCCTCCTTAAAGCAATGCAAAAAGATAATAAAAAACACAAAGAACTGAGAAACTGAATTTCTATTGATGATACTGAGTTACAGTGTATAAATTATTAAAAAAATATAACAGTATGTGAAAAAGAAACTAAGTTTCAGCTTCCTTTCCCTTTCCTTGTTCAGTTTCTTTAATATGCTTGTCATTCAGCTCAGCAATCTTCTTCATGGCAAGATTTGTTGAACTGCTCTCAATCCCATTGATATTTGCCCAAATATTCCTAGAGTGTCATATTATGCATTCTGAAAAACTTGCTCTTGAACAAAATTGCGAATAAGAACACAGTTTTCTTCAACTTCTCACTTGTGGCGGTCTTCAATAGATCTTCAATAAACTCAGATTCAGTTCTTATGACTTTCTTCTCTGCTTTCTCTAGAGTTCCATTTGTCTCCCACTTGCTCAACTTTTTCCAATAATGTACAAGGACTTTCTTCATGATTATAAAACTTTCTACAGCTTGTTCTCTTGATTCACCTTCCTGAGTGGGTAGCTCCATGAAAATACTGTAAAGTTATGGATCTAAACCAAGTCTCTTCTCAGTTGGTTCAGAGAATTTTCTAATCAGCTCTATTTCTTCATCAGTCATGTCCCCTCTGGCTTTCTTCAGTTCGACTAGTTTCTCATCTATGCTTTCCAGAACTCCAGGCATTTCAGCTACATTGACTTGTAAGATGGCTTCACTTTCCCCCTTATTGACGTCATCTTTATGAATCAAACTCCTCATATAAGAGTTCAAGTACTGTTGATTTGATGCCAATATGGTTTGTCCAACCACGGAATCATTCATAGCATTTTCTATTAGAAGCACCCTATCATGTACATTAGTGTCCATACCTACTATTCTCTGCTGAGTTTCAGTTTTTCTAGCTTTAGTTTCAATGGACGCCTTCCTGATTGCGATCAATGTGTCATGGCAATCCTATTTGACACTGTCCAATCTCTTTTCCATGCTAGATCTTTCATTTTTTTTATTCCATTGATTGTAACACTTTCCCAAAGATGCCCATGTCTTCATTCAGTATTCTCACAAGCTCATTGAATTTGTACTTTATGAACTCAGCTTGTGTTGGCACACCTTTCTCAGTTTCAGCTTTCTTCTCTATTTTACCTTCCTCAGATGCACATGCTTTCTCAGCTTCTTTCTTATCTTTTGTTAGTGGAGAGATGTATCTTTAAGTTTCTCCTTATACTCTTCAGACTTCCTTCTTACTTCAGACTGTCTTCTTAATTCTTCTAGAGCAGACGGATCAGTTTCCCTTACTGGTGACAGTTTCACATCAAACTCGTCATCAGTTTCTTCTCCAGCTTGGTCAACTTCAATTTTTGCTATTTCGAGCACTCCTCTATCAATCGGTGATTGATATCCTTCTTCCTCAGTCCGAGTCTCAGAGTTTGAATCACCACTTTCATCAGAACTTACTTCATCGGAATTTTCTTCATCTTTCTTTGACTTAGAAGTTTCTCCTCCATTAAACTTCTTCCAGTAACTGTTAATGAGTATCCACTACTCAAAAATTCTTCAGAGCTGAAAAGCTGGGATAAATGAGTAATGTTAAACCGGTCGAAGACCCATTGCTCTGTGCTTTTAATTCTTCTAGCTGGCTTCTTTGATTATCTATTGGGATGAACTTCCAATGTTGATAAGCATCATGTCTCCTACAGTCAGCTTCAATCAATTTCGCAATGTTGACAGACGGATCAAGCTGGGTTGTAACAACTTCAGTTTCTCAAGGAATCTTCAGATTAGATTCAGCTAGAGCCTTAACTTGCTCTTCAACTTTCTCAGTTCTTGTTTTGTTGGATTCCCCCTAGGCAACAACTAGGATGACAGATGATTCAGCTTCAATTTCAGGAACTTCAGTGACTTGCTAAGTTCCCAGATCCTCTTCAGCAACAACTCCTTTATCAGCTACAGGTTCATCTTCAGCTATCAACTCAACAACTTGTTCAGGATTTTCTTTTGATTCAGCCGTCTGAAGCTTACATAGTTCTTTGTTTGGTTCAGTTTCCAGTTCAGCAACAGGTTCCCTTCCTTCCTTATTTTCCTCAGCTTTCTTTTCAACTATGTCTTCAACTTTATCAACTTCCTCTTTAATTTCTTCTTCATCCAGTGTGATGACTTGTTGTGGGGTAGATTCAATCTTAGCAGCTTCTTTCCCTTCAGGTTGAGAAGCTTCCAACTCTCTGATTGATTCTTCATATTCCAGTCTGGATGTTGATTTTTGTGGTGTAGATCTTGATATAGAAATCAAGTTGAGCATTGCGATTACACCAGGTCCAATCAGTTCCTCATCACTATCAGTTTCTTCATCATCAAATTCAGTTCTCAGGGTTTCTTCCCCCTGAGTGTCAGCTTCCGGTAGTGATGGAATGATTGTTTGAACATCTTCAACTGATTCTTGAACAGGTGCAACTTCAGCAACATATTGGGTAGGGTTTCAGCTTCGGCTCTTTGTTTCTTCAATTGTCATAAAGTTTCTGAAGTTATAGATTTTGCTGGTGATGGTTCCTTCCTTTTTTTAGTTTCTACGACGGCTTTGGCTTTCTCCAAATCATCCAGTTTTCTTTTTCACTCTTTCAGTTTTTCAAGATCTTCTCATGATTCCTTTGTTGTGACCTTCTTGGACGATCTTTTCCTTTTCTTTTTAGGTTCAGCTTCAGAACCTTCTATTTTCCTCTTTCCAGATTTAATCTTCTCATCTTTTGCTGCAATTTTACCATCAACAACTGCAGTAGACCTCTCCTTGCAATCCCAAAATGGTCAATAATCCTTTGTGCCAATAATGCAAGTGTATTTTTGTGATAAAATCACCCTATCTTTTTGTCATTTTTCTTCTTGGGTACATCAGAGGATTGTGCTTTTAGTTGATCCAGAATGTACCTCTGCCAATTGAAGTTTTCTTCAAACCAAATAACATACAACAAATCTATCTTGGTGCCAGAATGATTGCTAAAATTGTCTGTGTTTCCTATTACGCAATTTTGCTAATATCTTGGTCAAATAATTGAACTCAGGTTTGAGGAAACTGTTGCCCTGACAGAGAGACATTAGAATCTCTTTTATTGCAATGTCCTTCCACAACTTCCCTCTTTGCTCTTTGGTTACTTTAAGAGCAGAAGAGTATTCAGACTTCTTAAAACCAAAGATTTCTGCAATAAGGTTTTCAGTAACCTTAATCTCCTTCCTATTAACCTTGGTTTTTTTTTCTTCTTTTAAGGCTGTCCTTCCAAACTCATAGAAATCGCCTATGCTCTCCGGACACACATTCTCCATGAAAATGTTGAACACTTCTTCAAAACCCTTGATATTTCTGTTCTTGACCACAATTTGCTTGGCAAGATCTGAATTAATGTACTTTTCCATAAATTGATCAAGTGAGATGATCAATCCGGGTTCAACTCTAGTTAAAGTCATGATTTCTGATTGTTGGAGTGAATTTTGAGAGAATTTGAAGATTGAAATAATTCTTTCAAACTGGGGGATAAACGAAACTGAATGTAATGATTTTGCTAAAGGTAATATAAAGGTATTTATAGATGGTAGATTTGGTAGTTTTAAAATCTGAGTGGGAATCAAAGTGTCTCGTCATAAATCACATCTGGTGTTGAGATGCTAAAAAGGTGGTGAGTGGAGAAGATGGATGATTGAGATTTGTGTAGGATGACTTTTCTGCCAAGTGTTGCTTGTATTAGTAAATGTAATTGATGCGCTGTATCTCCAGCTGTAAGATTTCAGCTTTGATCTTATCCACAACATGATCAGTCTTCGGTTAACTGTATCTTAGTTTTAATTTTCTTGATCAGTCATTGATATCTTAGTTATGACAATGTCAGTTTTCCACAATTCCTTCGTAGTCAGTTTTCACCTGCAAAACAAATTGAGAACTTTTTGGTACCCATATCTGTTTGGGTTCTTTTTTATTAGCTTTTGGGTTAACTCTTAAAGATGACTTTTTTTCCTTAGAATTAATCTCCTTTTTGAGATCATTCACTTTTCTCCAATTTGATTTCATTTCTCTCACATGTCTTTCTTGACCTTTTGACTTGGAAAAGTCAGTTTTCACAAAATTCTTGTTTTGACTCGATCATCTTTTTCTTGAAAATTTTGTGGGACTGAGTGATCATGGGTTCATTCCAGTCTTCATCAGTAAGAAAGAGTCTCCCTTTCCTCCTGCATAAATTATTCCATGAATGAGTGTCATTTTTAGGTGAATATGACTTGAATATTTTATTGACTGATTTTGGATCAGTTTTGCCTTTTTCTGCCCTTTACGTCTTTTTGTAGAATCTGTCAGTTTGTGAATTGCTACCAACTGATTTTACAGTTTTGTCAGTTTCTGATCGGGGCTGTGATGAGTTTTTGTCAGTTCTAACAATGTTGTCAGCTTTTTGAGTTCCCGACTTTTGTGCAACCACAAACTTAGGTGCAACTGAACTAGGTCAGAACATAGAATTCTGTTGATTGTCAGACCCTAAACCTGTTCTATCTCCAAACGGCTTTCCTGGTTTGAACTGAACTTTAGGAATTGGATCAATTGATGATTTTGTGATATTTATTACTTATGTTATTTCATCAGTTGAGCAAATTTCCTTAGTTCCATTGTTAGCCTTGATGAAATTAATCTCATCATTTAATCTTACAACTTCAGCTTTCAACAATTCTTTTTCCTATTTGACATTCTCATAATTCTTTTGAATTTTCTCTAATTCCTTTATGAGTATGTCCAAGGTTTCATTAATCTACATTTCTATGATTGTTTATGGTAGTGTGACAGTTGGATGTAGGAGCATTTACCTCATGATGTTTAATCAATAAGTTGTCATGTACAGCTCATTCATTTTGCACTATTTGTTTACCTTTACTTGATATGGCATTGTCCTTAGCGGGTTTGTCTCCAAATTAAACAATTTCTTCATCACTTTCAAAGTGATCTTGTGCAGCTAGACTTAAGGGCAGATTCTCATGATTCTCATGGCTGTTGGTGATCATTGGATCTTCAACGAATGTGTCGATTAATTTATCTTGACTGTCAGCAATAAGAGCCTGCAATTGGCTTTTACATTCACCAAATCTTAAAAATGAGTAATTAATTAAACTCCTAAAGTGATGCGGTGTATCCATGATACAATTTTTTAAAAATCCTTAAAAAAAATTTGAAATAACGGGTGACCGGTTACTTCAAACAGACAAACAGATAGTGAGGTTCAGCTATAGATCTCTTCAAAGTAGAAAGCTTGTTCCGATACCAATTGTTGGTATCGGAATAACTAATGGCCAATTATTTCAAACTGATAAGGCTCAATCGGAGATCTCTTCAAGGTAGAAGATTTGTCCGATACCAATTGTTGGTATTGGAATATCTGATAGCCAGTTATTTAAGCTAAAGACTCGAATAAGTAACAACTTTGGATCACATTCAATAGGAAGACATGCTCCGATACCAATTTTTGGTCCCTTGGAAAGGCTGACACAAGTTTAGGGGGTGAATAAACTTGTCTCCAAAAACCCAAAACCCAAAACTGAATCCGTAACCAGATTGAGTTCGATCTTAAATTTGTGCAGAGTTAAGCTAACTTAGTTGAGTATAAGTCACGACTGACTTATGCTTAACTAATTAACCGGTAGCGGATTATTAAAGCCTTTGTAAAACTTTTTTTTTCGAGGGAAGCCTTTGTAAAACTTGAGTTATCAGTTTGTATGAAATGAAATGCTGTGCCGACTCGGTTTCTTATGCTTGCTGAGTGTGATCTATAAAATATAATACAACAAGTAAATGCGTAAGTAACTAAATAAATAAGACAAAATTTATAGAGGTTCCAGGTGGTGTAATCATGTCAGTCCTCTCTTCCCCTGTGATGCGGAGGAAATTTCCACAAGAAATTTGAGGTAGCTCGGTTACAAAAAGTCCTAAACTGATAGTTCTTGGCTAATCCCTAGCTTTACTATCTAAGCAACTATAGAATAGGTAGAATTGCTGCTCTACAACTGCTTGCACCACTGGTCCTTGAAGGGTTGTATTTCCACTTCACCAGCTCATCACAAACACAGTATTCCTGACTGCAGATCAATTGTCCCTTACACCTTCTTGGTGTTTCACAGTCTAAGGCCTTTGATAAAATCAAAGTTGAGACTTGAATCAATAACTATGATTCAACTTGTGATTTGAGCTTCTTCTTCTTGATGTATATGATATGCTCAGGCTCTGTTTTTCTTCATGTGTTTGATCTTAATGTTTCTTTGATTGTTAGAGAACACTTTGAAGATTTCTTGATCTTGCAATAAAGTATGTAGCAGGAGTTCTTTTGATTCACTTTCCCCTTTAATAGAAGCTTTCTTAATATATTTATTCTTAGAACTCCGCGCTTCTTCTTGATGTAGAAGTGGCCTATTTATAGGGGTATCTCCAATGGATTGAAAGAATTTGAACTTTTGAATTTGAATCCTTGTATCCGTTCTTGGTCCTGATTATACAGATGTGTGTCAGTGTACTTTCTGACATTTCTATTGGTCAGATTCTTCTTCAGTTTTCATACTTCCAGGTTGAAATTGATATTCTGTGATCTAGTCAGTTTTCAGCTTTTAAGAGCCTTAACAGAGTTTTTACTCTTCTTCAAAAACTCAGTACTCTATTCTTCATCTGATTATAACTGATTTAACCGGAGTACACCACATCTTCATAAATCATCTAAGGTTATGATTCTTAGTTCTATTTACAAGATCTATAAAGTTTGTTCAGGTCATCACAGGCTTACCTAAATTCTAACTTTACAGTCACGGCTTTAATCTTTATAACTGAGTTTGAACCCTCAGTTCTTCAGTCTTTGATAACTGAGTTTGCGTCCCTCCATTCTTCAGCTTCTAGATAATTCAACCGAGTATGGGTCCCTTAGTGAACTTACCTTCTTCAGTTCTTCAATTCTAGGTCCTGAGTCAGTTTTCTTTATTCTTCAATTGTGAACTCAGTTTTCATAGTCTCATCAAGTCAGTTACTTGTTTTCTCAGGTCTGATCCTAGATTTATTACAGTTCTTGTCTGATTTAATTATACAAATAGCAGACTCTATTAAGTCCTGTACATTAATATCTAGACATCTTTTTGTTTGCATTATAACAGCTAGTTATGACACTTCATCAATGAGGTTTTTAAAATAATAACTGAATAACTTACGAATCATCATAAAAACATAAATTTTTATTTGCAACAAGTAAATTGTGCTTCCAAATACCCTTAGAACTGAGTAATCAGTAGGCTTGTGTTTTCAGACTGATACGTGTGTGAGGAGTCATGTTGAGTAAATATCAAGCTGTGCTTACAGCCTCTACCCAAAATCTCCTTGACAATCCAACATGAGAAAACATACATCTTGCTCTCTCCAGAAGAGTTTGATTCATTCTCTTAGCTACACCATTTTGCTAAGGAGTATTCCTGACTGTATGGTGTCTGGAAATACCCTCAGTTTTGCAAATTTATGAAACTAAGTCCAGCAGAATTCCAGTCCATTATCTGTACGAAGCCTCTTGATCTTCTTCCCTAACTGATTTTCAACTAAAGTTTTCCATAGCTTGAAAAGATTAAATGCTTCACTTTTGTGTCAGCCCCACCCAAGTCATTCTTGAATAGTCACCTATGAATGACACAAAATATCTGTGACCACCCAAAAACTCCATCTTTGAAGGCCCTCAACAATCAGAATGAATGTAATCAAGTGATGACTTTGTGTTGTGTACCCCTTTTGAGAACTTGCTCCTATGAAGCTTTCCAAACACACAAATGCTCACAAAAGTCTAGATGCTTGGCCTTACACTCCCCAAGAAGATCTTTTTGAGAAATAACTTGCATCCTTTTTCACCCATATGACCTGGTCTCATGTGCCACGGTTTTGTAAGCTGTGACTGATGAATCTCAATTGATGCCACAGCAGCAGATGCCACAGCAGCAGAACCAACAACAACTGACCCTTGTAGTATATATAGAGTCCCTTTCTTTAGTCCTTTGAGAACCAAAACTGAATTTTTATAGACACTCAGCACTCCACTTTCCCCCTTAAAACTTAATCCTCTGTTGTCTAAAGAAATGAGAGATACCAAGTTTTTGGTCATTTATAGGACATGTCTAAATTCACTCAGTTTATAGAATCTTCCATCCTTTGTCCTCAAATGAACTGAGCCAATCTCAACTACCTTGTAGACCTTGTTGTTTGCTATAAATATATGACCACCATCTATCTCCTTATAACTTGAGAACCACTCTCTGTGAGGGCAAATATGAAAGGATGCCCTAGAGTCTAGAATCCATATATCAGTTTGATGTGTTGACTCTCCAACCACTTGGACCATATCCTCATCTGAGTCATGCTCATCTGCCACAACAACTGTGCTAGAACTGTTCTCCCGCTATTTTTTTCTTCTTTGGACAATTGGACTTCCAATGTCCCTACTCCATACAATAATTGCAAATATCTGTGGATTTAGGGCCTTTGAACCTTATCTTCTTGGAATTCTTCTTCCTAGACTGACCATGCTCTTATCCACTGTTGCTACCGACTAACCGAGCAGCCAGATTGTCTGCCCCAACTGCCTTATATCTCGGCTCACTGGCATGAAAAGATGACCTTACATCCTCTAAAGCAACTATATCCTTCCCAACTATGAAGGACTGCACAAAGTTCTTATAGGAGGCTGGTAATGAAACCATCAAAATCAAAGCAGCATCCTTATCCTCAATCTAAACATCAATATTCCTAAGATCAAGTAATATTGTGTTCAGCTGATCAAGATGATCTCTCAACTGAGTCCTCTCAAGCATCCTCGGGATTAATAGCCTCTAATTCAGCAGCAACTTGTTGGTCAATGACTTAGTCATATACATGCTTTCAAGCTTCAGCCATAACATGGCAGCGGTGTCTTCCTCAGCAACTTTTGTGATAACATCATTAGACAAGCACAACATGATAGTTAAATATGCTTTCTCCTCCAGACTGGCATAATCTGTAGAACTGGCAATCCCCATATCAGATAAAGGAGTCCACAATCCTTATTATTTTAACAAGGCCAGCATCTTGATTTGCCACAAACTGAAATTGTTCCCCCTGTACATTTATCAATCTTTACATTCATTGCTGACATCCTTCTACATAAAGAACAAACCTTTGATCACAAAATCCTAGCACCGGTCACCGGTCTTGGTGAAGATCAACTATATTCAACCTACAACTCTTTGAATCTAGAACCTGACGCTCCGATACCAGTTTGTTGAACACAGACGAGAAGCTTGCAGTTTAAGAAAGATTAAAACATAAGCAATGCAAACGTAAAGTATGGCGGAAATTGATAAAACACAGAAACAAAGAGAACACGGTGATTTAATGTGGTTTCCGGCGTTGTGTCGACTACTCCACGGACTGAAAAAGAGATATTTTACTATGCACAAAGTTACAAGGTATTTCTCACAAACTGAAAGACACACCCCTGAAAGACACACATTGCATTGATTATAACATTAGTATTTATAGGCACAAATCCCTAACCCTAACCACCAAAGATCTTTGTCGGAATCGTCATAAAAACCCAAGATGTGGACCCCAGCTCCAGCTATTATTCACCCGATGAAACTCAGCTTCAAACTAACTTTCCAGACTTGTAATCAACTGCCCAGATATCGAACTCATCTATACTCAGCAAAACTCAGCAGACCAAAACTGACAGCTGACTTCGAAGAAACTCAGTTGCACTTCATCAAACTGACTTTCATAGAACTGATTATACTTTACTAAAACTGACCATCATTCTCAGTCTCAGTTTCTCAGATTAGTTTCACCATTTTGTTCATCAGTTTAGAGATCAAGTCACCAAAACTGACAATTATTATTATTATTATCATTTTGTTAATTAAGGATTTGCAGCTGTTTCAATTTCACTGACCCACCCCACGTGTCACATTTTACATACTACCTCTGTCCCACAAAAATGTCCAGTTGTTGTAGTTCACACAGATTAAGAAAACACTTAATGTGTTGTATTTTCAATAATAATAGACATATATACACCTATTTTAAAATAAATGCTTGTTTTGGAATATGAACAGAGTATACAAAAATTAAATGTATGATAGGTGTATGTTTGGAAAAGATGTATTAAATTATGCATAGCGGGTTGGTTACACCTATAACCGAAATGGAAACCGAGCCTTTCGTGGTTCAAAAATGCCGAATCACGCCTGAATCATCATTTGTCAGGACTTTTCGGAGTAAGTTCCTTTGATTTTCTAAATGGACACTTTTTATGGGACAATTCATTTTCAAAAAGTGGACACTAATTATGAGACGGAGGTAGTAAATTTGTTTAATTCCATTCTTTCACATTCCAAATGCGTTAATAGAATGCATTTATTCCATTCCGTTCTATTATGCGTAACAAACATGCTATTGCATTTCTCTTTATCTTAGGGATTTTTTACTTTAGTATACATTATACACCCTAAAAAAACATATGTTTATTAATTAATATATACTACCTTCGTTCCAAAATTTAAATCTGTTTAGACCTTTTCGCACAGATTCAGAGAGTTGTTATGTGTCATCAATATTATAACAAAAGTCTAAAATACATTTTCACTCTAATTAATATGACAATTGTAAAGTAGACGAATGTATAATAAATTAGGGGTAAAATGAAGAAGATTGTAATAAATACTCCATTGGTATTCTAAATGAATTTATATTATTAGACAAATTCAAAAAGTTAACTGAATCGATATTTTTGGAACCAAGGTAGTATTTTTAGTTACTTTTAATGAGAATTTTTCATCATATCACTAATGAGGAGAATTAACATTGGTCATCAACCTAAATAATAATTTAGCTCTCCTGATTATTTCTACTATTTAATGACGAATTTTGACTCCTCATTAATGGCCCTTTTTTCTTGTAGTGTTAACAAGATCAAGGTTCAGACAGTTTACACCATATGGAAACAATGAAAGTTTGCTCTGATACCAATTGTGACGCCCCATTCCCAGATACTACGTCCTTATCCGGAAAAGAACGTCCACCACATATAACATTAAATGAAACTAACATTATACATATTCCTAACGAAATTGTATCAAAATAGACTCGGGTAATAAATGCCAAGATCCAAAAACGAGTAACAATGCTTCCAACTAAAGATAGAAAGATATCTTACAACATACGAGCTTGTTTTACAACACCAATCCAAGGGGAAAAAACTCATCTTACAAACAAAAGGTACTTATCCTACTAAGCATGTCAAAAACTCATCTTTAAAGAGTACAAAACTTCAAATACAATATATTGTATAATAAAGAAAACTTGATAACGAATTTCCAAGCACACCGATGCTCACTTAACATCATCATAACCCAGATCAAAACTTCTCGGGAAGGAAAACATACAAACATGCAAAGTAGGTATGTACATGGAGTACTTAGAAGAAGGTAGAAGCTATTGAACATTTAGTTTTATAATGTTAGGTAAGGAAAGACATTATTAAATGTTATCTCCATTAAATTAACACAACATCTAAATATCAATTTGTGCCCATAACACGTTGTGAGTTTCCAAATTTGTTTCTAGCTTATCTTATCTTTGATATATCAGGAATTCAAGGGCACTACGCTTAGTCTATGAGCACTAAGAACAACCCACTATAGAATTGCTCTAGCGGTCCTGGGGTAGCCCTGTTGGTGTGTGTGTTCGGAGGAGTTTGTCCACTTTGACTGACCATCGTTGTGATTGGTGGAGTTTGTCCACTATGACTGACCACACAACATATTAAAATATTACACCGTGCCTCACCAGAAATTGAAAGATATTTTGTCTTTTAACTATCCAAAAATGTATGTTATTAATCATTAACTAACCACCTAAGTTATTTAAAGAAATGCTCACCTAACAACTCTAGTCCCTCCTCTTAGACAACTAAACACTAGCCAAGCCTGGTACATACACAAATATTGATGAATACAAACTCTCAAAGCATAAGGCTAATTCTAATCTTCCAACGGTCCCATACTTAATCTTTTCAAGAGTCCGATGCCAGAATTAGACGCATCAGAAGCTTATTCATGACTTTGTTAAGTTATTTTATGTTTTTATATCACAGTAGGAAAGATAAACACTAAGCCCAACTTCCTAATCTAAAAAATATCCAAAAACTGGCAAAACAACATTTCCAGGCCATAGGCCCGTACATATGAAATCATGAACTTGCGCCTACAACTTTTGCAACATTGTTGAACTCTCTGCATTCATAGGCCCACACCCCGAGAGGCTTAGTCGTGCTCCTTCCTGGAGGCACAATTTTCATTTCTGTATGATTTCTAGCCTTTCCTTTACCAATGTCAAAGCTTAAGCACAAAAACAATAGTAAACAAACCCCACAACATGATACACATTGCTACATGCCAATTAGCAATCACAAACATGTCATCTACAACAATTAGAACCAATCTTACTTCATGTAAACATCATAAAACAATAACATGTTCAATATAAAAACCCTCTTACCTTGTATTCAAGCCAAACAAAAGAAAATTTTGAATCAATAAAACAAATCTCTGAAACCTTTGACAAAAACCTAAGAAAACACAATCTAATCTTGAATTAACTATAATCAAAGGTTTCGAAACCTTAATAACTTCAAATTGATCAACTTAAAACCTTAGAGCATGATCAAAACTACAAGATTACAAAACTAGGGTAATTTCATACTTTCTTGAATCACCAAAACTTTGATACCAATGCCATTTTTGCCTCACGAGGATTCTGAAACACTACTCAAATCAGAAATTCCACAAAAACATGGTGAGATTAGATGAAATTTTCCCTAAACCCTCTTTTGTTTTTCTCAGAAGTTCAAGATCGAACTTTTCAATTTTTCTTGATAAACTCCCTATTAATGGGGAGGTTTTATTTCCTTTCAAAAACCTCCCTCCATTAATTTATTTTTTTCTTTTTTTATTTCTTAAAGAATATATTTCGAAAATAGGGATAAAAAGGGGATTCGATTCCATTTACTCTTAAAAGACGAAATTGCCCCTTTTTGAAATTTCAGGATGTTACATACAAAGCCGACCATGGGCCTTGACAAGATGGAAGACCGCCCAAGCTCATGGGCCTAAAATTAAATATATAGCAGTATTGTAAGCTAGTTTAGTTGATAAGTAGTAATTATATATTTTTTATGATGCAAGTTTGATTCTTGTTCTTGACATATTTTTTGTTTTTTTTGTCTACTTTATTATTGTAATGATATATGAATTTTCCAATAACCTTTTGTAAATGAAAAACCATACCTCAGCCGACCGCCCATGACCCATGAACAAAATGATATGTTGGACAATATTAAAGTTGAAACTAGTATTTATGATTTTTCATCAAAAAAATGCACGAAGAATTTTACTTTTTATGATCATATTATTTGCTTGATATATGTTGATGATGTCGGTTACGGTTATGTTGTTTGGTTACTGTTTGTGCTGTTTTGTTTATGTTATTCTCTGTTCCCGTTACTGATTCAATAATTTTATTGTTTTAGACATTTGTAATATGTTGTCAGATACTATTATGTGAATTTATATTTTGTTTTTTAAGCGTGATTTGATTTACGTCACTTATGCATGGAAATTAATGTGGTAGATTACAAAATAGCACTTCTTTCAATTTTGCCCCGAACCCATTAAATGTAAGTAACTCCCCTTTAAGAAGATAAAATCATCTACGGGTTATTGGCTTTTGGATCCCACATCTATTAACAATGAAGTGTCCATTTTTTTTCTCGAATTTACTATTACAAGGCTTGATACTGACAACTCTACTACTCCGTAATTCATTTCCTATATTCCACATATTTTGGATCACGAGGATAACGATGGCCTTCTTCCTGAGTTCACTGTGGAAGAAATCAAGATGGTGGTTTTATCTTTAGATGCAAGTAGCGCTCATGGACCAGATGGTTTCTCTGCTATTTTTTCAGCGATTCTGGGATATTATTCAGGATGATGTTTTTATGGCAGTTAAGGACTTCTTTTCTGGCCGTCCTATCCCGAGATCTATAGGCTCCACCTTTATTAGCCTTAGGCAAAAAAAGGACCTTCCATTAATTTGTTGGACTTTCGGCCGATTTCCTTTTGTACTGTGGTCAACAAGATCTTCACCAAGCTTTTATCTCTCGGGTTGCAAAAAATCTCCACAAACTC
Organism: Gentiana straminea; assembly: GCA_036785695.1. Taxonomy (NCBI): domain Eukaryota; kingdom Viridiplantae; phylum Streptophyta; class Magnoliopsida; order Gentianales; family Gentianaceae; genus Gentiana; species Gentiana straminea. The sequence continues at coordinate 3,742,975 of JAVUPR010000366.1, forward strand.
ATGGCGGATGAGCAGTCTGCTTTTATTAAGGGAAAAGACATATCCGATAATATTTTACTTGTCCAGGAGGCTATTCTGCATATTCATAAAAAAAATCAGTGGTCACAATATGGTCCCAAACTTAGATATTATTAAGGTTTTTGACCGTGTTTCATGGCCTTTCCTTGAACGTCTCTTGCAATCTTTTGGATTTTGCCATCGGTTCATTTCTCTAATCTTTAACAACTTACGGGTCTGCTGGCCTTCTATGTTGATTAATGGATCCCCTACGGGTTTCTTTCGTTCCCCCCAGGGTATAAAGAAAGGGGATCCGCTCTCACCATACTTGTTCATATTACTTACCGAAGCCTTCACTAGGGGTCTCAAAGTTCTTTTTGAGGACCCAATCATGTTGCATTAATTACTCTCTTCCTCGGCATTTTCCTTGACTTAATCAATGTTTGTATGCGGATGATCTTCTTGTGTTTTTCAGAGGACTTAAAAGGAATGTGCGAAAAGTCATATATATCATTCATACATATGAATTAGCTACGGGTCAAGGTGTTAATCTCAGCAAGAGTTCTTATGTAATATCTAGGCATTGCCCAACTCACACCATTCGACGTCTCTCTAATCTCATAGGTATTCAAAAATCTGATCTACCATTCACTTATATAGGTTTTTTGGTTTTCACAAGTAGAGGTAAACGGGGATATTTTGATTACCTTATTATCAAAATTCAGAAGAAGCTAGAGGGTTGGCAAGCTAATTTCAGTTCGATTGAGGGTCGTCTAGTGCTTCTCAAGATTGTCCTCTCTTCCATCCCCATACACACTCTTTCTGTCATACAAGTCCCAACCTCCGTTATTCGGCAACTTTATTGGATTTTCAGGAATTATTTATGGGGAAGCACTTCTAATAATAAAAAACTCATTTGGCGTTCTTGGGAATATTTATGTGGCCCCAGAATTGGAAATGGGTTAGGTGTTCACAATATTCATGATATACAAAGAGAATTTCCTTGCAAATTATGGTGGAAGATTCGTAATAAGAAATGTATTTTGGGTAAAATTTTCTCTCTTGTCCCATCTTGGAAAAACCTGCAAGGTTGGAAAATGATGGGAAAAGTAGAATCATTGGTTGAAAACCATCTCTATGAAAGCCAATCTAATAAATTAATGATACTTTGATCTGGACTCCTACCTCTTCTGGTATATTTACTGTTGCTTCATCCTACCACCTTCTTTGGCACCATAAGGAAAGTCTTTATGGGCTAGTTGAAATATGGAAACCTTCGATACCAATCAAAATCTCTATTTTTATAAGGAACTTCCTTAAAAATATGCTTCCCCTCCCAGAAACCCTTCACAAAATTGGTATTCATGGCCGTTATAAATGCCTTTTTGCAATAAGGAAGACTCCCGAGCTCTCTTTCTACCGTGGTTCCTTTTCTCGCAGCATATGGGACCATGTTCAGTCTCAGCTATCTAACCATCCACTAGCCAATAGTTTCACAACACATAGTATAGCTTGGTGGAACTCCATTAGGACAGGTGCTATGTAAACAGTCTGCAAACTTATCCCCACCTTTGTCCTTTGGAGCTATGGAAATGTCGGAACAAAGTTATTTTTTAAAACTCTCAACGTCTTAAGTCACAGGTGTTATACAACATCCATCACAACATTTAGATGTGCTTACTTCAGTAGAAGATCTATAAATTTTTTGAAGCTGATGACTACCTCATCTCTAATCACTTTATACCTCGCTTTGCTATTAGAACTTTCAAGCCTCCTATCCGGATGACTTGGTACAAACCCCCGAACAACCATTACAAGATTAATTTTGATGGATCTTTTTTGGGTAACCTAGGACTTTCTAGAGGCGGTTACATCATCGTGATGAAAATGGTCCTCTCATTTGGGCTATGAACGATTTCTATGGCTTAGATACCAACATTACTGCAAAGTCAAAGGCCCTTCTTTCTGGCATCTTCAGGGAATGCTACCTCTTGTCATTGAATGTGACTCACTCATTTTGATGAAATTCCTTAACCGAAATCGTAGCATACCGTGGTGCATTGAAGATGATATTGCAGCTATCGACACGCTTCTCTAACAACATGTACTCTCTGTTACTAAAGTTTTTTGCAAAGCCAACTCAGCAGCCGACTTCCTTGCCTGGCATGCATCCCAGTATTTGCTTGGGAATCTTTTTTACCACAGTACTCAGTTACCATTACAACTCCATCTTATTCTTAATTCCAATCAACATGAGATACCGAGCATATGGTTGGCAGGATAACAATCTCTCACAGATGGACACACCCTACACTTTATTGTGGAAGGGTGAAAACCAGGTTGCGACGTTTAATTTTTTCCTTTTCTTTGGACCCTTTCTCATGAATGCTACATTACGCTTTCCGAAGGAACTCATGGTTCGGTTGTGATCATTTGGATGGCTCTTTTCATCATGTGTTTGATATGGCTCATATCCTTGGATGCACCCTTCATTACGATGAGAGGTGCAAAGCAGGTTGACGAGTTTCTTATGCCTTGTTAGAAAAGGTGACTTGAACTCTCATCAGAGCTGAGTAATAAGCAGAGCTAACTCAGCAGGGCATGGTCAGCTGAGCAAATGGCACCATGGCGAGGTCAGCTGAGTATATGTCAGTAGGGCAAGGTCAGCTGAGCAAAAGTCAGCAGGGAAATAGTCAGCATGTTATGTCTGGTAGAGTCAGCTGAGCTGAGTTCATATCTGGGTATTTTAGTCAATCTGCTAGCATGTCTTTATGTTGGCTAGGTCTAGGGTTTGGTGACTATAAATACTCATCTGTTGTAACCTAGAATATTTGCAGCAGTTGCAGAAGTAGCAGCAGCAATTGCTGATGCAATGGCAAAGTCTGTAAAATATCCAATGATAATATAATCTCCTCGTTTCTGCCCGTGGACTAGTCGGCATATTGTCGGAAACCACGTTAAATCTTGTGTTATTGTTTCTTGTGTGGTTTATGCTTTCTTGATTATTCTTGATTATTGCAATCCATTTTAGATCCCTAATAATCATGTTACAACAAACTAGTATTAGAGCGACGAGGTTATCATCAGGGAATCCGAAATGTATTTGATTTAGGTTGATTGGCACCAAGGTCATAATTGACGGTAGGTTCTGGGATTAACGCTAGCTTTCCGGCGAGATCAAGATGTCTAGATTAGATGTAAAAATTGATAAATTCACAGGAAGAAACAATTTCAATCCATGGCAAATCAAGATACATGCTCTGTTGAAGAAACTAAGGCTCTGGGCTCCATTGACAAAGGCGGTGGATGCAGGAAACACTGAGATGGCCAATCTAGAGGAGAAATCATATTCAATGATTTTGTTGTGCCTGTCTGATGATGTTATCACTGAAGTTGTAGAAGAGGATTCAGCAGCAGGGCTGTGGCTAAAGCTTGAGAGTCTTTATATGACAAAGTCGTTGACCAACAAGTTGCTGAGCAACGTCTGTTCTGTTGAAAAATTCATGAAGAAATGCCTCTCGGAGATCATCTAGAAAATCTTAACACAATATTGCTGGATTTAAGGAGTATTGGTGTTAAGATCGAAGATAAGGATGCAACTCTAATTTTGTTGGTATCACTGCCAGCATCATATGACAATTTTGTGCAGTCTTTTATTGTTGGGAGAGACATTGTGTCATTAGAGGATGTTAGGGCATCTCTCCATAATCAAAAGCTAAGGCATAATGAAGCTGGAACAGAAACAGACAATCGGGCTGCTGGCTTGGTTGCTAGTAGCAGTTGCAAAAGGAATGGAAATTCTAAAAAGAAGACATTCAAGAAGGGCGACCCCAAAGACCGTAATGCAAATCTGGTCTGAATCTGAATCTGGAGTGTTGGCAAGCAGATGGAGCTTCAGGTCCACATTCAACCGAGTCTGCAGAACTAAGGTGAGAATAGGTAAGACTAATCTGGCACTTGGTTGTGCATCTAAACTTGAAGAATCAAGAGCTGAATCGGGTGGAACCAAAATCTGGAGGTTGGTTGAGTAAGGGTCAGCTGATCTAGTACCAGCTGAGTGAAGGTCAGCTGAGTAGTGGAATGTTCAAGTCTGGGAAGCCGGCTAAGTGAAGAGTCAGTTGAGTCGATCTGTCAGTGGAGTGGCATCTGCTGAATCTGGTGACCATGTCTGTGATGGTTCTACATATGTGTCTTAAAGTCCTAGCTAAATGAAGCCAGCTAAGCATCTGGTGAACATGTCTGAGGTAGAGTTCTCATCTGGAGAAGTCTAACCTAAAGTCTATTGTGTGCACATCTGGTCTGCTCAGAATCAGAATCTGAAACTGCAAATCTATTTGGTTGAACTTGAATCAAAAGAACTGAGCTGAGCGTGCTCAGCTGAGGTGGTTACATCTGAATCTAGTAATCACATTTTGTGTGGTGATCAAGTCGGAATTTGTTGATCACGTCTGTTATCAAATCAATCAAGTCTGAATCTATTACCAACAGAGGGTCTCATATGAATCTGGGAGGTTGTCATCTAAAGTTTTTTTCTTATTTAAAGTTAACTGTCATCTAGAGGAATCACATCTGAAGCTGTTAAGTCTGAAGAAAGATGAGGAATCTGGTAAAGTACATATGGCATTAACGAATTCATCTGGTACATACATCTGGTTACAGAATCTGTTTGAACGAGAGTTCAAGTCAAGGTGGAGATTTTTAGAAAATGTGACTTGACCTCTCATTAGAGCTGAGTACTAAGTAGAGCTAACTCAGCAGGGCAAATGTCAGCAGGGCAAGGTTAGCTGAGTATATGTCAGCAGGCCAAGGTTAGGTGAGCAAAAGTCAGCAAAGCAATGTCAGGAGGGAAAAAGTCAGCAGGTTACGTCTGGTGGAGTCAGCTGAGCTGAGTTCACATCTGGGATATTTTAGTCAATCTGCTAGCATGTCTTTATGTCGTCTAGGTCTAGGGTTTTGTGAATATAAATACTAATCTGTTGTCACCTAGAATATTTGCAGCAGTAGCAGAAATAGCAGCAGCAATTGCTGATGCAATTGCAAAGTCTGTAAAATCTCCAGTGATAATATAATCTCCTCGTTTCTGCCCGGGGACTAGTCGGCTTATTGACGGAAACCACGTTAAATCCTGTGTTATTGTTTCTTTTGTGATTTATGCTTTCTCGATTATTCTTGATTATTGCAATCCGTTTTTTATCCCTGACGATCCTGTTATAACATGCCTCTACCCGTTATTTTATATGGAAACTACTTTCCCGCGATTATTTATGCATGATTGTATAACGGCGTCACAGGTGGAAGGTCCGATCACCTAAAAATTAACGGATTGAAGATCATTTTCTTCCATCACGAAAGAAAGGCTGCAGAGTGGAACCCACTCCACTTTACGTGTTTTTTCCTCCAATGTATTTTCGATTGTAACTTTCTTATTTGGGAGACTTTATTATTATTTTTTTTTTTTGGAAATGTAGGGTGCTGAACATTTTCCTTTGAGCCGGGAATTTCCCACACTGAGTTTTCACTCATTGGTTTTTAGAGGGAAGGACTACGCTTTGTCTACGTCTATGGTATAAGGGGAGGGCTAGGATACGGCTTGTACAAACATTTTTTTATTAATGAAGCCTTTTATTGAAAGATTAAGAAAAGGTTCGTACAATGCTTTATCCTGAGCATCCCCTTAAACCAAATGACGTTGAAAAAACATAGTCCTTCCTCCTTAAACGTATAAGTGGCAAACCCATTGTTGAAAAATTCATCTTACAGGAAAAAATGCAGCACCCTATATTTCCAAAAAAATGGAGATCCCCGAAAAAAAATATAATACAATATGGGATTCAAAAAAAATATAGAGCCGTTCACGCTGTACGAACCTTCTTTTTTTCTTCTTAATAAAAAAAGGTTACATTATGTATATATATATATATATATATATATATTGTGAAGAGTGTAACGAAATAAAATTCAAAGGATTTGCTAAAAATTGCTCGGTTGTCAAAACAATAGAGACGTGACCGTGTACCAATTATAGTTTTTTTTTTTTGAGGGAAGTGTACCAATTATAGTTGTATTTTTCTTACAATAAGCTTACATTGCTTTAACAATTGGTCAGATCTCAATTGAGGCATAAACGGTATTTTATTTTATTTTTAAACATCAAAATACTACCTCGGTCCCATAAAAGGTGTTAACTTTTGATGATACACACAGTTTAATAAAACAATTAATGTGTTGTATTTTAAACACTAATGGACATATTTACCACTATTTCATAACATACTTGTTTTGGAATATGAAAAAAATATTAAATGTATTCTAGGGGTGTTTTTATTGATTTTCCAAAAGAACACTTTTTATGGGACAATTTATTTTTTAAAATTGGACACTTTTTGTGGGACGGAAGTAGTATATCATTTAACAAAACACGAAAATTTATGGATCTCGGTGGGTTATAACGGATTATCGAGTTTCATCATTATCGACCGTTTCTTAAATTATCGAGTTTCATCATTATCGACCGTTTCTTAAATTATCGAGTTTCATCATTATAATTAACGGATACATATTTTAATGTGCATTTGGTGTAACCGTGGAGTATGTGCTAACGATTTCATGTTAATTATTAATCGGATTCTTATTGTAATGTAACTCTTCTCTAAAAAATATATCCATTTTAATCATAAATCTTAAGTCAAAGTTATTGAATGCTGCCTAACTGATTTTCAAACTACCGAATTGTCTTAATGGCCGATGAGTCATCACCAAAGTGATAAAAAAAATGTCAAGGTTTGTTAGAGCACCCGCATCAATGTAACATTTTTTCTTGTTTTAATGAATCTCTACTCATAATCAACTGCATTTCAATCTCTATTATACAACATTGGAATAATTACAAACCATAAAAAATAAGACATATTTTCACACATACACACAAACATATATATATATATATATATATATATATATATATATATATATATATATATATATATATATATATATATATATAGTGTGTATGTGTAAATTGAAAATATGAGAAATATTTAATTGTACTCCATAACGAGTTAATTGAAAAATCATAAGTGCAATACTTGTTATAGACAATTATTTGTCGCTCTTAGAAATGAGTTCATATAAAAAAAATTGTTTTACCTAGAATATATATATATATACACTAAAATAGTGATCGATGCACTATTTTAGTAGTAAAAAAATGTAAGTAGGGAACCCAACCCTATATATATATATATATATATATATATATACACAAAAAAATGTAAGTACACATTATGGTTCATCACAATAAAAGGGCAATTAATGGACAAAATTATAAATATTTGTTATGACATTCACTTATGAGATACAGTTATGAAAAATGTCTCACCCTTATCTCCGAATTCCTAGAGCCTTCTGTAAATGTCTCTACTCCTCATCAATGACACGTCGATTTGAAAGACAATAATAAAAAGTATAAAGAAATTTACGTCCTATAAAATCACTAAACAATAAATAAATAGTTAGGATTATTTGAGAATTAAAAATTAATGATATTACAAAAAAAAAACAATTAGCAAGATGGATAATTTTCTAGGATTTTATGTAAAACTTATTATGTATGTCTAACCCTATTGATTTGGAAGGGCTATTCACTCACTCTGTACATTCTCTTGATTTCTTTTTTAAGGATCTATTTCTTAATTTATCTTTTGTTTTCATAATCATCAAATTAATTCAAGTAGGATTGCATTTGTATTAAAGAAGCATTTAAGGAAATCATTAAAGAAAAAGTTTTTTTAGCCCCAGGAGTTCCATGCAAAAGCTGCAATTACAGGATTTATTGAACATCCACATGCACTCGGCTAAAAAAAAAGAGATTATCCCAGATTCAAATCAATTATAAAAAAATTAATAAAAAAGAAGAAGAAGAAGAAGGAGGTTTTCACCAATTGAAAGAACAAGAAGAAACATTAACAAGAAACTTGTATGTTCCAAGTAATAATTTAAATAATATAGTTTCAAAAGCATCCGACCCTTCTAAAGAGTACTGCAACAAATGAAAGCAATAGCAGAACAAAAAAAAAAAAAAAAAGGAATACTAGCTAGAACCATAGGCAAAATTACACACCGAATGGTACGACATGAATCTACCTCTCATTGATTATTGCTTATGATATATTAATCAATGATGTAAAAAGTAGGTCGTGATATTGGGTATGTCAATTTGATTGTGAATGGGCATTATTCAGTAGAAAAAAAAACTTCATCTTGAATATTGGGATCATAGTGAGGCACAACAAAGCTATCAACCACAGGTGGTGCCACCGCCAGGAGAGGAACGTTCATTTGAACACCATTGTTTATGCTATTGCTAGCTCCTCCTCCTCCGCCACCAAATGTTGATGCTCCTGCATAGCAACCAACTGCAGGTGCTGCCACAGGAACACCAGTGTTTAAGCTACTGCTAGCTTCCCCTTGAATGAAATGAAAGCCGTCACCGCCAAATGTTGATGTTCCTGCATAGCCACCAATCGTAGGCGCCGCCACGGGAACACTAGTGTTTATGTTACAACTAGCTTCCCCTTGAATGAAATTAAAGCCGCTGTCACCAAATGTTGATGGCCCTGCATAGCCACCAACTGTAGGCGCTGCCAGCTGGGGAACACCATTGTTTATGTTACTGCTAGCTTCCCCTTGAATGAAATTAAAGCCGCCGCCACCAAATATTGATGTTCCTGCATAGCTACTACTTGTTGGCGCCGCCATGGGAACACCATTGTTTATTCCATTGCTTTCTTCTCCTTGAATGAAATTAAAGCCATCGGCACCAAATGTTGATGTTCCTGCATAACTACCATCTGCAGACGCTGCCAGGGAAACACCATTGTTTATGTTATTGCTAGCTTCCCCTTGAATGAAATGAAATCCACCGCCACCAAATGTTGATGGCCCTGCATAGCTACCAACTGCAGGCGCTGCCATGGGAACACCATTGTTTATGCTACTGTTAGTTTCTCCTTGAATGAAATGTAAGCCACCTCCAGCAATTGTTGATGGCCCTGCTGCATAAACCTGCGACGAAAAGCTACCAACATCTTTTGAAACATCATAATTACCAAAAGTAGGCATATACCCACTACCATTTTCAATGTTAACATCATGAGGATGTTTAAAAACATTTTGAAAATGGAATGAAAGTTCCCTCTGGATCTCCAGAAGAATGTTCTGGTTTTTCACTACTTTATTCTCAACGATTTGATTGAATTCTTGAAACGCTTCTTTCAGTTTTTCAAGTTGCCCCACGTGATTCTCAACTGAATCCTCCACACACAAGTTATTATTTTTTTCTTCAATTTCACTTATCTGATCCAGGAGTTCTTTGATTTTTCTCTCGACCTCGTACTCTTCTTTGAGGAGATCAGTCTTTTCATTAAGCTTTTTCAATTTATCCTCTTGATCAAGTTGGTACAAAGTCTCGGTTAAGGTGTTAGTATTAGGTTGAGGATTATTTGGAATCTGGAGGTTTTGGAATCTGTTTAGGATTGTTTCAACAGAAGGTTTACCAAAAGAGAAAACTCTGTTTCCAGGAGAGAAAATGATGGCAGCCATTTCAGCACCCGTAAGGGTGCTAAGCTCATTGCTTTTTTTCATAATCCCAGAACGGCGTTTGGAAAAGGTGACTTGAAGGCTGCTTTCATTTTGCATTTTCTCCATTGGGATTCTTTGGCGACCTCTGCTTGTTTTTTTCACCATTTCTTTTGAACTTAATTATAAAAAAAGCGATTTACAAATAAATAGAGAGGAAATGGAGGAGTGAATTACAGTGAAGAACGATGCAGCATTTTATAGGACTTTGTTCACCAACATTGCGTTAAGACATTCACATGTATCATCATGTTACATAGGTGGATGCATTGACCACCAAAGTTGAAAATGGACCCTAATAAAATTGGAAACAAAACAAAAATTAAAAATGAAAAATGGACACAAAAAACATATACATCATGTCTTACACTATTTATTATGATGTGTTGTCCATTGATAAATTAATGTTTTATTTTATCGTATGATATGTTGTGCCTATTTTGTTTTATTAATTTTGTTGTGCACATAACAATTTTTTTTAGCTCAAAAAGTTTACAAGGACATTGGTACTTTGACAATTGATTTTTCTTTTTTCTGCGTCACCCATTTTCACCTATTACACGGCACGAATAATAATATGTGTACCTCGAAAATAATGACAATTGGTACATTGACAATTGATGGTTTTTTTTTCCTGCATCGGCCATTGTCACATATTACACAACACGAATAATGATATGTGTACCTCAAATATTTTACAAAAAATTTACAACATCATCATATCCCCATTCATTTTTTATTTTTGAAGAAAATTAAAAAACATGAAAACACTCACAACCACTAGATAATAATGGGTGTAAACTTTATGTAGATTTTTGGAGGTACACGTATCATTATCTAAATTTGCATGAAGTGTGATTGTTGAATTACCATCTTTCCGAAAAACATAAGGTGATGGAGAGGTAGATAATTAACATTTTATATATCAATATGCCCCATCAAGTGTAGGCCTATAAAAATGGAGAGACCTAGCACTTGTAAGTATAATTGTGCTTGAACGGTGGTTTGAATTTAGAATCTTTCGTTCTGATACCATGTTGAATTACTATCTCTCACAAAAGCTTAAGTTGATGAGGAGTTAGATACTCACCATTTTATATGTGCTAATAGTGGTGCCCCGAATAGATTGATTGTTATGTCATTAAGAATGCCCTTAATCTTGATATAATGAAATATATTAGCACGTTTATTAACACCAATTGGTTTTAGTAGAATGGTAAGCGCTTGATCATAACATGGTATCAGAGTCACTCGATTTTCTCTCTCTCATTATGTCAATTCTTCCCTAAACCCTAATCTTTTTTTTTTCAAAAAAAAAAAAAAAAAAAAAAAAAAAAACTTCCTCCGGCGTAGTGCCCTTCCCTTCCTCCGCATTCCGCATAAAACCTACTGTCTTCCTCCCACTCAACTCTTCTTTCTCTAGAAATTCCTCATGTTGTTGTAAACCACACATCAGCCTCGCTATTCCATAACTCCTTGTCGTCTCAGCCCACCGACATGAATCATCCTCCGTAGCTTGGATCCCGCGCAACACCCACCATCCTGCAAATTTCGCCCAGCTTTCCAATTGTTCCACCGACATTCCTACAAAAAGGTGAGGCCACTACAAGAAAACATGTTTTAAGGGACGACATTTTGTCGTCCCTTTAGAGTACTTGTCGTCCCTTTAAATATTTGTTGGGGCGACATGTCGTCCCACAAAAGTCGTCCCTTCAATTTCGCCCCGTTAAACAAGTGGCATGTTTGAAGGGACGACATTGTCGTCCCTATAAAGGTACTGATGACGTGGCACGAAATTCCTTATGAAAAGTCAACTGCTGACATGTCAATCTTTTTTGGGACGAGATTATCGTACCTTAAAATCAGTGCAAATTTTTTTTTAAAAAAAATGAAATTAAATGATTCTGATAAAAAAATTATGAAATTTGTTAGTTTTTTAAATTTCTTTTTATAAAAAATTAAATGAAAAGATTCAGATTTAAAAATAATTAAAAGGGACGACTTGTGTCTGTAGGGACGACAATGTCGTCCCTTAAAAGATATTTTAATTTTTTTTTATAAAAAATTAAATGAAATGATTCTGATTAAAAAATATTAAAAAGGACGATATGCGTTTGTAGGGACAACAATGTCGTCCCTTTAAATGTTTTTAAAAAAAGAAATTTTTTTTTTTTTTTTTGTTTTTGCATGGCCTCCCATGCTAATAAATTAATCCAATCCAATCAATATTAATGCAAACCAAAATAAAAAGGGGATTCAAACCAAAAATAAAAAAGGGGATTCAAACAAAAAAAAAGGGATTCAAACAAAAAAAAATGTTACATAAGAAATGTATGAAAGTAAAAAGTATCCAAAAGTATTAAATGTATCCAAAAGTAATAATTGTATCGTAAAGTAATAAATGTATCTACTCAGATCAACATCGTGCTCGTCTTCAGAATCGTCTTCATCATCATCGGAAGAGGATGAACTAACCTGTATTTGGATATTCGGTTGAAGAGTTTTAAGATTATCCACCAACAATTTGATAAGACTGTCTTGCTTTTTGGCTCTCTTCTCCAACTTAGAATGAGACTTTTTAAGACATTCCATATCCGTATGCAATTGTTGGTAGGAAGAAGTTGATGTTGTAGACTGGGACGATTGTGATGAATGGGACATGGAGGAAGATTGCGTAGGGCCAAGGCCAATCAAATAATCCCGCCTAGTTCTAAGGCGGCCGAAAGATTGCCTCCTCATCTTGAAAAGTCAACGGTCGATTTGGTGCAATCCTATTACGCCACCCTCCACCTCTCCTCTAAACACAACATATATCATTGGCACTTAGGATAAGGAATATGAGACCGTATTGAATTGAAATATATACAATGTATATCACTTACGTAAGCAGCCTCCGCTTCATTGTTGATAAATGAACCGTCAGCATTCTTATGTTTGCTCGCCCATACATGGATAGGATCCTGCCCCATAGGATCTTCATTCAGAGTCACATTACCCTTGGAAAAAAAACAAAAGTATTAGTTATGAAAATTCAAAAAAATGAAGTCATACGGATTTATTTGTAGATACTTACACTTCTTAACTTATCCCATCGAACTACGGCCATAGGCGTTCGTCCTTGGCGGCCTACATATTTAGTTTCGGAGCGATTCTTTTTATTTTGATCAGATCTTTTCTGGAAAAAAATTGTACTTTTGTATTATTAATAAGCAGTAACAAATAATAATAATCGAATCTACGTAACACATGTAATGGAATAAAAACTTTACCTTGGAAGCGAGCGGTATTAAGGTGGCGGAGAACACTTCCCAATCTTGCTTTGTGAAAACACATCCCTTGGTCGGGGACAAGGCCACGGCAACTCATTCATGTTGTGTTCATCTACAAGCACGCCTTAGTCTACCCTTCCATTTTCGAATAAAGTACCGGCGCTCTTCATCACGGCATCGTAGTGAATGTCCTCAAGGGTTGGAACGATGCCTGAAAAGACAATAAATGAGACGATTGGTTTCTAAATTAATATAATGAAACTTACAATTTGAAAGTGTTAACAATTTGATTAGATAAGTACCCGAAGTTCTTCCCAAATCAATTGTTTATTCCGATTTTTCACCTTTCGCCAGTTGGGGATGTAACAGGGAACATGAGACCTCATCACTTTCCCTGTCTCAGATTCAAAATCCTTGGCATATCTCCCCAATGTCTTTTGAACCTTGGGAAATCTAGGATCCCATATCAGAGGAATCAAGCCCCCTAACTTTCTCTTGAGGGCTTGGACTGTCACACCTTTTGCAGGTCCACGTTGACCCTGCTTCTTTTTCTAGGATGGAGGCGTGGTATTAAATCCTCATACTCATTATCAGGTATATGATCTGTAGTATCGATGTCAATTTTAACTCAACGAAATAAAAAGTACACATACTAGGAAAAAAATGAAAGTTAATTAATTACCGTCCTCGCAATGTCCCGGTATCCTAAATGGATGCTCGTGCGCTGGTTGAGAACCACCTGCTGATCCCGCACAAGCCATTCACCTATATGATCAAGTATTTGAATGGAATGTAATAAAAAACTAATACAAAGAACACATTTATGTTGATGCAGGATAAGTAAAGCACTAGTATTATATAATTCTTAAATCCAAGTATATTTGAATAAACTTACTAAAAGAATATTAGATTTATAGCATCATTCATCATCATTTGGAAAGTTTGGTGGGATCGAGTCGTATATGTCATCATCTATCCAGTTGTTATCATCATCGGAATCCGTTGAATCATAATCGTTGTTAACTTCATTTTCATTTTCATCGAGATCGTTTTCATCGGTTTCATCAACATCCGTTTCCACATCATTTGCACTCATGTAGAACGGTTCCATCGGTGGCAGTTCAACAACAAGTCGGAAATTTCCGTGGGTTGTTTCGTCGATTACCACTTCTTCAACAACCACATCACCATTAATATTTGGTACGTCTATGATATGACGGTGTTGAAAATGCTCAACAACTTTCCAGTCACATCCGTTGTACAAATCATCTATGTAGAACACTTGTTCTGCTTGTGAAGCAAGAATGAATGGATCATGTTCGTACCAGGTGTTTGTAGTGCGTACACTTGTTCTATTCTTATATACACGGACACCCTTCTTCTTGGACTAGTATCGAACCATGTACATTTGAATAGAACAACAGTGTTATCATTTGGATAGCTTACGACATATATGTCTTCTAGGACTCCATACCATGTAGTCCCTCCGGTCCCTTTGACGGAAACCCCACTGTTTTGAGTTGTGCGTGTGCGGTCCCGATTTTGTGTATTGAATCTGACACCGTTCATGACACAACTCTGATAGGATTTGACGGTTGAAAAACATCCGGTAGAAAGTGCCAACAATTGGTCATTCATGTCTGATGGGTTCTGTTTACTCAATACATTCATCTGCATAATGTACCGTACATAAGTATTTATGTAACGTTCGATAAAAGTGCACAACAAGTGTATGAAGCTTTATTTTGTACCTTCGAATGAAACCAATTAGTAAATTCTTCACGGTGCACTTTGTCCAGGTTCTGTTTCGTGCAATAACTTGACAGTTTTGTACGATGTTCACTGCTCAATGTGTATAAGACCAGTTAGCTTTAATGGAAATATAACAAACAAAATAATTAACTTGTGATTGCTCACTTACATGAGGTATTCATCGATCTCATGGCAGTTTTGCAAGACATACCACTGGACCTTCTCTCTCAAAGGAGTATTGAATGTGAAGCATTTCATTGATCCAATTGATCGAAAAGGCGTCTTGAATACTGATATACGGTTCCTGATTGTATCCTCGTTGTCAACCCAGTTCCTTTCTGGCCTATTGAACTTTGTCTCATTTCCCGAAAAATACAACGAGCAGAACATCAAGGTCTCGTTAGCCACGTATGCCTCTGCAATGGATCCTTCCGGCCTGGCCCGATTTCTAATATACCTCTTCAACTTACCTAGATAGCGTTCAATCGGATACATCCATCTCAAATGAACAGGTCCACCCCTAATCACTTTTTCAGGCAAGTGCATTGTCACATGTATCAATATATCAAAGAATGCCGGTGGAAATATCGTTTCCAGATTACACAAGATTTCCAAAACCTTCTCTTTTGCATTCTCTAGATCACTAACCCTCAACGTGCGCACGCAAATCAATCTGAAAAAATCGCTTAAATCAATGATAGTATCAGCAATTTCTTTTTTCAAGAATTTTCATACCCCAACTGGTAAAAGCCTCTGTAGAATGATATGAAAATCATGAGATTTTAGCCCGCTAAATTTGTCTTTACCAGTCAAATTCTTTCTTAGGTTTCCTGTAAAACCATCGGGGAACCAAACATTTCTTAAGAAATCATAGAATTTTGTCCGATCTTCTGGTGCCAACGTGAACAAGGCACGCGGTTTTAAGGTCTTATCGCCTTGTTTAATCACATGTAGTTCATTTCTCACTTTCATGTTTGCTAAATCCTTACGTGCCTTGATAGTGTCTTTGGTCTTACCATCGATATTCAATACCGTAGACAATAAACTATCACACACCTTCTTGTCAATGTGCATAACATCTAGATTGTACTTGAGTTTTTTCGGCATCCAATATGGCAATCTATTTAGTATGGTGTTTTTTTTCCAATTCAAACAAGAATCTGGACGATTCTGATTTTTACCACCATAATCTTTGTGTTTCCCCGACAAACATTCGGGTAGGTTACTAAGTTGTTGAAGAATTTCCTCTGTGGTTTTCTCAACTGGAGGGCTTAATGTTTCGATTTTACCGTTAAACCCCTTATTCTTTCGCATCGGGTGGTCCGCCCGTAGCCATCTACGATGTCCGACGTATCCAGTCTTACTGTCTAACCGTACCGAAGGTGTATCGTCGTTGCAAGTTAGACATGCTTTATATCCTTGACCAGTCCAACCTGAGAGATAACTACGAGCGGGAAAATCGTTCACCGTAAACATAACTATAGCTCGCATTCTGAAGGTAGTATTTGTAGCAACATCAAGCACAACTACCCCTTGTGACCACAATTCCTCCAACTCATCAATCAATGGCCTCAAATAAACATCCAGGTCCTTGCATGGGGATTCTGGTCCTGGGATAAGTAAACACATGTGTTTATACAGTTCATTGTTGCAAACCCATGGTCTTTGGATTCAACACTTGTGTTAGAACGAGCCACATCTTTGTATGTTTGACTCGTACTACCGAACGGGCAAAAACCATCTGTAGCCAGACTGAGACGTACATTTCTAGGTTCGATAGCGAAGTCCGGGTGGTGCTCGTCGAATTCTTTCCATTCTTTACCATCGGTTGGATGCCTTATCACATCCTCATCCGTTGAACGCCCCGTCTTATGCCATGTCATTGCCTGAGCTGTGTGACGGGAAGCATACAAACGTCTCAAACTATGCTTTAACGGAAAATAACATAGCACTTTCTGAGCAACTTTTTTTCCTTTAGACTCCTTATAACGGCTTGTTTTGCACTTGGACATGATTGTAAGTCGGCGAGTCTCCTTATAGTAAATGCAACAGTTGTACAAGCAAGCATCGATCTTTTCATACCCCATACCCAATTTGTTCATAAGAGTTTTTGCTTGATAGAATGTATCGGGTAAATTTGACCCTTCCGGCAAAACTTCTTTCAGTTTCGCTAAAAGAACGTCGAAACTTTCATTTGGCCACTTATACAACACTTTAATATGCATTAAATCCGCTAAGAACTTCAAGGCGGATGAGCTTCTGCATCCCGGATAAACTTTTTCATGGAATTTGGAGAGGAGTTCATCAATGTTGTCATCCTGCTCTGACTGTAAAATTTCTTCTTCTGAGGCTCTACCAATGAAATCATTTATAACTGGAGCCATTTCGTCTCCGGATTCAACTACCACTTGAGTTGTTCGTGCACGTTTACGGGAGACACCGTCTTCACCGTGGTGAAACCATGTTCTATACCCAGGTGCCCATCCCCAAATGAAACAGTGATCATACACGTCCTCCAAAGTTTCCATACCAATGTTGAAACACCTTTTGCATGGGCAACGAATCTTACCTTCATCGTTAACAAATTGTCGTGCGTATTTAATGAATTCACTCAACCCTTTATCAAACTCAGGTTTCAGTCTGTCAGTATACAACCACGACTTGTCTAGTTCCATTTGAAAGCTACCTACCAGGAGCCCCAATACAAAGCCTAGAGATTAGGCATGAAAACACCCTAGGGAAAGCATGCAATTCTAAGAACCTCATCAGGCCGAGGCATACCATGGAATTTAGTTCGAGATATTGATTTTTGTATTTTCAAAGTACATTAGTATCATTAGTATACAACATTTTATTAGTATCTCACTTAAGGCAAAAGGGAAGCTAAGAACACAAGATTTCACTTGTCTTAACATGATACACAATTTAAATACAAATATAACTTGGATCACAATTTACAGTATACTAAGATACACATGAGAAAAGTGATACTATAACTTGGATCATGAAATATAAATTTACACAAGTACATGTGCATAGTATAATCATAAAATATGGTTTCAATTCTTGTGGCATAACAATAATATATCAACTTACAAGTTACATGATGTTAATCCATTTAACATATCATTTTTCCAACCTATTAAGGCGTTCGGGTACGTATGTCACGTTATCAACGTACTATGAAACACGGGGTCAAAAGTTCGACGCTCATAATAACTAATCGATGGTCTTTGATCACAAAGACCACCCAGTACCATTTTTCCATTTGGGTAGGAACAACACCCTTTGAGGACCTTTTGTATGTTATGCTTATCAATAAGCACATACTTGTAAACCATTTCAATCCCAAATCAAATAACTAGCCTAAACTCCGATTTCTACACTAAAATCATCAACACATTAACCTTAATTTTCCAAAATCAACAAACAATAAGTCAAACTCCGGTTTCTAGCCTAAAATAACAATTCATTTTAATCCAAAATCAACAAACTATAACCCAAACTCCGGTTTCTAGCCTAAAATAACAATCAATTTCAATCCAAAATCAACGAACAATAACCCAAACTCCGGTTTCTAGCCTAAATCATCAAACATTTCAAGCAAAAATCACCAAACTATACCATATATATATAAATTGAAATTTCACCATATATATATATATATATACTTAAATCTGCAAAAAAAAAATTATATGTATATATACAAGCCATACTTGAGATACAAACACAACGGGGTTTTCCATAGGCCCCTAACTATTGGGGTTTGCAGTAGGACCCCTAACTACACTAACCTGAAGTAGCTTTCTTCTCTGCAAAACGGAATCGAGAGGGGCGGCTGGAATCGAGAAATGGTCCGGCCCGGTTGTTGTGCTATGAGCTGGAGCGGCGGTTGAAGCAGGTGGAGGTCCGGCTGGCTCAGTGCGGAGGAGAGGAGGAGGAGAAAGAGAGGAGGCCAGAGAGGGGGGCGGGAAAAATTGCAGGGGCTAGCTCTGCTCTGTTCTTATGCGAATGAAGAAGAAGAAAAGAAGACGACCTGTTTTAATTTAGGTCAATCTTTAAAGGGACGACATTTCTTTTAAGGGACGACACTGTCGTCCCATTAAAAGTTTTTTTTTTTTTAATTTTAAAACTAAATAACGAGCCTCGGGTTTTAAAACTTATTAACGAGGCTCGGGTTTTAAATAATTAACGAGCCTCATGTTCTTAAAGTAATTAACGAGGCTCGGGTTTAAATAACGAGTCTCGGGTTTTAATACTAAATAACGAGGCTCGGGATTGAAATCGCTTAATCGATTTCGGATCTCAAGATTGACATCAAAACAAACGCTCGATAATGAACTGACGATCTATAGCAGATAATACTACGACTAACTCATTCACGTGATAACGATCTAACTCATTCGATCGATAACGAACCCTTAGATTCAAATCGATTGCTCGATAACGAACCTCGAGATTCAAATCGATCGCTCGATAATGAACCACGAATGTTAACTCATTCGCTCGATCGAGGCATAGTAGATACTACTATCACAATGATCGATAACGATCTAACTCATTCACGTGATAACGAACCCCGAGATTCAAATCGATCTCTTAATAACGATCCTGACTCTTAACTCCTTCGTTCGATAAAGATCCATCGAGACAATGATCGATAACGATCTAACTCATTCGCTCGATATCGAATCCCAAGATTCAAATCGATCGCTCCGATTTCGATCCATCGAGCCATAGTAGATAGTACTATCACAATGATTGATAACGATCTAACTCATTCGTTCGATAACGATCCCTGAGATTCAAATCGATTTCTTAATAACGATCCCCGACTCTTAACTCCTTCGCTGCATAACGATCCATCGAGCCATAGTAGATAGTACTATCACCATGATCGATAACGATCTAACTCATTCGCTCGATAACGAACCCCGAGATTCAATTCGATCTCTTAATAACGATCCCATACTCTTAACTCCTTCGCTCGATAACGATCCATCGAGACAATGATCGATAACGATCTAACTCATTCACGTGACAACGAACCCCGAGATTCAAATCGATCTTTTAATAACGATCATGACTCTTTCCTTCATTCGATAAAGATCCATCGAGACATATTAGATAGTACTCTCACAATGATCGATAACGATGTAACTCATTCACTCGATAACAAACCATTAGATTCAAATCGATTACTCGATAACGAACCTCAAAATTCAAATCGATCGTTCAATAACGAACAACGACTCTTAACTCATTCGCCTAATAACGATCGATCAAACCATAGTCGATACTACGATCACAATGATCGATAACGATACGATGTAACTCATTCGCTCGATAACGAACCCTTATATTCAAATCGATCGCTCGATAACGAACCCCGGAATTCAAATTGTGCGTTCAATAACCAACCCCGACTATTAACTCCCTTTAAACAAAAATTCATATTTTTAATAAAATTCTATGAAAAAACAATTTTTTTTATAAAATTTCATTTAAAGGGACGACATTGTCGTCCCTTTAAACAAAAATTCATATTTTTATTAAAACTTTATCAAAAAACAAATTTTATTTATAAAATTTTATTTAACGTCAATAACAATTATATTTTCCATAAAAAATGACACAATGTTTAATAATACAACGAGATTAAAAAAATTAATTACATTTAAAGGGACGACAATGTCGTCCCTTCAAACACAAAAGTCCACGTGGATTCCATGCTCGCACCTGTCGTTCCAAAAAACTGGAATGTCGTCCCTTTAAAGAATTTACCCGCCAAAAAAATTAGCCCAAAAATTAGCGGGAAAAATCAAATATTTATTGGGGCGACAATGTCGTCCCTTTAAAGTTTCCCCCCCAATAAATTCACCAAAGGTTTGACTTTTCTCCGCACCCATTTAAAGGGACGACAAGTCGTCCCTGTAAAAGGTTTTTAAAGGGAAGACATTGTTGTCCCTTTAAATGCGTTTTCTTGTAGTGGGCTGCCCGCTCCTCCATCAGCAAGAAAGCCACCATCTGTAATTTTGGATTAAGCTGATAGAAATCCCAGGCCTCAAAAAGAAAATCCTCCGTCCCCTTTGTGTATATCAGGATACTATTAGGAAAATTAGGTATAAATCCACCTTTCCCCCCTTAATTAAGCATTAATACACACTCATTTTTTAGTTGCAATAAAGAAAAAATTAATTACATTGGTCTATTTTGCCCTTATTTTACACCAAGCACTTCTTCTCCACTGCAATTTTTTTACATGAACTCTCACCGTACTTAGATTATCCGGGAAATTAAAGGTTGTCTTCAGTCTCATGGAGGCCGTCTCAGGTGTCGACGATGGTGTTCTCTACCAAAATTCCATTCAACGTCGTCAAATATACGACGGCCCTCTTTTTTCGGTGGTGCTACGTGTTTTCATCACCCTTTATGAGAACGATCATGATGTTGAGTTTCTTCTGGTCAATCTCGCCAGAGGTGACCACAAGAAGGAGCCATTCCTTGCCTAAAATGTAAGAACACTCTATTACCTCTTTTTTTCTCTCTGATACTGATTTTTTTGTAGCAATTTATGGTATTTGTGTATTTTGTTCAGCCCTTTGGCCAAGTTTCTGGATTTGAAGATGGTTGGTGTGTCGTTAAACCACCAAAATTATATCCCTTCGCACTCTATAACTTATACAGGGTAAGTCGGAGTCGATCCCAAGAGGAATAGTTGATTATTTCTTTTCGGAAGGGTAATCAACCAGATAGTGTAGGATAACTTTAAATTTAAGTATAAAATCACAAAGTATGCATAATTAAATACTGGCAGAAAATTTAGAAGCAGAACGAAGCAAAAAAATAGAGGAAAAATCAGTCTAAGAGGATTCCAGCTAAAGCAATTATTTTCTCCCTTAATCCTTACAACTGATGATTGATGCATAAATTACTCGTTGAACTCATAATAAATTAGTTATAGGTGCCGACAATCGCCAAGAAACCAGTTTATCATAATTTCGATAAGCAGGACAATCGCCACTACTTACACTCTAACTGTGTAGCACACCTCTCAACAATCGCCAGAGGTTTGGTGAGAACAGTCGCATTAATGCTTGGACAAACCTAATTCTAGGTATTAACGCACATTGGGTTAACTTTAACCAAGATTACTTATCTCCACAACAGGGAATCCTACAGGCTACGAACCGGCAGACAATGTGTTGTTTACCACTAAAAATCAAATCTTTGTGACAATCGCCTAGATTCAATTTTTGGTATTCGATTAAACAATCAAACTAACAACCCTGCAGTAGTGATTAATTCAATTATTCAATCTTGATTCGTTAAGCACAGAAAACAAGTAAATACTACGAATTTAACGAGGATAGAAACCAATTTGATCTCACAATTGCATGATCAAGGGATTAATAATGCTTCAACTGGAAAAGAGAAAATTAGCTACTCATTGTCATAATAAAAGGCACAAGAAATAATCAAAAGTACCTTGATGAATTGTAGAAAATTAAAAAGAACTTAGTTGTTGATGAGATAGAACCCTAGAGCAATAAAAAATATGAAAGTCGCACAAGCTGCGTTTCTCAAAGTCGACAAAAAAAAACTCAATTTCTTCTCAAAAAGCTGTGTCCCCTCTCTTTTTTTTTTTTTTTTTTTCTGTAAAAGCTGCGTCCCTCCTCCTTTTCTACGTTGGCAATCCTCTTTCTTTTTATGGGAATTATTTCTAATTAATAATAATATCCAATATTAAAATAAATACAATAATCCACCTAAAAATAAAATCTCATGAAAAGTAGGAGAATTAATCCATGAATCCGGCTAGTAAGTGGAGTCTTGTGATTTGGGCCTCGGTGGACTTTTTATATTCTCACAGTAGCCGGGATCTTGACATCATCAGAAAGTGACAATCGTCAAACTTTAATCCTCGAATTCTTCAATTCATCAAAATTCGACTCTTGCGGCCAATAAATCCACTATTTCATCAATTTCTTCTTCCGAGCTCCTTTGTAACACCCCGTTCCCGGACACCGAGTCCTTATCCGGAAATCGAAACGTTCGGCACGCGTAATATTAAATAAATAATATTACACGTAAGCCTCTACTACGTCGTATCAAATAAAAGCAAACGGAAGCTAAAAAGACTCGGGTAATTTTTTTTCAAACAACCAAGAATAGAAATCAAGAACTAAAGAAGGAAATGTAATATTATTACATTGTAAAATGAAACCAACGAATCCAAAATGTACGAATTCCAAAATACTAAAAGTAAACTACTAGTTCCAATAACCCAAATCTATGAAATAAACTTAAATAAACAAATAATAAACAAGGTCTTCAACTCCGGCGTCCTCAAACATCGTCATCAAAGTGCTCCTCGAACTCATCATTTACCTGTTCGCCTTCTCTCCCCCAAACACATAAATAAACATGCATTTGAGGTAAGTACAATGTACAAAGTAAGAAGTAGAAGCTACAATATAATTAAGGTTTATTATTAAAAGATTTGCCTTACTGAGACCGACTCGATCTAGGGTTCACTACATGCCCATCGACACGTCGTGACTATACGTTTCTAACTTAGCTTATCTTTGTTACTGAAGGATGCAGGTTCTTAGATCTAAACGAGTTAGATCTATGTGCAGCGGATGGATCACGATTTATATGACACAATTCATAATTAAAGGACTTAAGTACTACAAGGGGGTTTAAGATTATGTTACCAATAACGGGAAGAGTCGCCTTGATCTTCCGATGTGTTCTCCAAACGGCGGTTGGTGGACACCCTTCTTGATACACGAGCCTCCTTGATATGCAACACCAAGAAAAACTCAAAGTTTTTCTTCTACTAAAAACCCTAGTCAAGAAAAAACTATTTTTTTTTCTCCTTTTAGACATGTGGGGCGAAATTTTCTATTGTTATGAGGCTTGGAAGAACTCTCTTTATATAGGAGAGTAACCTTATCCTCCAACAATTAAGAGATAATTATTAAATTAACCCTTAATTCAAATAAAAGATAAATAACATAATTATCCTAAACAAATTAGGATAAATCATATTATTATCCAATATTCCATGAATTATCTTTTAACAAATAAAAGATAAATCACATGTCAAATAATTATCCAAGAAAACTAATTTCTCTCTAATTATTTGATGATATTGGCGCCACAAATACTAGGGTTATAGCCCACATAAAATGTCTTTTATGTGTGTAATATTATTTAGCCCAACTAAATAATATCTATGCATATCAATTAATTAGCCTGACCAATTAATTATCACCGAGGCCTAAGTAACAAGATTACTAGTCCGAATTACGAAGCCACATCGGGGACCATGGACCTATAACCGGTAGCTCCAATAATTAATTATTCGTCGAACGAATAAGTACATTAATTATTAATTCCGGGATTACGCCACCATAAACCCGAAACCGAACTCTACCGATTATAGATGTATACTTATACTCAACCCATAGAGTGAATAAGCGTCCATTGATATAATCACTACATACGGATTAACCCTCCATAGATCGTCCATTCCGAGTGGGAAGTCTCCGTGAACCCGACTCGAATATCTTATCCTTATTTACCATTAACCCCCGATGATCAATTAGCACACATATCCGACTAGTAGCTAATTAGTCAAATGTGAACTCCCGGGATCGATCACTTTCTTAGGGCTAACAAACAAGGGGAATGTCTCTATACTTCCCGCAGGAAGGAATGGATTCCATGTCTGTGAAAATCGAACTACTCACTCATCCGGAGATAGTGCCAATGAGAAGTGGCTTGGAACACATATTAAAGTGAACCGTAACTAACACATCAAACACTACCCCGGGACAAGCAAACATCATGTGATCACCTCGGGATTAAGGTTGATCCATATATGATCATCTAATGATTTAATAAGATTCCTCGATTACGGAATTATACCGAGAAATTCGATTAAATCGGTCCAAAGTCCTATATGAATGCCATCATATATAAATGCCCCACGTAGGTACCCTCTACCGACAGTCCGGATAAGACTATCACACCCTAAGGTGTTCGGGCGCATTATTGGTGTTTTAATCAAGAGACCCTAAACTCGATTAAGTTCACCATGGACTAACGATTTAAGTATATCACCACTAACTCAATCCTCACGTGCATGCCATACACCGAGTTAAGCGGTTACATACCGATACACTTAGGGTTTGCGCAGAGTGTATTACTTACAAGCAAAAAGCAAGTAATAAGGTAAGATAAATTCTGTCATAAAAAACAATTACACAAATTGTCTTTCGGGCACTACACCTAACAATCTCCCACTTGCACGAAATGACAAGTAATGATTGTTTTTAGAGCACACCCTTTCTCATCTAATTCACAACACTCTCCCACTTGCTCTAAAAGCATATGAGATATATTCCTCAATGCCGTACCCTCCAAGCACTAGACTTGGTACACTGATCAGTTTGGTTGTCGGCCCGAGAGGATCTTTAGGATCGAAACGTTGCCGGTCCATCTAATCAGGCGGTACTCTCTCTCAATATGCTTTTGACCTCTAGTGACTGAGAAAATCCTTCTAAGCTATCTCTTCATTGTTTTCACAACAAAGTGATATCGGCTCACTAGACCTGGAATTACTCCCAGATCAGAAAGGAGATTCTTAAGCCATATCGCCACTTTAGCTGCTCCGAAAGCTGCTACGTATTCGATTAACTAAAATCGAATTGGCGGTTCTGGATTTCTCCAGACTATAGCCCCATCACAATGAGTAAACACTGTTCCCGAGATCGTCCCAACAATCATCCTTAATCTTACTATAAGTCAGAATCAGTGTGGTCAACCATATTCAAGTTTGCACCTAAATATACAAGCATATTATTCCTCGTTCTTCAAAGATACTTGAGGACGTACTAAAATGCTTTTCAATGCACGAATCCGAGATTCGACTACTATTGACTTGTGATAACCTGACTTGCCGTTATCCAAGAGAGACTTTATCCCATTTTCTCTTTATCCGGAGATTTAGAGAATCATTCCTGAGATGTAAGGTAGGACTACTCTCGTTGAATGTTGCATACGTATATGCATGATCATCTTAACCAATAAGACGGATGGGATAGCCAATGACTCATTCTTGTGAATTTGACCGAATCAAATTCTTAGAATATAGTCCAATTCTCTCATCCGAGAGAATCTTGGCGTGTCAGTTTCCGACTTCAGATAGCACACCCATGTTGTTTCCAACCGTTTTAGTGTTATCATTTATGAACACTAATACTACTACTACATTACCAATATTGATATCTAGTTTACGAAAAACTTATCAATATTTTGGTCAAGTCCATATATTTTAAAACATGTGACTTTTAAATGACCGAGAGGTTCTCTTAAATCCACAAAGGATATAAGCCATGGCAGGCCTCCTACCAAAGGTTCTTTCTGAATGAATTAAGACATCGTTAGTCTCGCAAAAAAGGTCTTAGGGAATCACCCCTATCTTCTACTTTGTAACGAATCCGTTATTCATTCTTAGCTAAAACCCTTCTGTTCTGAATGAATTCAGATTCCGTTGTTCGGCAAGAAAGTCTCAGGGAATCACCCCTATTTTTTGCTTTCTAACGAAATCTAGCAAGATTGAGTGGTGAGAGAGTTCAAGGTCTGGTTAACTCTCTACTTGTCAGGGAATCACCCCTATACCACTCAACTTTGCGCTGAAAGTTTAAACTTTCCTATTCATTCGACTCTTTTCCGTGTAGATCCAATTGCTCCCACCGGGCCCGAGACACTCGGGTGGTTCTACAAGAGGTCGAACGTAACCGGAGTACCAAAACTCCATTCACGGGGTTAAGGTTTTCAAACCAACCTCTATAATCAGAATCCTATACAGCCCACCAAGAGCCATAGGTTATCAATCACCCCAGCAGATTATAAAGTCCACAAAATCACAATGGGACAACGGTTAAACCATACTCCCACTGTGTCTTGGGTGGATTGACATTCTGATCTAGTAGTATTTATCAGTGTAATCACCAACAACTAATGTTGGACGTGGTCTGATTAAATCGGATAGTAACTACCTTTGGGTAACCGTACTCCAAGGTTTAAGGTCGTTTCTTATAGATTCTATCGAAGGCTTGTGACAGTTCAACCGTCACTTTCGATCTCAAGAATCTTATAATCAACCTTCACTCGTCTCATTAAGATATTTCACGAACAAATCACAATCCGAACGTATGCGCAAAATCCCAGTCCTACCTTCAAGCATTAAATGCTAAATGCCTACATTTACGGATGTGGTGTGAACCAAATTCACTCCTTATCCATAAACTCACTAGCATCTTCTAGGTAGACTTCTCGGTTTACATAATAATGTTAACCGTTATTTTGCAACGAATTATCTTAATCGAGTTTAGCAAAGTGTATTGTAGCATATCAATAACTATATAGGGCAAGTATATGGTTTCTTCCTCGGTGAGAAACATTCCACTAGGAGCGGGCCGAGCATCAGTCCCAAGACTATGCGATAGCCTATTTCTGAGCATGGAATACTCTATTCTCTGGCTAAAATCGAGACACCTCCTCGTATTCTTTCGATAAACCAACCAGTGTTTTGAGTAGTTATCACACAGAATGTCACCACTCAAAATCTCCCACTAGCTTGTATCTCTCACTAGACCCCGAAGGTCATGGTGAACAAGCTATGTTACCCCTTCAAAACTATTACCCTTTCCCGATTGAAAGGAAACTTAGTCATTGTTCCTTTGAGATAGTGTTCCAAGACTGGGAGATAGGAATCACCCTTAGCCAGTCAGCAGGTCTTGTCTCTAGGATATATGCACTAATTAATAGATATTGAAAGGTCATTTATCTTAATACGGAAACCTTTTACCTTTAATAGTTTTAGATGTGTTACACATACTTATTCAGCTGTTCTAAGTGGTTCTGACTTTATCAAACAAAAGTCCGAGTCTCGGATTCGTACTACAAATGTCATATTCACTTTCTATGAGGCAACAATATATCGAGTTGAAAGTGAATCCAATTGTTTCAACGAATCACATCGCCGATTTGAATCAGTGCCTAACCAAGAATAGATGACGTTTTAGCTTTTACTACACTTATGTAATTATTAATGTGAATTAACTAGTCACCTAAGTGTTTTCAGAATAATACTCACCTTATCAGCTCTACTCCCTCACTTAGACAACTAGACATCACATCCTATCAATTACACAGACAATGATGAACCCTAGTTCATCAAAGCACATGCCCTTTCATGCCTTCCGACGGATCCGAACTTCAACTCCCTTTAAAAGTACATTCGGTGTTTTAACTGAACGAATCAGAAACTCAATCGGGGCTTGTTCATATTTAATTAGTGTTATTAAATCATGAATAAAGGTTTAAAATACAAAACATAGCTTAAAACAACATTATATAGAAAACTGGGGCAATGCGTGCGCATTACTCTAGAATGCGTGCGCATCCCTGCTGCACTTATTCTAAGCAATCCTGCATCAGGAATGCGGGCGCATTGCTAGCCAATGCGTACGCATCCTATGCAGAAAAAGCCGTAGAACCTGTTTTTCAACCCTTAACGATCTCTACTCGTTTTCAAAACATCTTGCACATGAATTATAGCAGAAAAACAGTAGAAAAACATGTCTTTTAAAATCCAAAACAAAACTTAATCCTTAAACATCATCTAAGCTTAAAACTTGATACAGTATGCATCCAAAACATGATCTATTCTACTCTAAACCACAATTAGATTGTAGGAAGAGCTTCTTACCTTTAGCAATCTTATTCCAATAGCAAAACTCAAAGAAACAACAGCTAAAACCGATCTTTCTCTTATCAAAGCTTCAACTTTCTGCAATCAAAACGTTGCCTTCTTCACAACGATTCCGGCGCTCTACTCTGATCTGAAAACCGTCAAGAATTGCTTTAACAGCCAATTGAAAAACTCTCAGCCCTAATTTTTGCTCACACACGCATAGAGTATATTGGAGGTGGAGAAAATCTGATTTCTAGTAGGTTATAATAATTGTGGGGATTTATTTTCCTTAAATAGAAAATCCAAAAAAAAAAGATAAAGATCTTATTATCTTCCTTTATAATAAGATAAATCCCAAAAAAAGGATAAAGATCTTATTATCTTCCTTTATAAGAAGATAAATCCCAAAAAAAGGATAAAGATCTTATTATCTTCCTTTATAATAAAAATCAGATTTTCCTCCTTAAATATATACACATATATCTCGAAATATATATATATATAATTTAACAAATAATTAAACTCCGAATAAAAGGAACCGAACCCAATATTTCGTTTTCGCAAAATGACACATCTGCCCTTTCCCGAAAATCGGAATATTACATTCTTCCCCCCTTAAAGGAGTTTCGTCCTCGAAACTTAGAACATACCTGGTAAATCCATAAAATCTGGGAACTCGCTGATCATTTCGTCCTCAACTTCCCAAGTAGCTTCATCCGGTGAATGATTGCTCCATTGCACCAGAACTAAAGGAATCAACCGTCTCTTAATCATCTTTTTCCTTCCGGTCCAAAATTCTGGTCGGTGTCTCATCGTACGAAAGATTATCCTGGTGAACCTCCGGATCAACAGTAGTCTCAATATCTGTCTTGGTCGAACACTTCTTTAACATTGAGACATGAAATACGTTGTGGACTCTCGACATCGATTCTGGTAACTTGAGTTTGTAAGCCAAATGTCCAATTCTTTCTAGAATCTCAAAAGGTCCAACATACCTCGGGCTTAGCTTTCCCTTATGTCCAAAACGTTTCACTCCCTTCATTGGTGAAGCTTGTAGATACACTCTTTCACCAACTTCAAACTCAAGAGGTCTCCTTCTAACATCTGCCCAACTCTTCTGTCTATCTTGAGCCGCCTTCAGATTCTTCTTAACCAGCTGAACCCTTTCTTTAGCTTGCTCAACCAATTCCGGCCCGGTGATTTGTCTTTCCCCGACTTCATCCCAAAATAGCGGCGTTCTACATCTTCTTCCATACAACGCTTCAAACGGTGGCATGCCTATACTTGCATGATAACTGTTGTTATAGGCAAACTCTGCTACCGGTAGGTAATCATCCCATGATCCACCTACTTCCAACACATAAGCTCTCAACATATCTTCAAGTGTTTGGATGGTTCTCTGAGATTGTCCATCTGTCTGAGGATGAAAGGCCGTACTCAAATCCAACTTGGTTCCAAAAGTTGCTTGTAAACTTTTCCAAAACCGACTGACGAACCTCGAATCACGATCTGAAACTACCGAGATAGGTACTCCGTGTAACTTCACTATATTATCCAAGTATAGTGTCGTCATTTTCTTCAAGGGCATATCGACCTTATATGGTAGGAAATGAGCGGATTTGGTCAATCTATCCACAATCACCCAAATCGCATCATTACCGCCTCTCATCTTAGGTAAACCGGTGATAAAGTCCATAGTGATCTTATCCTACTTCCATTCCGGGATATCCAATGGCTTAAGCATTCCTCCCAGTCTTCTATGTTCTGCTTTAACCTTCTGGCAAGTAACACACTCTGCAACGAACTTGGCTATCTCCAGTTTCATCGAGGGCCACCAAAACCTTTCCTTCAATTAAGTCTCTGTACATTTTAGTAGCTCCCGGATGAACTGCGAAAGCAATCCTATGTGCCTCTTCCATGACTCACTGTCTTAAATCACCAACATTAGGCACACACAAACGATCCTGGTACCAAAGATTCCCATTCTTATCTAACACATAACTAACTGTAGGCTTTTCTCTTGCAACTTGCTTCAAGTCAACCAAAATTGGGTCTTCATCTTGCTTCTTCCGAATATCATCCATCAACTCTGACCTTGCTAACAACGGTGCCACAAATTGTTGGTCTTCAATCTGATCAAAGCTTCGGATTCTCAGCTCATCTAACCTTTCTGTAACATCTTCAACGCTTGATACTGCAAACACTGGTTTTCTGCTCAAAGCATCGGCCACTACATTTGCTTTACCCGAATGGTACTGAATCTCCAAGTCATAATCCTTTACGAACTCCATCCATCTCCTTCGCCTCATATTCAGATTTTCCTGGGTAAAGAAATACTTCAGGCTCTTGTGATCGGTGAAGATCCTGGCCTTAACTCCATACAAGTAGTGCCTCCAAATCTTCAAGGCAAACACAACCGCTGCTAACTCCAGTCGTGGGTTGGGTAATTCTTCTCATGCACCTTCAACTGCTGGGATGCATAAGCAATTATCTTCCCTCCCTGCATCAACACACAACCTAAACCTTGTCCCGAAGCATCCGTGTAAACGTCATAATTATCAAAGATCTCCGGAACTACCAAAACTGGGGCTGTAGTCAACCTCTTCTTCAACGTCTGAAAAGCATCTTCACACTCACTGGTCCACTCGAACTTCACATCCTTTTGAGTGAGCCGGGTAAGTGGTGTAGCTATCTTTGAGAAGTCTTGTACAAATTTCCTATAATAGCCAGCCAAACCGAGAAAACTTCTAACCTCTGAAATGGTAGTCGGTCTGGACCACTTCTCAACTACTTCAATCTTTGCCGGATCAACCTTAATGCCATCTCCAGAAATGACATGACCCAAGAAACTCACTTAATCCAACCAAAAGTCACACTTTGAAAACTTAGCATACAATTGATTCCTCTTCAAGGTATCCAACACTATCCTTAAGTGTTCTTCATGTTCCTTCCCATCCTTAGAGTATACAAGGATGTCATCTATGAACACTATCACAAATTTATCCAAGTATGGCATGAAAACACGCTGCATTAAATCCATAAATGCAGATGGAGCATTAGTGAGTCCAAAAGACATGACTAAGAACTCATAATGTCCATACCTCGTACTAAAAGCCGTCTTCGGTATATCAGCCACCTTGATATTCAACTGGTGGTACCCCGACTTAAGATCAATCTAGAAAACACTCTCTTGCCTTGCAACTGGTTAAACAAATCATCAATCCTTGGCAAGGGGTACTTATTCTTGATGGTCAGATTGTTTAGCGCTCTGTAGTCTATGCACATCCTCATGCTACCATCTTTCTTCTCAACAAAAAGCACTGGGGCTCCCCAAGGTGAAGTACTAGGCTGAATTATATTCCTCTCAAGCATATCCTTGAGCTGTGCTTTCAACTCCTTCAATTCAGCCGGTGCCATTCTATAGGGTGCCTTATCCAGGAAAAAAACATTTTTTCTACAAGGACAACTCGTTACCAGAGATAAACACAAATTTGAACTCGTTAATAAGAAGAAAACATGAATTCGAACTCGTTACCAAAGAAAAAACAAAAATTTCTACTCGTTATAATGGGAAAACACAAATTTCCGGTGATGTCAACTCGTTATCAGGGAAAAAAACATTTTTTCTGCAAGGACAACATGTTACGAGAGAAAATCACAAATTTGAACTCGTTAATAAGAAGAAAACATGAATTCGAACTCGTAACCAAAGAAAAAACACAAATTTCTACTCGTTATAATGGGAAAACACAAATTTCCGGCGATGTCAACTCGTTATCGTTATTAAGGAAAAAAAGCCATTTTTTTCTACTCGTTAAAGACAACACGTTACTCGTTAAGATAAAACTCGTTACACAAATTTGAACTCGTTATTAAGAAGAAAACATGAATTTGAACTCGTTACCAACTCGCTATCGGGAAAAAAAAACAAATTTCTACTCGTTATAATGGGAAAACACAAATTTCCGGTGATGTCAACTCGTTATCAGGCAAAAAAACATGTTTTTATGCAAGGACAACACGTTACCAGGGAAAAAGAAAAATTTGAACTCGTTAATAAGAAGAAAACATGAATTCGAACTCGTTACCAAAGAAAAAACAAAAATTTCTATTCGTTATAATGGGAAAACACAAATTTCCGGCGATGTCAACTCGTTATCAGGAAAAAAAAACATTTTTTCTACAAGGACATCTCGTTACCAGATAAAAACACAAATTTGAACTCGTTAATATGAATAAAACATGAATTCGAACTCGTTTCCAAAGAAAAAACACAAATTTCTACTCGTTATAATGGGAAAACACAAATTTCCGGCGATATCAACACGTTATCAGGGAAAAAAACAATTTTTCTACAAGGACGACTTGTTACCAGAGAAAAACACAAATTTGAAATCGTTAATAAGAAGAAAACATGAATTCGAACTCGTTACCAGAGAAAAAACAAAATTTTCTACTCGTTATAATAGGAAAACACAAATTTCCGGCGATGTCAACTCGTTATCAGGGAAAAAAACATTTTTTTCTGCAAGGACAACACGTTACTAGAAAAAATCACAAATTTGAACTCGTTAATAAGAAGAAAACAAGAATTTGAACTCGTTACCAAAGAAAAAACACAAATTTATACTCGTTATAATGGGAAAACACAAATTTCCGGCGATGTCAACTCGTTATCAGGGAAAAAAACCTTTTTTCTACAAGGACAACTCGTTACCAGAGAAAAACACAAATTTGAACTCGTTCATAAGAAGAAAACATGAATTCGAACTCGTTACCAAAGAAAAAACAAAAATTTCTACTCGTTATAATGGGAAAACACAAATTTCCGGCGATGTCAACACGTTATCAGGGAAAAAAACATTGTTTCTGCAAGGACAACACGTTACCAGAGAAAATCACAAATTTGAACTCTTTAATAAGAAGAAAACATGAATTCGAACTCGTTACCAAAGAAAAAACATAAATTTCTACTCGTTATAATGGGAAACACAAATTTCCGGCGATGTCAACTCGTTAACAGGGAAAAAAACATTTTTTTCTACAAGGAAAACTCGTTAGTAGAGAAAATCCCAAATTTGAACTCGTTAATAAGAAGAAATCTTGAATTCAAACTCGTTTCCAAAGAAAAAACAAAAATTTATTCTCGTTATAATGGGAAAACACAAATTTCCGGCGATGTCTACTCGTTATCAGGGAAAAAATATTTATTCTACAAGGACAACTCGTTACCAGAGAAAAACACAAATTTGAACTCGTTAATAAGAAGAAATCATGAATTCGAACTCGTTACCAAAGAAAAAACACAAATTTTTAATCGTTATAATGGGAAAACACAAATTTCCGGTGATGTCAACTCGTTATCAGGCAAAAAAAACATTTTTTCTGCAAGGACAACACGTTACCAAGGAAAAAGACAAATTTGAACTCGTTAATAAGAAGAAAACATGAATTCGAACTCTTTACCAAAGAAAAAACAAAAATTTCTACTCGTTATAATGGGTAAACACAAATTTCCGGCGATGTCAACTTGTTATCAGGAAAAAAACACTTTTTCTACAAGGACAACTCGTTACCAGATAAAAACACAAATTTGAACTCGTTAATATGAATAAAACAAGAATTCGAACTCGTTTCCAAAGAAAAACACAAATTTCTACTCGTTATAATGGGAAAACACAAATTTCCGGCGATGTCAACTCGTTATCAGGGAAAAAAACAAATTTTCTACAAGGACAACTCGTTACTAGAGAAAAACACAAATTTGAACTCGTTAATAAGAAGAAATCATGAATTTGAACTCGTTACCAGAGAAAAAACAAAAATTTCTACTCGTTATAATGGGAAAACACAAATTTCCGGCGATGTCAACTCGTTATCAGGGAAAAAAACATTTTTTTTCCGCAAGGACAACACGTTACTAGAAAAAATCACAAATTTGAACTCGTTAATAAGAAGAAAACATGAATTCGAACTCGTTACCATTGAAAAAACACAAATTTCTACTCGTTATAATTGGAAAACACAAATTTCCGGCGATGTGAACTCGTTATCCAGGGATAAAACATTTTTTCTACAAGGACAACTCGTTACCAGAGATAAACACAAATTTGAACTCGTTAATAAGAAGAAAACATGAATTCGAACTCGTTACCAAAGAATAAACAAAAATTTCTACTCGTTATAATGGGAAAACACAAATTTCCGGCGAAGTCAAGTCGTTATCAGGGAAAATAACATTTTTTCTACAAGGACAACTTGTTACCAGAGAAAATCACAAATTTGAACTCGTTAAGAAGAAGAAAACATGAATTCGAACTCGTTACCAAAGAAAAAACACAAATTTCTACTCGTTATAATGGGAAAACACAAATTTCTGGCGATGTCAACTCGTTATCAGGGAAAAAAATACTTTTTCTACAAGGACAACTCGTTACCAAAGAAAAACACAAATTTGAACTCGTTAATAAGAATAAAACATGAATTCGAACTCGTTACCAAAGAAAAAACACCAATTTCTACTCGTTATAATAGGAAAACACAAATTTCCGGCGATGTCAACTCGTTATCAGGGAGAAAAACAATTTTTCTACAAGGACAAATCGTTACATGAGAAAAACACAAATTTGAACTCGTTAATAAGAAGAAATAATGAATTCGAACTCGTTACCAAAGTAAAAACAAAAATTTCTACTCGTTATAATGGGAAAACACAAATTTCCGGCGATGTCAACTCGTTATCAGGGAAAAAACATTTTTTCTACAAGGACAACTCGTTACATGAGAAAAACACAAATTTTAACTCGTTAATAAGAAGAAATCATGAATTCGAACTCGTTACCAAAGTAAAAACAAAAATGTATTCTCGTTATAATGGGAAAGCACAAATTTCGGCGATGTCAACTCATTATCAGGGAAACAACTTTTTTTCGACAAGGAAAACTCGTTACCAGAGAAAAACACAAATTTGAACTTGTTAATAAGAAGAAATCATGAATTCGAACTCGTTACCAAAGAAAAAAACACAAATTTCTACTCGTTATAATAGGAAAACATAAATTTCCGGCGATGTCAACTCGTTATCAGGGAAAAAACAATTTTCAACAAGGACAACTCGTTACCAGAGAAAAACACAAATTTGAACTCGTTAATAAGAGGAAAACATGAATTCGAACTCGTTACCAAAGAAAAAACACAAATTTCTACTCGTTATAATGGGAAAACACAAATTTCCGGCAATGTCAACTCGTTATCAGGGAAAAAACCATTTTTTCTACAAGGAAAACTTGTTACCAGAGAAAAAAACAAATTTGAACTCGTTAATAAGAAGGAAACATGAATTCGAACTCGTTACCAAAGAAAAAACACAAATTTCTACTCGTTATAATGGGAAAACTCAAATTTCCGGCGATATCAACTCGTTATCAGGGAAAAAACATTTTTTCTACAAGGAAAACTCGTTACTAGAGAAAAAAACAAATTTGAACTCGTTAATAAGAAGAAAACATGAATTCGAACTCGTTACCAAAGAAAAAACAAAAATTTCTACTCGTTATAATGGGAAAACACAAATTTCCGGCGATGTCAACTCATTATCAGGGAAAAAACATTTTTTCTACAAGGAAAAGTGTTACCGAGAGAAAAAACAAATTTGAACTCGTTAATAAGAATAAAACATGAATTCGAACTCGTTACCAAAGAAAAAACAAAAATTTCTACTCGTTATAATGGGAAAACACAAATTTCCGGCGATGTCAACTCGTTATCAGGAAAAAAACATTTTTTCTACAAGGAAAACTCGTTACCAGAGAAAAAAATCAAATTTGAACTCGTTAATAAGAAGGAAACATGAATTCGAACTCGTTTCCAATGAAAAAACACAAATTTCTACTCGTTATAATGGGAAAACTCAAATTTCCGGCGATATCAACTCGTTATCAGGGAAAAAAACATTTTTTCTACAAGGAAAACTTGTTATCAGAGAAAAAAACAAATTTGAACTCGTTAATAACATGAAAACATGAATTCGAACTCGTTACCAAAGAAAAAACAAAAATTTCTACTCGTTATAATGGGAAAACACAAATTTCCGGCGATGTCAACTCGTTATCGGGAAAAAAACATTTTTTCTACAAGGAAAAATCGTTACCAGAGAAAAAAAAAATTTGAACTCGTTAATAAGAAGAAAACATGAATTCGAACTCGTTACCAAAGAAAAAACACAAATTTGTACTCGTTATAATGGGAAAACACAAATTTCCGGCGATGTCAACTCTTTATCAGGGAAAAAACATTTTTTAAACAAGGTAAACTCGTTACCAGAGGAAAAAAACAAATTTGAACTCGTTAATAATATGAAAACATGAATTCGAACTCGTTACCAAAGAAAAAACAAAAATTTCTACTCGTTATAATGGGAAAACACAAATTTCCGGTGATGTCAACTCGTTATCAGGGAAAAAAACTATTTTTCTACAAGGACAACTCGTTACCAGAGAAAAACACAAATTTGAAATCGTTAATAAGAATAAAACATGAATTCGAACTCGTTACCAAAGAAAAAACACAAATTTCTACTCGTTATAATGGGAAAACACAAATTTCCGGCGATGTCAACTCGTTATCAGGGAAAAAACATTTTTTCTACAAGGACAACTCGTTACCAGAGAAAAACACAAATTTGAACTCGTTAATAAGAAGAAAACATGAATTCGAACTCGTTACCAAAGAAAAAACACAAATTTCTACTCGTTATAATGGGAAAACACAAATTTCCGGCGATGTCAACTCGTTATCAGGGAAAAAAACATTTTTTCTACAAGGACAACTCGTTACCAGAGAAAAACACAAATTTGAACTCGTTAATAAGAAGAAAACATGAATTCGAACTCGTTACCAAAGAAAAAACACAAATTTCTACTCGTTATAATGGGAAAACACAAATTTCCGGCGATGTCAACTCGTTATCAGGGAAAAAACAATTTTTCTACAAGGACAAATCGTTACATGAGAAAAACACAAATTTGAACTCGTTAATAAGAAGAAAATATGAATTCGAACTCGTTACCAAAGTAAAAACAAAAATTTCTACTCGTTATAATGGGAAAACACAAATTTCCGGCGATGTCAACTCGTTATCGGGAAAAAACATTTTTTCTACAAGGACAACTCGTTACATGAAAAAAACACAAATTTTAACTCGTTAATAAGAAGAAATCATGAATTCGAACTCGTTACCAAAGTAAAAACAAAAATTCTATTCTCGTTATAATGGGAAAGCACAAATTTCGGCGATGTCAACTCATTATCGGGAAACAACTTTTTTTCGACAAGGAAAACTCGTTACCGAGAGAAAAACACAAATTTGAACTTGTTAATAAGAAGAAATCATGAATTCGAACTCGTTACCAAAGAAAAAAACACAAATTTCTACTCGTTATAATAGGAAAACATAAATTTCCGGCGATGTCAACTCGTTATCAGGGAAAAAACAATTTTCAACAAGGACAACTCGTTACCAGAGAAAAACACAAATTTGAACTCGTTAATAAGAGGAAAACATGAATTCGAACTCGTTACCAAAGAAAAAACACAAATTTCTACTCGTTATAATGGGAAAACACAAATTTACGGCAATGTCAACTCGTTATCAGGGAAAAAACCATTTTTTTCTACAAGGAAAACTTGTTACCAGAGAAAAAAACAAATTTGAACTCGTTAATAAGAAGGAAACATGAATTCGAACTCGTTACCAAAGAAAAAACACAAATTTCTACTCGTTATAATGGGAAAACTCAAATTTCCGGCGATATCAACTCGTTATCAGGGAAAAAACATTTTTTCTACAAGGAAAACTCGTTACTAGAGAAGAAAAACAAATTTGAACTCGTTAATAACATGAAAACATGAATTCGAACTCGTTACCAAAGAAAAAACAAAAATTTCTACTCGTTATAATGGGAAAACACAAATTTCCGGCGATGTCAACTCATTATCAGGGAAAAAACATTTTTTCTACAAGGAAAAGTGTTACCAGAGAAAAAAACAAATTTGAACTCGTTAATAAGAATAAAACATGAATTCGAACTCGTTACCAAAGAAAAAACAAAAATTTCTACTCGTTATAATGGGAAAACACAAATTTCCGGCGATGTCAACTCGTTATCAGGGAAAAAAACATTTTTTCTACAAGGAAAACTCGTTACCAGAGAAAAAAAATCAAATTTGAACTCGTTAATAAGAAGGAAACATGAATTCGAACTCGTTTCCAATGAAAAAACACAAATTTCTACTCGTTATAATGGGAAAACTCAAATTTCCGGCGATATCAACTCGTTATCAGGGAAAAAAACATTTTTTCTACAAGGAAAACTTGTTATCAGAGAAAAAAACAAATTTGAACTCGTTAATAACATGAAAACATGAATTCGAACTCGTTACCAAAGAAAAAACAAAAATTTCTACTCGTTATAATGGGAAAACAAATTTCCGGCGATGTCAACTCGTTATCAGGGAAAAAACATTTTTTCTACAAGGAAAAATCGTTACCAGAGAAAAAAAAAATTGAACTCGTTAATAAGAAGAAAACATGAATTCGAACTCGTTACCAAAGAAAAAACACAAATTTGTACTCGTTATAATGGGAAAACACAAATTTCCGGCGATGTCAACTCTTTATCAGGGAAAAAACATTTTTTAAACAAGGAAAACTCGTTACTAGAGGAAAAAAACAAATTTGAACTCGTTAATAATATGAAAACATGAATTCGAACTCATTACCAAAGAAAAAACAAAAATTTCTACTCGTTATAATGGGAAAACACAAATTTCCGGTGATGTCAACTCGTTATCAGGGAAAAAAACTATTTTTCTACAAGGACAACTCGTTACCAGAGAAAAACACAAATTTGAAATCGTTAATAAGAATAAAACATGAATTCGAACTCGTTACCAAAGAAAAAACACAAATTTCTACTCGTTATAATGGGAAAACACAAATTTCCGGCGATGTCAACTCGTTATCAGGGAAAATAGCATTTTTTCTACAAGGACAACTCGTTACCGAGAGAAAAAAATAAATTTGAACTCGTTAATAAGAAGAAAAATGAATTCGAACTCGTTACCAAAGAAAAAACAAAAATTTGTACTCGTTATAATGGGAAAACACAAATTTCCGGCGATGTCAACTCGTTTTCAGGGAAAAAAACATTTTTTCTGCAAAGACAACACGTTACCTGAGAAAATCACAAATTTGAACTCGTTAATTAGAAGAAAACATGAATTCGAACTCGTTACCAAAGAAAAAACACAAATTTCTACTCGTAAGAATGGGAAAACACAAATTTCCGGCGATGTCAACTCGTTATCGGGGGAAAAAAACATTTTTTCTACAAGGACAACTCGTTACATGAGAAAAACACAAATTTGAACTCGTTAATAAGAAGAAATCATGAATTCGAACTCGTTACCAAAGTAAAAACAAAAATTTATTCTCGTTATAATGGGAAAGCACAAATTTCCGGCGATGTCAACTCATTACAGAGAAAAACACAAATTTGAACTCGTTAATAAGAAGAAATCATGAATTCAAACTCGTTACCAAAGAAAAAAACACAAATTTCTACTCGTTATAATAGGGAAACATAAATTTCCGGCGATGTCAACTCGTTATCAGGGAAAAAAACAATTTTTCTACAAGGACAACTCGTTACCAGAGAAAAACACAAATTTGAACTTGTTAATAAGAAGAAATCATGAATTCAAACTCGTTACCAAAGAAAAAACAAAAAATTATTCTCGTTATAATGGGAAAACACAAATTTCCGGCGATGTCTACTCGTTATCAGGGAAAAAATATTTATTCTACAAGGACAACTCGTTACCAGAGAAAAACACAAATTTGAACTCGTTAATAAGAAGAAATCTTGAATTCGAACTCGTTACCTGTTACGGATTTATCTAACGAAAAACAACAAGTAATAATATTTATAAATCCGATATTCCCTCAAGTATAAGGATCGTAGTATAGAGGTTGATACCGGGTCGATCTTACGGGGAACCGGCGATTGTTAACCCTAGTTTTTGTCTAATCAAATTTTGTCACGAAGAACTGATCTAAACAGCGGATAAAACTAAACGAAACTGAAAACAAACTTAACTAAAACGTAAAACTGGACAGAAGATATGATCTAAAGCCAGGAAAGATACGGGTTGCGAACCAATTAAACTAAATCTAATCCTAATATGCAATAAAAAGACGAACTAAACTAAACAATTCAAATTCAAGGGGTTTTAATCAATAATTTACGAACGAACAAGCAATTGATCCACCTATCCTACAACTATCAATTTCGATCTAGATTATCTCGTGATTTCTAACCAAGTTGTGATTCACCTAACCACGGTATGAACTCCTAATTTCTTAGACAAGTTCTCCTATCAATCTTCTATCTTTCGATCTAAAGATTCATGCTTTCAAATCAAGGTGTGAAATCTCTCGATTTCTAACCTAGAAGTCTAACCTAATAACTCTCGTTAATTAGATTTAAGATCTATTCTTTATCATGGTGATCTAAAGTTTAACATGATTTTCATCATCATAAACAATCAACAAGCAACGATCTTTCGATATGAATTGCAATAAACATCATAAACATGATAAAAGAAACAACTTGAATTAAAATACTCACAAGATAATCAAGAACAAAACTGAATTGTTGATTGGATGGCTTCACAACGCTTGTTCAATGGAGGTCTAGCCTCTTAACATCTTCTTCGAAACTCGAATTGTTTAGAGTAAAAGTGCATAAAAGTATTTAAGTAAAAACTGTTTGTAAACTAAGGAAAAACGCAACTTAGCCGCCCCTAGGGTTTAGGGTTCGAATATATGGTGATATTGGGGAGAAAATACGCTGCCTTTATATAGAATTCGAAGTCGGTTCTACTAAGTCGGCTACTGGACGCCCGTCTGGAAAGGGTGAACGCCCGTCCAGCTTGTGTAAACTTCTTCGTGTCGGGCCGAGCTGGATCAGACGCTCGTCCTTCTTTAAATTGGATGCTCGTCCAGGAAAAATCTGAACATCCTGAATGTAAAAGCTCCTCCTGGACGCTCGTCCAATTGACCAAACGCCCGTCCACTCTGGACGCCAGTTCAAGCTGCTGGACGCCAGTCCAGGATCGACTTCATCTTGATTTCTTCATCTCTATCTCTTTTCATCAAATCCAATCATCATTATCTTTTTATCATCAATGAAATTCGACTCTTATCTCTTTTTTATCAACATTTGAGCATCAAACATGTACCTATAACACATTAAAACATCGCAAAATGTAATATCGTCCAAATTTTTCATAAAAATCACAATTAAAACACCAAAATTAACCTATTTTGCGATTAACTCATTTAAAACCTCATTTGCTTAATAAATCTACTAAACACTCGTTTCTAATGCAAATTATATGAATATGGGGGAAATTATCATAAAATATGTCAATATAAAACGTATAAATTCACCCTTAACAACTCCCCCACACTTAAGCTTTTGCTCGTCCCGAGCAAAACAAAACGAAAACCAAGGCTCGGAAAAAGATAGACATCTCAGACGATATATCATAGATCCAATAAATCAGAGGTTCACCACTGTGTGTGTGCAAAGCCATAGAAAACTTCCACTAAATCCAACTTGAGAAACTCAAAGCAAAACTAGCTAATACCCCCTCATAGACTAGCAATAAATGATACTCATAAGATGTACCCTACAAACGTGACATATCCCGAAAAGGATGATCGAATATATCCAGGGCCTTTCTGAAATACTCAGAGGATAATCCCTACAGCATATCTACCAGTTTCTACTGGGGATAAGATAGACGATAACTT
This sequence comes from Gentiana straminea, assembly GCA_036785695.1. Lineage (NCBI taxonomy): Eukaryota > Viridiplantae > Streptophyta > Magnoliopsida > Gentianales > Gentianaceae > Gentiana > Gentiana straminea. The sequence goes on from JAVUPR010000366.1 coordinate 3,785,282, forward strand.
AGTCTTATATTCATTTCATACCATTCTTATTGCAAGTTGATTTAACTATTTCACTTTTAAACGCACATCAGAATGAGCTATTGCCCTGTCATAGCAGAATAGGATATTCGAGATATACCCTACCTTACTCAAATCATCAGGCAGCTTTTTCTGACTGTCGTGAGCTTTTAGTCATCATAGTGGTATATGACATACGTGGTATACCCTATCGCACTCAAATCATCGACTAGCTTTCGACACACCCAATAATCCTTCATTTTTTCAACTTTTTCATTTGACAATATGTCACGTGTTACTTATCACATTCAAACCTTAGATATTCACAGTATATCATATTTCGGATCTAAATACAAACTATCATAAATCTCAAGATACATACGTAGCACTAAGCACATGACTTATAAGAAAATCAAAAAACACTCGTCCAAAAGGGGTATAACTTTATAAATTAGCTCATCGCTTACTATGGCTCGTGAAAAATAGATCTCAGGTGAAACAACTAGCTTATCGAACATATGATATATAGCTTAGATGACTATAAAAGTAACGAACATTGATTATGCATTGCTTACTTGGGACAAAACAAAAACGTCGAAATTTTTTGAAGATGACTCATTTTTAGCTCATTTTGCATAGAAACTTAACGAGTTAAGCAACTGTGTAGATACATATCCAACCATTCCCCTCCCCCACACTTAAAGACCAACATGTCCTCATGTTGTGCAGCACGAAAGAAACGATAAAGAACTTAGCTTATGGTAACAGGTACTCGAATCGTCGGTCAGGCCGGAGCCTACGTAGGGACACTGCGAACTCGTAACCAGACAATGTAGCTTGACACAACCGCTAAAAATATACCTGCACGACTCGACAAACACGGAGACATCTCGGGGGAAAACGGGGAATAATACCAAAATGACAAGAGATAGCAAAAATGAGGAATTGCAAAAGAAAAAGCATTCAATACATCCAAAAGTTGAAACAGAGTAAAACGAAGGTACGGACGCCTTATGGCTTACATGATTCAATCGGAAAAATAAACAGTAGCAATACCAGAAGTACAACGAATCAAGTAACGACATGTAGCCAAAAATAATACAACCATAAGCTATGATAGACAAAGCAGAATCTAGAATGGAAAAATAGGATCATGGCTGCCCCGGTGCCGCAGAATCATCAGCCGGAGGTACATCACCCGAAGGAGAGTCAGACTGCTCCTCATCAGACGACGACTCAGACTCGTCCAGGACATCCGCAATCGCCCGCTCAATCTCGTCTGAATAAGTGTAATCGATGACGCTTGGATCGAAGACTCTGTCGTCCCTCGGCTGCCGGCCCTCACTGATACACTTCAGAATCGTCAAAATGTTGTTCTGTGAAGTCCGAATATACTCCATCCAGTTCCGTACACTGTTGCCCATACTCAACCTCATCCGGACTGAGGGAGATAAAGTAGGAAGGGAGGAGGGTCGATGCGGTGCCGAAGACGAACCAGGCTCACCTGCCTCAGCTTCAGTCTGGATCTGACCAGAAGGCTTCACTTTTTCCCGCTGCAAGAACCTCGGATTCTTCGGTTTATGATTGGTCTTGTACTCGGGAACCCTAGCGTCCTGACAGAGACTGTGGATCAAATACGGGCAAATCAAACACCATGTATATACCTTCTGATTCATAGAAATCTCATCAAAGATGGCTTGTCCCACATCGACATTCAGCTTAAAATTCAGAGCGTATAGCATCCCAAGGTCGCCAATGTGAAAATGCGTCAGGTTATTCTTAGGTAACAACCTGTTCTGGATAAACCGACATTGGACCTTTCAATCTTCTGTCCAACTAGTAGTCACCAACTCCTTCCTATCTCCGCCCGGCCTAAGTGTCCACGGCACCTCCGGGCACACCAACAACCGTAACTCCTCCAACGGATCCTCACCGGCATCCTGTTTAGCCTTAATCGCCTCCTTATAGTCCAACCCCTCAAAAGGTGCCAAGGCATACTTCTCGTTAATAACCTTGGGCGTAAATGGCACCTTTACTCCCCGAACCGTCACAACTCCGGCTGCCAAATCCGTCTGTGAGCAATTGGCATAAAATTCACGGACTAACGTAGCATTAACCGGGGTCCTCGGGGTTACCATCAAAGCTCCCCACTTCCTATCCCTCAATAACTTCACAAATAAAGGATCAACTTGAGGCTCAAGGACAGCTCGCTCGATCAACATCGTCCTCGTTAGATAATGCTTATTATAGATTTCCATCGCCGTAGGGTTGATGAATCTACATGCAAATGGAATGGGGATAGAGGGTCTCACGTTCTGCCTAGCCGGTTCTACGTGCTCAGTTGGATCCTCGGTTCTAGGCCCCGGCTCAATGTCATCTCTCTCCTCCCGAGCCTCTGACACCCTAGTCCGTATCCTTGCTAATGGCTCATCATCAGTTTCAGACCCAGACTCAGACTCATCTCGCAAAGGAACCCTAGATTGACCTCTAGGCGGATTTTGACGTTCACCAATATGAATGCCTCGGTTCGGATGGACTAATGTGGGGTCTACAGTCTTTTTCTTTTTAGCAGGTTTAGTAGCAACTCCCTTACCATGCCTTTTTATTACCGCTTTACGAACCATGGTGAACTAAGGCTACACAAACAACAATCCCAACCCCAAAATCAAACAAAACCACCCGTTTATCGTCCAAACGGGATTTCCCAAACAAAACAACACCAAACCAACATCAAAACCACAATCCAATCCATCCCACACCATCCAATACCATCCCAGATCATCAACGAAGCAAGACAAAGAAACAAAACAAGAAAAAAAACAATAAGGTGAAATTCATGTGAAAAAGTCGATTCGAAAAATCGAACACAAGAAAATCGTGAATTAACCCCAGAAAAGTACATGGATTCTTACCAAGTACGATGATAGGATGATGATAATGGTGATTTGCAGCCCTAACAACGCACGAACGACCGAAATTTTGGATTTTTCTCCCAAGAAAACCGCACAAGCTAGGTTGCTGATTCGAAACAACGGTTGTATGTTGGTGGATTGCGTTTGAAAAATCTAAAAAAGGGGATTGAGAGCTGTTTGTAGGGCCTTGAATCGCCTAATTTGGTTTAGAAACGAGGATTTTAGGGTAAGAGGAGGCAAAAAGTCGGGTTCCCGTTTTTGAATTTCTGAAAAAGTGAGTGTTCATGGGTTGAGGGTGTATATATAGGCAGGGGCTGGACGGGCGTCCAAGATCATGGACGGGCGTTCAGCTGGGGATCAAATGAGCTGGACGGGCGTCTGAAATCTCAGACGTGCGTCCAGTTGTCCAAATCACGTACAGAGTTGAAGGGAGTTTATCAGACGGGCGTCCAAGAATTTTGGACGCTCGTTCAAGGTTTCCAAAGGGCGGACGGGCGTTCAGGAACTGGGGACGCTCGTCCAGTGCAATACATATCAGACGGGCGTCCAAAGGCATGGACGCACGTCCAAGGTAGAATGCAGCAAAACTTTAAAAATTTTCATTGAATTCAAACCCAAATTTTTATTTCATTATGATAAACTCATACAAAATTTCAAATAACAAATAAAAACATGGACAAACAAATAAAGAAAATACTAGAACATGGTGGGTTGCCTCCCACCGAGCGCTTTTGTTTTACGTCGTTGGCCCGACGAAACAACCTAAGAACGCTAGTCATCGTAAAAAGTCGGACCAATCTATCACCCGGATAAGACGGCGGAGCATGTCAATTGCCGGAGGGAAATCGTACTCATCCTGCAAACCCAGTCCTCACCAGCTACATCAACACCTCGAAAATGTTCGGCTCGCAGCACTAGCGCTAAATCTGTCAGCATCGGATCATTCAGGATTGTGTACGGACGTCCTAGAGCTGCCTGCAACTCCTCAGTAGTGAAGTCTCCACCTCCCGAACAGCGGGGAACAATAAGAACATAGGTGACAGTCCTGATGCGGGTACTAATATCAAAGTCTACGTGCAACACTATAGTCCCTCCCGGTCCGTCATCTATAGTGATAAGTAAGATCCTCCTAAGGAAAGGTAACTCCTCTGGTAGAACTCCGAAATATATATCTAGAAAGCACAACTAACTGACAGATATAAACAAAAAGAAAACTTAGTAGACTAAACTTAAATAATTAAAACTACAAAAGCACAAAACAAAAATAACTAAAGCTAACGGTATCTAGGATGCCTCCTCGTGGCGCTTTTGGTTAATGTCGTTAGCTCGACACTGTTGAAAGTTCAGCCCGGATCAGGCCATTTGACTTTTCTGCCAGCCACTACCTTGTCTAGACTTTGATCAGTAGTTCGGCTGCAGAAACAGCACTTAACACATGGGGTGAAGTCTTTGATAGCTTTCCAAACACGTTTGAACTTCCCCATGGTTGACTTCTTCATCTTCTGAGTCTTCTGGTGACGTTTCAGCTGACGCTCCCTCTCATACTCTTCCATATCCCAACTACCTGCTAGAACTTCTTCAGATCGACCACTACCGTCATCCTCTAAAAACAGGTCGGGTGAAAACTCATCAAATTCTTCGACTTTTGTGGCACCACACCCGAGGATATCGAGGAAACGAACAATCAAAGGCTTTTCCTTAGGTTCACCAATGTAGTGCTTACACCTTTGACCATTTACTCGAAACGGTTGGTCGCCATAACCGCGCAGTTCTAGAACACCTCCAGGAATAATTTGGAGAATCTCAAAGGGACCGGACCATCGTGTCCTCGGCTTTCCAGGGAACAAATATAGCCTGGAATTATACAGAAGAACTTGCTCCCCAACTTGAAATTCTCGCTTCTTAATTTTAGCACCGTGAAGGAGTTTCATCTTTTCCTTACTGATCCTGGCACTTTCGTAGGCCTGGAGTCTGAATTCGTCCAACTCATGCAACTGTTGCAGTCGATGTCTTCCACAAGATTTGGTATCGAAGTTTAAAAACTTCGTAGCCCAATAAGCTCTGTGCTCTAACTCGACTTGCAGATGACATGGCTTACCATAAACCATTTGATATGGAGATGTACCCATAGGAGTCTTATAGGAGGTCCTGTATGCCCATAGTACATCATCTAACTTCAAACTCCAGTCTTTTCTATGACTGTTGACCGTTTTTTCCAGGATCTTCTTAATGCTCTGGTTGCTCCTTTCAACCTGACCACTCGTCATAGGATGATATGGTGTGCCAGTCTTATGACGGACACCATACTTTTCGAGCACTTTTTCTAAGGGTCGGTTGCATAAGTGCGTCCCTTCATCACTGATCAAGGCACGTGGACATCCAAACCTCACGAAGATGTTTTTCTTTAGAAATTTCATGACCGTCTTATGATCATTGTGAGGAGTGGCTTGAGCCTCCACCCATTTAGACACGTAATCCACGCAGACTAAGATGTATTTATTTCCACAAGATGATGGGAATGGTCCCATAAAATCGATACCCCATACATCAAAGACTTCGCATTCTAGGATGGGTTTCAATGGCATGTCGAAACGCCTTGTTAAAGTTCCGGTTCTTTGACACCTATCACAAGCTTTACAGAAGGCTTCTGTATCTTTAAAGATCGTGGGCCAATAGAAGCCGGATTGAAAGATCTTAGCAACGGTTTTCCAAGGACCAAAGTGACCGCCAGTGGGTCCACTGTGGCACTGCTCAATAATATCACGTTGCTCAGATTCTGGAACACATCTTCTAAGCAAACCATCTTTACAGATCTTAAACAGATAGGGTTCATCCCAAACGAAAGATTTCAAATCAGCGAAGAACTTTTTCTTCTCCTGATAGGACAATTCTGGATCGAGATATCGGGCATGAAGGTAATTTGCAATGGAAGAATACCATGGAACATCAGGAGGACAACCGTCGATAAGCATAATGTTCTCTAGAGAAAAGTAAAGATCTATATCGTCTGGATCATCCTTTTCCTCACTTAACATTCTCGAAACGTGATCAGCCACTACGTTTTCACTACCCTTTTTGTCTTTAATTTGAACGTCAAACTCTTGTAGGGTCAGTATCCAACGTAGTAGGCGCGGTTTAGCCTCTTTCTTGGTCATCAGATACCGTAAAGCAGCGTGATCAGTCCACACAATCACTTGAGCACCTAACAGGTAACTACGAAACTTGTCCATAGCAAAGACTACGGCCAATAATTCATTTTCTGTAGTAGTGTAGTTAACCTGAGAGGGATTCAACGTGTGACTGGCATAATAGATCGGCTGGAACTTCCCTTTGATTTTTTGTCCTAAAACAGCACCAACTGCATAGTTTGATGCGTCGCACATAAGCTCAAAAGGTAGGTTCCAGTCAGGCGATATAAGAATTAGAGCAGAGATTAAACGGTCCTTAAGCTCCTCAAACGCTTGCTTGCAGTTCTCATCGAAATTGAACTCAACGTCTTCTTTTAGTAAAGTAGACAGGGGCTTGGCTATCTTGGAGAAATCTTGAATGAATCTTCTATAGAAACCGACATGTCCAAGAAAGCCTCTCACTTCACGCACATTCTTAGGATAGCTCATCTTCTCGATAGCTTCCACTTTTGCCCTGTCAACTTCTATACCTTTGGCGGAGATTTTGTGGCCAAGAACTATTCCCTCATCTACCATAAAATGGCATTTTTCCCAATTCAGAACTAAGTTCTTTTCCACACATCTGGATAACACTTGATCAAGATTGTCAAGGCAATCATCAAAAGACTGACCAAAAACCGAAAAATCGTCCATAAAGATTTCCATACACTTTTCTACTAGCCCGTCAAAGATAGCCAGCATACATCTTTGAAAAGTAGCTGGGGCATTGCAGAGGCCAAATGGCATTCGCCTGTAGGAGAATGTACCATAAGGGCAAGTGAAAGTGGTCTTTTCTTGGTCAGCTGGATCAATGGGTATTTGGAAGTATCCTGAATATCCATCCAGGAAGCAGTAGAATGCGTGTCCCGCCAGGCGTTCAAGCATCTGGTCAATGAATGGAAGGGGAAAATGATCTTTCATGGTTACCTCATTGAGCTTTCGATAATCGATGCAGACTCTGTAACCAGTGACAAGTCTCAATGCTATTTCCTCTCCCTTCTCATTCTTCTCAATCGTAATCCCACCTTTCTTGGGAACTACTTGAGTCGGGGAAACCCATTCACTATCAGCGATGGCATAGATGATTCCCATGTCCAGAAGTTTGATGATTTCTTTCTTAACCACCTCTTGCATATGAGGGTTGAGCCTCCTCTGGGGCTGTCTAACACATTTCGCACCCTCATTAGTCTTGATCTTATGCATACAGATGTCAGGAGATATCCCTCTGATATCTCCTACCTGCCATCCAAAGGCTTTCTCATTTTTCTTCAAGACGTTGATTAATTTCATTTCCTCTAAACGAGACAGCTTGGCAGATATAATTAAAGGAAGCTTGTCACCTTCTCTTAGAAACACATACTTAAGATGTTTAGGCAACGGCTTCAACACCAAATCTGCAGGGGGGTCTTCTAAACTAGACTTAAGCTCTCCACCTTTCAACTCAACATCGCTGAGTTTACTGAGCGGTCCCACTGCCAAAGCTTCACCTTCCAACAACTCATCTTTAAATTCAGCTTCTAACTGCTCTAGACTTACCACACCATGATTATTCAAATTATCAACCAGTCGCTCATACTCCGTTGCAACAGCCATGACTTGCTTTTCCATCAAATCATCGAAGTCATCAGATGTATCCTCAATGGAAAAACCGGTTGGGGGACCAGAGGGTACTTGAGTGAATTTGGAGACAGTATAGCTTACCTCTTGATCACCAACGCGTATTGTCACTCACCCACCATCGCAGTCAATGAGGGCTCGAGCTGTAGACAGAAAAGGTCTTCCAAGAATTAGGGGAACATTTTCATCCTTTTCAATGTCCAGGACGTACCAGTCAACGGGAAAGGTAAATCTGTCGATTTGAACTAGTACGTCTTTTAAGATTCCCGCTGCTTTCTTAGAAGATCTATCAGCGAATTGCAAATTCATGGTAGTGGGTTCTAGAAGATCGATTAAACCCAGCTGTTTGCATACAGACATCGGCATGAGGCTTATAGATGTACCCAGGTCACACAAAGAGTTAGGGAAGACCAGGCCTCCCATTAACACTGTAAGCACGAACTTTCCAGGGTCACCTCTCTTGGTTGGTAAGTCTTCATAATTGATCATTGAACAATCCTCACCAATCAGCCTCTCCAAGTCTGACAATTTCTTTTTTGAAGAAACAACATCCTTGATGAATTTTGTATACTTAGGCATCTCAACCAAGACCTCGGATAATGGAAGATTTACCTGAGTATTTTTCAAGAGATTCAGCACCTTTTCATACTTCTTATCTTCATTTAAAGGGATGTTGCTCTTTCGTGGTGGAAATGGAAGCTTTTTTAGATCACTCTCAGAAAAGATTTTCTTTGAGGATGCATTGACAGCTTTGTCTTCCAGATCCTTCCACCTGACGGCTTTTTCAACCTGTTTATTAGTCAGGGGATCAGCCTCCTGACTTCCACTTGTTTCTTCACTCCTCAGGGGATCAGCCACCTGAGGACTTCCAAATTTTTCACCTCTCAGGGGATCAGCCACCTGAGTATTCTCTTTCGGCCAAGGGGAGTGTAGGTGCTCAGCTTCCCCTCCTGCCTTATCAATGGCAGGAGGGGCTAGTGGTTTCCCTGGTGGGAAGGATCACTAACTTGAGTACCACTTCTTAAATTCATTGCATTGGCCTCCTCTCTACCGTATGGAATTGATGGTACGAGGTCAGTACATTGGCCGTTGTTCAAGTCGGTTTGAGCAACTTGACCACCCTTTGGATTCTTCTCAGTGAAGCTGGGCAGTTGCCCTAGGGGTCTTGAAGCTAACTGCTCAGCCAGTTGTCCAATTTGCCTCTCAAGGTTCTTATTTGTAGTCATCAGGAGTTGGATACTTTTATTTTGCTCCTCTAGTTTAGCCTCAAGATTGTTAGATTGGGAGGGGCCTTGAGAGTTTTGGAAATTTTGAGCATAGGGCTGGCTGGGCCGACTTTGAACTTGAGAATTTGAATTGGAAGGCCAATTCTGGTTGAATCTTTGAGTAGGATTGGAAAATTTTGAGTTTTGGTTCTGATTAAAACCAGGGTTTCTATTGAAATTTTGATTCGAATTAAAATTCGAATTAGGATTGAAACTGGAAGATTGATTAAACCCGTGGTTTTGGAAATTATTCTGGCCAGAAACTTGATTAGACCTTTGATTGTTCTGGCCATAGAATGCATTCACTTCCGCATTCTGCCCATTCATAGGACAGAATTTAGATGTGTGCCCCACCTCGTCACAATTTTGACATGTGACTTGATTATACTGTCCATAATCATGAACAGCATTCACTTGATAAGGTGCAGGGGGATTGAATTGACACTGGTCATTCATATGGCCAGTCTGACAGCAGTTTTCGCAATACAGAACCTGAGGGTTCTGTGGAAAAGAGGAAGTTTGATTTATCGGATTTGAAACTTGAGATGCTGCCATCTGCTTCTGCAGCATGGCGATCAAACTTTGCATGTTTACCTCCTCTACCTTAGGAGGAGGAGGTGCTTGAATGGCTTGATAAGAGGGGGCGTAGTTGTACTTTGAAATGTCCTCAAACAGTGCCCATCCCTCATCAGGCGTTTTCTTCAGAAACGCCCCACCAGATGAACTATTGACCATGCCTTTTGTAAGCTCGGTCAATCCACTAAAAAAGGTGTTGACTTGCCTTTCCAGTGGCAAGCCGTGGTGGGGACACTTTCTAAGCAGAGATTTGAATCTTTTCCAACAATCGAAGAAGGATTCATTCTCTTTCTAGTGGAAAGTGAAAATCTCGTTTAAACACTGGGCTGTTTTTGAAGGTGGGAAGTATTGACTCAAGAACTCCTTTTCGAGTTCGGCCCAGGTGGTAATAGATTCAGAGGGGAGAGAGCTATACCAATCCTTAGCTTCTCCCTTCAACGAAAAAGGAAAGAGTTTCAGTTTGATGGCATCCTCACTTACTCATTGGATGCGTGTGGTGCCGCATATCTCTAAGAACGTATGTAAATGAGTATGGGGATTCTCTGTCTGGTAACCGTGGAAAATAGATGCATGCTGCATCATCTGAATAAGTCCCGGCCTTAGCTCGAAGTTTGCGCGGTGATGGCTGGAATGACAATAGCCGGGTTGATCGTGCCGCGCGCCGGGCATGGCGTAGTCCGCCAACGTTCGTCTATCATTAGCAGCCATTATTACAAAATCGGTGATCTCCTTGGCTAAGCGATCCTCAAGATCTTGCTCGGCTCGCGCGCGAACCGCGAGAACGGAAGATCCGCCTGTTTGGCCGGACTACGGTTCGCTCGGGGTCAGGGGTGTATAGTAACGGTCCCTTTTGACTCCGAGTTTGCATAAACCGGACCAAAAACAAGTGAAAGCAACCTAAAGACTAAGAAATTAAAAGCCTAAGAAGAGAAAAAGAAATGAAAATAGTTAAGACAAGGGCACAAACGGACGTCCAGAAACCTGGACGGGCGTCTGGCTGGAATTTGAACTGGACGGGCGTCTGGAAATCCAAACGCTCGTTCGATAGGTTGAAGAAGTGGACGGACGTCCAAATTGGATGGACGCTCGTCCAACAGGTTAAAAACGGTTCAGAGTTGAAGAATTTAGAACAGACGGGCGTCCACTGATCTAGACGCCCGTTTGGAAAGCGAAAAAACGAAGCGAGGAATGAGAAGAAGAACGGGGAAAAAGAGAAACGAAAAAAAAAAAAACAGAAAGACAGATAGAACAAAAGAACTAATCACAAGGGAACTATATAAAGAGAAGATCTTAATCCCTAACTAAAACTCTAATATCCTACTAACCTAAACGATTATCAACTAAAAACAGGAATTAAAACGAAATAAAAACAAGAAAAACGAAATAAAAACAAAAACTGGGCAACCGTCCGGTTCTCCGGCAACGCCGCCAAAAACTTGTTACGGATTTATCTAACGAAAAACAACAAGTAATAATATTTATAAATCCGATATTCCCTCAAGTATAAGGATCGTAGTATAGAGGTTGATACCGGGTCGATCTTACGGGGAACTGGCGATTGTTAACCCTAGTTTTTGTCTAATCAAATTTTGTCACGAAGAACTGATCTAAACAAACGGATAAAACTAAAAACGGCGAAAACAAACTTAACTAAAACGTAAAACTGGATAGAAGATATGATCTAAAGCCAGGAAGATACGGGTTGCGAACCAAATAAACTAAATCTAATCCTAATATGCAATAAAAAGACTAACTAAACTAAACAATTCAAATTCAAGGGGTTTTAATCAATAATTTACGAACGAACAAGCAATTGATCCACCTATCCTACAACTATCAATTTCGATCTAGATTATCTCGTGATTTCTAACCAAGTTGTGATTCACCTAACCACGGTATGAACTCCTAATTTCTTAGACAAGTTCTCCTATCAATCTTCTATCTTTCGATCTAAAGATTCATGCTTTCAAATCAAGGTGTGAAATCTCTCGATTTCTAACCTAGAAATCTAACCTAATAACTCTCGTTAATTAGATTTAAGATCTATTCTTTATCATGGTGATCTAAAGTTTAACATGATTTTCATCAACATAAACAATCAACAAGCAACGATCTTTCGATATGAATTGCAATAAACATCATAAACATGATAAAAGAAACAACTTGAATTAAAATACTCACAAGATAATCAAGAACAAAACTGAATTGTTGATTGGATGGCTTCACAACGCTTGTTCAATGGAGGTCTAGCCTCTTAACATCTTCTTCGAAACTCGAATTGTTTAGAGTAAAAGTGCATAAAAGTATTTAAGTAAAAACTGTTTGTAAACTAAGGAAAAACGCAACTTAGCCGCCCCTAGGGTTTAGGGTTCGAATATATGGTGATATTGGGGAGAAAATACGCTGCCTTTATATAGAATTCGAAGTCGGTTCTACTAAGTCGGCTACTGGACGCCCGTCTGGAAAGGGTGAACGCCCGTCCAGCTTGTGTAAACTTCTTCGAGTCGGGCCGAGCTGGATCAGACGCCCGTCCTTCTTTAAATTGGACGCTCGTCCAGGAAAAATCTGAACATCCTGAATGTAAAAGCTCCTCCTGGACGCTCGTCCAATTGACCAAACGCCCGTCCACTCTGGACGCCAGTTCAAGCTGCTGGACGCCAGTCCAGGATCGACTTCATCTTGATTTCTTCATCTCTATCTCTTTTCATCAAATCCAATCATCATTATCTTTTTATCATCAATGAAATTCGACTCTTATCTCTTTTTGATCAACATTTGAGCATCAAACATGTACCTATAACACATTAAAACATCGCAAAATGTAATATCGTCCAAATAATCATAAAAATCACAATTAAAACACCAAAATTAACCTATTTTGCGATTTACTCATTTAAAACCTCATTTGCTTAATAAATCTACTAAACACTCGTTTCTAATGCAAATTATACGAATATGGGGGAAATTATCATAAAATATGTCAATATAAAACGTATAAATTCACCCTTAACATTACCAAAGAAAAAACACAAATTTCTACTCGTTATAATGGGAAAACACAAATTTCCGGCGATGTCAACTCGTTATCAGGGAAAAAAAATTCTACAAGGAAAACTCGTTACCAGAGAAAAACACAAATTTGAACTCGTTAATTAGAAGAAAACATGAATTCGAACTCGTTACCAAAGAAAAAACACATATTTCTACTCGTTATAATGGGAAAACAAAAATTTCCGGCAATGTCAACTCGTTAACAGGGAAAAAAACATTTTTTTCTACAAGGACAACTCGTTACCAGAGAAAAAAACAAATTTGAACTCGTTAATTATATGAAAACATGAATTCGAACTCGTTACCAAAGAAAAAACAAAAATTTCTACTCGTTATAATGGGAAAACACAAATTTCCGGCGATGTCAACTCGTTATCAGGGAAAAAAACACTTTTTCTACAAGGACAACTCGTTACCAGAGAAGAACACAAATTTGAACTCGTTAATAAGAATAAAACAAGAATTCGAACTCGTTACCAAAGAAAAAACACCAATTTCTACTCGTTATAATGGGAAAACACAAATTTCCGGCGATGTCAACTCGTTATCAGGGAAAAAAACAATTTTTCTACAAGGACAACTTGTTACCAGAGAAAAACACAAATTTGAACTCGTTAATAAGAAGAAAACATGAATTCGAACTCGTTACCAAAGAAAAAACACAAATTTCTACTCGTTATAATGGGAAAACACAAATTTCCGGCGATATCAACTCGTTATCACGGAAAAAAACATTTTTTCTACAAGGAAAACTCGTTACCAGAGAAAAACACAAATTTGAACTCGTTAATAATATATGAAAACATGAATTCGAACTCGTTACCAAAGAAAAAAAAAAATTTCTACTCGTTATAATGGGAAAACACAAATTTCCGGCGATGTCAACTCGTTATCAGGGAAAAAACATTTTTTCTACAAGGAAAACTCGTTACCAGAGAAAAAACAAATTTGAACTCGTTAATAAGAAGAAAACAAGAATTTGAACTCGTTACCAAAGAAAAAACACAAATTTCTACTCGTTATAATGGGAAAACACAAATTTCCGGCGATGTCAACTCGTTATCAGGGAAAAAAACATTTTTTTCTACAAGGAAAACTCGTTACCAGAGGAAAAAACAAATTTGAACTCGTTAATAACATGAAAACATGAATTCGAACTCATTACCAAAGAAAAAACAAAAATTTCTACTCGTTATAATGGGAAAACACAAATTTCCGGCGATGTCAACTCGTTATCGGGGAAAAAAACTTTTTTCTACAAGGACAACTCGTTACCCAGAGAAAAACACAAATTTGAACTCGTTAATAAGAATAAAACATGAATTCGAACTCGTTACCAAAGAAAAAACACAAATTTCTACTCGTTATAATGGGAAAACACAAATTTCCGGCGATGTCAACTCATTATTAGGGAAAAAAACTTTTTTTCGACAAGGACAACACGTTACCAGAGAAAAACACAAATTTGAACTCGTTAATAAGAAGAAATCATGAATTCGAACTCGTTACCAAAGAAAAAAACACGAATTTCTACTCGTTATAATAGAAAAACATAAATTTCCGGCGATGTCAACTCGTTATCAGGGAAAAAAACAATTTTTCTACAAGGACAACTCGTTACCAGAGAAAAACACAAATTTGAACTCGTTAATAAGAAGAAAACATGAATTCAAACTCGTTACCAAAGAAAAAACAAAAATTTCTACTCGTTATAATGGGAAAACACAAATTTCCGGCGATGTCAACTCGTTATCAGGGAAAAAAACATTTTTTCTGCAAGGACAACACGTTACCAGAAAAACACAAATTTGAACTAGTTAATAAGAAGAAAACATGAATTCGAACTCGTTACCAAAGAAAAAACACAAATTTCTACTCGTTATAATGGGAAAACACAAATTTCCGGCGATGTCAACTCGTTATAAGGGAAAAAAACATTTTTTCTACAAGGACAACTCGTTACAAGAGAAAAACACAAATTTGAACTCGTTAATAAGAAGAAATCATGAATTCGAACTCGTTACCAAAGAAAAAACAAAAATTTCTACTCGTTATAATGGGAAAACACAAATTTCCGGCGATGTCAACTCGTTATCAAGGGAAAAAAACATTGTTTCTGCAAGGACAACACGTTACCAGAGAAAATCACAAATTTGAACTCATTAATAAGAAGAAAACATGAATTCGAACTCGTTTCCAAAGAAAAAACAAAAATTTATTCTCGTTATAATGGGAAAACACAAATTTCCGGCGATGTCTACTCGCTATCAGGGAAAAAAAAATATTTATTCTACAAGGACAACTCGTTACCAGAGAAAAACACAAATTTGAACTCGTTAATAAGAAGAAATCATGAATTCGAACTCGTTACCAAAGAAAAAAACACAAATTTCTACTCGTTATAATGGGAAAACACAAATTTCCGGTGATGTCAACTCGTTATCAAGCAAAAAAATATTTTTTCTGCATGGACAACACGTTACCAGGGAAAAAGACAAATTTGAACTCGTTAATAAGAAGAAAACATGAATTCGAACTCGTTACCAAAGAAAAAACAAAAATTTCTACTCGTTATAATGGGAAAACACAAATTTCCGGCGATGTCAACTCGTTATCAGGGAAAAAAACATTTTTCTACAAGGACAACTCGTTACCAAATAAAAACACAAATTTGAACTCGTTAATAAGAATAAAACATGAATTCGAACTCGTTACCAAAGAAAAAAAAAATTTCTACTCGTTATAATGGGAAAACAAAAATTTAGGGCGATGTCAACTCATTATCAGGGAAAAAAACTATTTTTCTACAAGGACAACTCGTTACCAGAGAAAAACACAAATTTGAACACGTTAATAAGAAGAAAACATTAATTCGAACTCGTTACCAGAGAAAAAACAAAAATTTATACTCGTTATAATGGGAAAACACAAATTTCCGGAGATGTCAACTCGTTATCAGGGAAAAAAACATTTTTTCTACAAGGACAACTCGTTACCAGAGAAAAACACAAATTTGAACTCGTTAATAAGAAGAAAACATGAATTCGAACTCGTTACCAAAGAAAAAACACAAATTTCTACTCGTTATAATGGGAAAACACAAATTTCCGGCGATGTCAACTCGTTATCAGGGAAAAAAACATTTTTTTTCTGCAAGGACAACACGTTACTAGAAAAAATCACAAATTTGAACTCGTTAATAAGAAGAAAACAAGAATTTGAACTCGTTACCAAAGAAAAAACACAAATTTATACTCGTTATAATGGGAAAACACAAATTTCCGGTGATGTCAGCTCGTTATCAGGGAAAAAAACATTTTTCTACAAGGACAACTCGTTACTAGAGAAAAACACAAATTTGAACTCGTTAATAAGAAGAAAACATGAATTCGAACTCGTTACCAAAGAAAAAACAAAAATTTCTACTCGTTATAATGGGAAAACACAAATTTCCAGCGATGTCAACTCGTTATCAGGGAAAAAAACATTTTTTCTACAAGGACTACTCGTTACCAGAGAAAAACACAAATTTGAACTTGTTAATAAGAAGAAAACATGAATTCGAACTCGTTACCAAAGAAAAAACAAAAATTTCTACTCGTTATAATGGGAAAACACAAATTTCCAGCGATGTCAACTCGTTATCAGGGAAAAAAACATTTTTTCTGCAAGGACAACACGTTACCAGAGAAAATCACAAATTTGAACTCGTTAATAAGAAGAAAACATGAATTCGAACTCGTTACCAAAGAAAACACATAAATTTCTACTCGTTAGAATAGGAAAACACAAATTTCCGGCGATATCAACTCGTTATCAGGGAAAAAAACATTGTTTCTGCAAGGACAACACGTTACCAGAGAAAATCACAAATTTGAACTCGTTAATAAGAAAAAAACATGGATTCGAACTCGTTACCAAAGAAAAAACACAAATTTCTACTCGTTATAATCGGAAAAACATAAATTTCCGGCGATGTCAACTCGTTATCAGGGAAAAAAACATTTTTTGTACAAGGACAATGCGTTAGCTTAGAAAAACACAAATTTGAACTCGTTAAAAAGAATAAAACATGAATTCAAACTCGTTACCAAAGAAAAAACACAAATTTCTACTCGTTATAATGGGAAAACATAAATTTCCGGCGAGGTCAACTCGTTATCAGGGAAAAAAACAACTTTTCTACAAGGACAACTCGTTACCAGAGAAAAACACAAATTTGAACTCGTTAAGAAGAAGAAAACATGAATTCGAACTCGTTACCAGAGAAAAAAATAAAAATTTCTACTCGTTATAATGGGAAAACACAAATTTCCGGCGATGTCAACTTGTTATCAGGGAAAAAAACATTTTTTCTGCACGGACAACATGTTACCAGGGAAAAAGACAAATTTGAACTCGTTAATAAGAAGAAAACTTGAATTCGAACTCGTTACCAAAGAAAAAACAAAAATTTCTACACGTTATAATGGGAAAACACAAATTTCCGGCGATGTCAACTCGTTATCAGGAAAAAAACATTTTTTGTACAAAGACAACGCGTTACCTGAGAAAACCACAATTTTGAACTCATTAATAAGAATAAAACATGAATTCGAACTCGTTACCAAAGAAAAAACACAAATTTCTACTCGTTATAATGGGAAAACACAAATTTCCGGCGATGTCAACTTGTAATCAGGGAAAAAAACAATTTTTATACAAGGACAACTCGTTACCAGAGAAAAACACAAATTTGAACTCGTTAGAAGAAGAAAACATGAATTCGAACTCGTTACCAGAGAAAAAATACAAATTTCTACTCGTTATAAACGGAAAACACAAATTTGAACTCGTTATCGGGGAAAAAAACATTTTTTTCTACAAGGACTCGTTTCGAACTCGTTGAACTCGTTAATAAGAAGAAAACATGAATTCGAACTCGTTAAAAGAAAAAACAAAATTTCTACTCGTTATAATGGGAAAACACAAATTTCCGGCGATGTCAACTCGTTATCGGGGAAAAAACATTTTTTTCTTCAAAGACCACACGTTACCGAGAGAAAAACACAAATTTGAACTCGTTAATAAGAAGAAAACATGAATTCGAACTCGTTACCAAAGAAAAAACACAAATTTCTACTCGTTATAATGGGAAAACACAAATTTCCGGCGATGTCAACTCGTTATCGGGGAAAAAAACATTTTTTCTACAAGGACAACACGTTACCATAGAAAAACACAAATTTGAACTCGTTAATAAGAACAAAACATGAATTCGAACTCGTTACCAAAGAAAAAACAAAAATTTCTACTCGTTATAATGGGAAAACACAAATTTCCGGCGATGTGAACTCGTTATCAGGGAAAAAAACATTTTTTCTACAAGGACAACTCGTTACCAGAGAAAAACACAAATTTGAACTCGTTAATAAGAAGAAAACATGAATTCGAACTCGTTACCAAAGAAAAAACACAAATTTCTACTCGTTATAATGGGAAAACACAAATTTCCGGCGATGTCAACTCGTTATCAGGGAAAAAACATTTTTTCTACAAGGACAACTCGTTACCGAGAGAAAAACACAAATTTGAACTCGTTAATAAGAAGAAAACATGAATTCGAACTCGTTACCAAAGAAAAAACACAAATTTCTACTCGTTATAATGGGAAAACACAAATTTCCGGCGATGTCAACTCGTTATCAGGGAAAAAAACATTTTTTTCTACAAGGACAACTCGTTACCCAGAGAAAAACACAAATTTGAACTCGTTAATAAGAAGAAAACATGAATTCGAACTCGTTACCAAAGAAAAAACACAAATTTCTACTCGTTATAATGGGAAAACACAAATTTCCGGCGATGTGAACTCGTTATCTGGGAAAAAAACATTTTTCTACAAGGACAACTCGTTACCGAGAGAAAAACACAAATTTGAACTCGTTAATAAGAAGAAAACATGAATTGAACTCGTTACCAAAGAAAAAACACAAATTTCTACTCGTTATAATGGGAAAACACAAATTTCCGGTGATGTCAACTCGTTATCAGGGAAAAAAACATTTTTTCTACAAGGACAACTCGTTACCAGAGAAAATCACAAATTTGAACTCGTTAATAAGAAGAAAACATGAATTCGAACTCGTTACCAAAGAAAAAACACAAATTTTACTACTCGTTATAATGGGAAAACACAAATTTCCGGCGATGTCAACTCGTTATCGGGGGGAAAAAAACATTTTTTCTACAAGGACAACTCGTTACCGAGAGAAAAACACAAATTTGAACTCGTTAATAAGAAGAAAACATGAATTCGAACTCGTTACCAAAGAAAAAACACAAATTTCTACTCGTTATAATGGGAAAACACAAATTTCCGGCGATGTCAACTCGTTATCGGGAAAAAAACATTTTTCTACAAGGACAACTCGTTACCGAGAGAAAAACACAAATTTGAACTCGTTAATAAGAAGAAAACATGAATTCGAACTCGTTACCAAAGAAAAAACAAAATTTCTACTCGTTATAATGGGAAAACACAAATTTCCGGCGATGTCAACTCGTTATCGGGGAAAAAAACATTTTTTTCTACAAGGACAACTCGTTACCGAGAGAAAAACACAAATTTGAACTCGTTAATAAGAAGAAAACATGAATTCGAACTCGTTACCAAAGAAAAAACACAAATTTCTACTCGTTATAATGGGAAAACACAAATTTCCGGCGATGTGAACTCGTTATCGGGGAAAAAAACATTTTTTCTACAAGGACAACTCGTTACCGAGAGAAAAACACAAATTTGAACTCGTTAATAAGAAGAAAACATGAATTCGAACTCGTTACCAAAGAAAAAACACAAATTTCTACTCGTTATAATGGGAAAACACAAATTTCCGGCGATGTGAACTCGTTATCGGGGAAAAAAACATTTTTTTCTACAAGGACAACTCGTTACCGAGAGAAAAACACAAATTTGAACTCGTTAATAAGAAGAAAACATGAATTCGAACTCGTTACCAAAGAAAAAACACACAAATTTCTACTCGTTATAATGGGAAAACACAAATTTCCGGCGATGTCAACTCGTTATCGGGGAAAAAAACATTTTTTCTACAAGGACAACTCGTTACCGAGAGAAAAACACAAATTTGAACTCGTTAATAAGAAGAAAACATGAATTCGAACTCGTTACCAAAGAAAAAACACAAATTTCTACTCGTTATAATGGGAAAACACAAATTTCCGGCGATGTGAACTCGTTATCGGGAAAAAAACATTTTTTCTACAAGGACAACTCGTTACCGAGAGAAAAACACAAATTTGAACTCGTTAATAAGAAGAAAACATGAATTCGAACTCGTTACCAAAGAAAAAACACAAATTTCTACTCGTTATAATGGGAAAACACAAATTTCCGGCGATGTGAACTCGTTATCGGGGAAAAAAACATTTTTTCTACAAGGACAACTCGTTACCGAGAGAAAAACACAAATTTGAACTCGTTAATAAGAAGAAAACATGAATTCGAACTCGTTACCAAAGAAAAAACACAAATTTCTACTCGTTATAATGGGAAAACACAAATTTCCGGCGATGTGAACTCGTTATCGGGGAAAAAAACATTTTTTCTACAAGGACAACTCGTTACCGAGAGAAAAACACAAATTTGAACTCGTTAATAAGAAGAAAACATGAATTCGAACTCGTTACCAAAGAAAAAACACAAATTTCTACTCGTTATAATGGGAAAACACAAATTTCCGGCGATGTGAACTCGTTATCGGGGAAAAAAACATTTTTCTACAAGGACAACTCGTTACCGAGAGAAAAACACAAATTTGAACTCGTTAATAAGAAGAAAACATGAATTCGAACTCGTTACCAAAGAAAAAACACAAATTTCTACTCGTTATAATGGGAAAACACAAATTTCCGGCGATGTGAACTCGTTATCGGGGAAAAAAACATTTTTTCTACAAGGACAACTCGTTACGAGAGAAAAACACAAATTTGAACTCGTTAATAAGAAGAAAACATGAATTCGAACTCGTTACCAAAGAAAAAACACAAATTTCTACTCGTTATAATGGGAAAACACAAATTTCCGGCGATGTGAACTCGTTATCGGGGAAAAAAACATTTTTTCTACAAGGACAACTCGTTACCGAGAGAAAAACACAAATTTGAACTCGTTAATAAGAAGAAAACATGAATTCGAACTCGTTACCAAAGAAAAAACACAAATTTCTACTCGTTATAATGGGAAAACACAAATTTCCGGCGATGTGAACTCGTTATCGGGGAAAAAAACATTTTTTCTACAAGGACAACTCGTTACCGAGAGAAAAACACAAATTTGAACTCGTTAATAAGAAGAAAACATGAATTCGAACTCGTTACCAAAGAAAAAACACAAATTTCTACTCGTTATAATGGGAAAACACAAATTTCCGGCGATGTGAACTCGTTATCGGGGAAAAAAACATTTTTTCTACAAGGACAACTCGTTACGAGAGAAAAACACAAATTTGAACTCGTTAATAAGAAGAAAACATGAATTCGAACTCGTTACCAAAGAAAAAACACAAATTTCTACTCGTTATAATGGGAAAACACAAATTTCCGGCGATGTGAACTCGTTATCGGGGAAAAAAACATTTTTTCTACAAGGACAACTCGTTACCGAGAGAAAAACACAAATTTGAACTCGTTAATAAGAAGAAAACATGAATTCGAACTCGTTACCAAAGAAAAAACACAAATTTCTACTCGTTATAATGGGAAAACACAAATTTCCGGCGATGTGAACTCGTTATCGGGGAAAAAAACATTTTTTCTACAAGGACAACTCGTTACCGAGAGAAAAACACAAATTTGAACTCGTTAATAAGAAGAAAACATGAATTCGAACTCGTTACCAAAGAAAAAACACAAATTTCTACTCGTTATAATGGGAAAACACAAATTTCCGGCGATGTGAACTCGTTATCGGGGAAAAAAACATTTTTTCTACAAGGACAACTCGTTACCGAGAGAAAAACACAAATTTGAACTCGTTAATAAGAAGAAAACATGAATTCGAACTCGTTACCAAAGAAAAAACACAAATTTCTACTCGTTATAATGGGAAAACACAAATTTCCGGCGATGTGAACTCGTTATCGGGAAAAAAACATTTTTTCTACAAGGACAACTCGTTACCGAGAGAAAAACACAAATTTGAACTCGTTAATAAGAAGAAAACATGAATTCGAACTCGTTACCAAAGAAAAAACACAAATTTCTACTCGTTATAATGGGAAAACACAAATTTCCGGCGATGTGAACTCGTTATCGGGGAAAAAAACATTTTTTCTACAAGGACAACTCGTTACCGAGAGAAAAACACAAATTTGAACTCGTTAATAAGAAGAAAACATGAATTCGAACTCGTTACCAAAGAAAAAACACAAATTTCTACTCGTTATAATGGAAAACACAAATTTCCGGTGATGTGAACACGTTATCAGGGAAAAAAACATTTTTTTTCTACAAGGACAAATCGTTACTAGAGAAAAACACAAATTTGAACTCGTTAATAAGAAGAAAACATGAATTCGAACTCGTTACCAAAGAAAAAACACAAATTTCTACTCGTTATAATGGGAAAACACAAATTTCCGGCGATGTGAACTCGTTATCAGGGAAAAAAACATTTTTTCTACAAGGACAACTCGTTACCGAGAGAAAAACACAAATTTGAACTCGTTAATAAGAAGAAAACATGAATTCGAACTCGTTACCAAAGAAAAAACACAAATTTCTACTCGTTATAATGGGAAAACACAAATTTCCGGCGATGTGAACTCGTTATCGGGGAAAAAAACATTTTTTCTACAAGGACAACTCGTTACCGAGAGAAAAACACAAATTTGAACTCGTTAATAAGAAGAAAACATGAATTCGAACTCGTTACCAAAGAAAAAACACAAATTTCTACTCGTTATAATGGGAAAACACAAATTTCCGGCGATGTGAACTCGTTATCAGGGAAAAAAACATTTTTTCTACAAGGACAACTCGTTACCAGAGAAAAACACAAATTTGAACTCGTTAATAAGAAGAAAACATGAATTCGAACTCGTTACAAAAAAAAACACAAATTTCTACTCGTTATAATGGGAAAACACAAATTTCCGGCGATGTGAACTCGTTATCAGGGAAAAAAACATTTTTTCTACAAGGACAACTCGTTACCAGAGAAAAACACAAATTTGAACTCGTTAATAAGAAGAAAACATGAATTCGAACTCGTTACCAAAGAAAAAACACAAATTTCTACTCGTTATAATGGGAAAACACAAATTTCCGGCGATGTGAACTCGTTATCAGGGAAAAAAACATTTTTTCTACAAGGACAACTCGTTACCGAGAGAAAAACACAAATTTGAACTCGTTAATAAGAAGAAAACATGAATTCGAACTCGTTACCAAAGAAAAAACACAAATTTCTACTCGTTATAATGGGAAAACACAAATTTCCGGCGATGTGAACTCGTTATCAGGGAAAAAAACATTTTTTTCTACAAGGACAACTCGTTACCGAGAGAAAAACACAAATTTGAACTCGTTAATAAGAAGAAAACATGAATTCGAACTCGTTACCAAAGAAAAAACACAAATTTCTACTCGTTATAATGGGAAAACACAAATTTCCGGCGATGTGAACTCGTTATCGGGGAAAAAAACATTTTTTCTACAAGGACAACTCGTTACCGAGAGAAAAACACAAATTTGAACTCGTTAATAAGAAGAAAACATGAATTCGAACTCGTTACCAAAGAAAAAACACAAATTTCTACTCGTTATAATGGGAAAACACAAATTTCCGGCGATGTGAACTCGTTATCGGGGAAAAAAACATTTTTTCTACAAGGACAACTCGTTACCGAGAGAAAAACACAAATTTGAACTCGTTAATAAGAAGAAAACATGAATTCGAACTCGTTACCAAAGAAAAAACACAAATTTCTACTCGTTATAATGGGAAAACACAAATTTCCGGCGATGTGAACTCGTTATCGGGGAAAAAAACATTTTTTCTACAAGGACAACTCGTTACCGAGAGAAAAACACAAATTTGAACTCGTTAATAAGAAGAAAACATGAATTCGAACTCGTTACCAAAGAAAAAACACAAATTTCTACTCGTTATAATGGGAAAACACAAATTTCCGGCGATGTGAACTCGTTATCGGGGAAAAAAACATTTTTTCTACAAGGACAACTCGTTACCGAGAGAAAAACACAAATTTGAACTCGTTAATAAGAAGAAAACATGAATTCGAACTCGTTACCAAAGAAAAAACACAAATTTCTACTCGTTATAATGGGAAAACACAAATTTCCGGCGATGTGAACTCGTTATCGGGGAAAAAAACATTTTTTCTACAAGGACAACTCGTTACCGAGAGAAAAACACAAATTTGAACTCGTTAATAAGAAGAAAACATGAATTCGAACTCGTTACCAAAGAAAAAACACAAATTTCTACTCGTTATAATGGGAAAACACAAATTTCCGGCGATGTGAACTCGTTATCGGGGAAAAAAACATTTTTTCTACAAGGACAACTCGTTACCGAGAGAAAAACACAAATTTGAACTCGTTAATAAGAAGAAAACATGAATTCGAACTCGTTACCAAAGAAAAAACACAAATTTCTACTCGTTATAATGGGAAAACACAAATTTCCGGCGATGTGAACTCGTTATCGGGGAAAAAAACATTTTTCTACAAGGACAACTCGTTACCGAGAGAAAAACACAAATTTGAACTCGTTAATAAGAAGAAAACATGAATTCGAACTCGTTACCAAAGAAAAAACACAAATTTCTACTCGTTATAATGGGAAAACACAAATTTCCGGCGATGTGAACTCGTTATCGGGGAAAAAAACATTTTTTCTACAAGGACAACTCGTTACCGAGAGAAAAACACAAATTTGAACTCGTTAATAAGAAGAAAACATGAATTCGAACTCGTTACCAAAGAAAAAACACAAATTTCTACTCGTTATAATGGGAAAACACAAATTTCCGGCGATGTGAACTCGTTATCGGGGAAAAAAACATTTTTTCTACAAGGACAACTCGTTACCGAGAGAAAAACACAAATTTGAACTCGTTAATAAGAAGAAAAAATGAATTCGAACTCGTTACCAAAAGAAAAAACACAAATTTCTACTCGTTATAATGGGAAAACACAAATTTCCGGCGATGTGAACTCGTTATCGGGAAAAAAACATTTTTTCTACAAGGACAACTCGTTACCGAGAGAAAAACACAAATTTGAACTCGTTAATAAGAAGAAAACATGAATTCGAACTCGTTACCAAAGAAAAAACACAAATTTCTACTCGTTATAATGGGAAAACACAAATTTCCGGCGATGTGAACTCGTTATCGGGGAAAAAAACATTTTTTCTACAAGGACAACTCGTTACCGAGAGAAAAACACAAATTTGAACTCGTTAATAAGAAGAAAACATGAATTCGAACTCGTTACCAAAGAAAAAACACAAATTTCTACTCGTTATAATGGGAAAACACAAATTTCCGGCGATGTGAACTCGTTATCGGGGAAAAAAACATTTTTTCTACAAGGACAACTCGTTACCGAGAGAAAAACACAAATTTGAACTCGTTAATAAGAAGAAAACATGAATTCGAACTCGTTACCAAAGAAAAAACACAAATTTCTACTCGTTATAATGGGAAAACACAAATTTCCGGCGATGTGAACTCGTTATCGGGGAAAAAAACATTTTTTCTACAAGGACAACTCGTTACCGAGAGAAAAACACAAATTTGAACTCGTTAATAAGAAGAAAACATGAATTCGAACTCGTTACCAAAGAAAAAACACAAATTTCTACTCGTTATAATGGGAAAACACAAATTTCCGGCGATGTGAACTCGTTATCGGGGAAAAAAACATTTTTTCTACAAGGACAACTCGTTACCGAGAGAAAAACACAAATTTGAACTCGTTAATAAGAAGAAAACATGAATTCGAACTCGTTACCAAAGAAAAAACACAAATTTCTACTCGTTATAATGGGAAAACACAAATTTCCGGCGATGTGAACTCGTTATCAGGGAAAAAAACATTTTTTCTACAAGGACAACTCGTTACCAGAGAAAAACACAAATTTGAACTCGTTAATAAGAAGAAAACATGAATTCGAACTCGTTACCAAAGAAAAAACACAAATTTCTACTCGTTATAATGGGAAAACACAAATTTCCGGCGATGTGAACTCGTTATCAGGGAAAAAAACATTTTTTCTACAAGGACAACTCGTTACCGAGAGAAAAACACAAATTTGAACTCGTTAATAAGAAGAAAACATGAATTCGAACTCGTTACCAAAGAAAAAACACAAATTTCTACTCGTTATAATGGGAAAACACAAATTTCCGGCGATGTGAACTCGTTATCGGGGAAAAAAACATTTTTTCTACAAGGACAACTCGTTACCGAGAGAAAAACACAAATTTGAACTCGTTAATAAGAAGAAAACATGAATTCGAACTCGTTACCAAAGAAAAAACACAAATTTCTACTCGTTATAATGGGAAAACACAAATTTCCGGCGATGTGAACTCGTTATCGGGGAAAAAAACATTTTTTCTACAAGGACAACTCGTTACCGAGAGAAAAACACAAATTTGAACTCGTTAATAAGAAGAAAACATGAATTCGAACTCGTTACCAAAGAAAAAACACAAATTTCTACTCGTTATAATGGGAAAACACAAATTTCCGGCGATGTGAACTCGTTATCGGGGAAAAAAACATTTTTTCTACAAGGACAACTCGTTACCGAGAGAAAAACACAAATTTGAACTCGTTAATAAGAAGAAAACATGAATTCGAACTCGTTACCAAAAGAAAAAACACAAATTTCTACTCGTTATAATGGGAAAACACAAATTTCCGGCGATGAACTCGTTATCGGGGAAAAAAACATTTTTTCTACAAGGACAACTCGTTACCGAGAGAAAAACACAAATTTGAACTCGTTAATAAGAAGAAAACATGAATTCGAACTCGTTACCAAAGAAAAAACACAAATTTCTACTCGTTATAATGGGAAAACACAAATTTCCGGCGATGTGAACTCGTTATCGGGGAAAAAAAAACATTTTTTCTACAAGGACAACTCGTTACCGAGAGAAAAACACAAATTTGAACTCGTTAATAAGAAGAAAACATGAATTCGAACTCGTTACCAAAGAAAAAACACAAATTTCTACTCGTTATAATGGGAAAACACAAATTTCCGGCGATGTGAACTCGTTATCGGGGAAAAAAACATTTTTTCTACAAGGACAACTCGTTACCGAGAGAAAAACACAAATTTGAACTCGTTAATAAGAAGAAAACATGAATTCGAACTCGTTACCAAAGAAAAAACACAAATTTCTACTCGTTATAATGGGAAAACACAAATTTCCGGCGATGTGAACTCGTTATCGGGGAAAAAAACATTTTTTCTACAAGGACAACTCGTTACCGAGAGAAAAACACAAATTTGAACTCGTTAATAAGAAGAAAACATGAATTCGAACTCGTTACCAAAGAAAAAACACAAATTTCTACTCGTTATAATGGGAAAACACAAATTTCCGGCGATGTGAACTCGTTATCGGGGAAAAAAACATTTTTTTCTACAAGGACAACTCGTTACCGAGAGAAAAACACAAATTTGAACTCGTTAATAAGAAGAAAACATGAATTCGAACTCGTTACCAAAGAAAAAACACAAATTTCTACTCGTTATAATGGGAAAACACAAATTTCCGGCGATGTGAACTCGTTATCGGGGAAAAAAACATTTTTTCTACAAGGACAACTCGTTACCGAGAGAAAAACACAAATTTGAACTCGTTAATAAGAAGAAAACATGAATTCGAACTCGTTACCAAAGAAAAAACACAAATTTCTACTCGTTATAATGGGAAAACACAAATTTCCGGCGATGTGAACTCGTTATCGGGGAAAAAAACATTTTTTTCTACAAGGACAACTCGTTACCGAGAGAAAAACACAAATTTGAACTCGTTAATAAGAAGAAAACATGAATTCGAACTCGTTACCAAAGAAAAAACACAAATTTCTACTCGTTATAATGGGAAAACACAAATTTCCGGCGATGTGAACTCGTTATCGGGGAAAAAAACATTTTTTCTACAAGGACAACTCGTTACCGAGAGAAAAACACAAATTTGAACTCGTTAATAAGAAGAAAACATGAATTCGAACTCGTTACCAAAGAAAAAACACAAATTTCTACTCGTTATAATGGGAAAACACAAATTTCCGGCGATGTGAACTCGTTATCGGGGAAAAAAACATTTTTTCTACAAGGACAACTCGTTACCGAGAGAAAAACACAAATTTGAACTCGTTAATAAGAAGAAAACATGAATTCGAACTCGTTACCAAAGAAAAAACACAAATTTCTACTCGTTATAATGGGAAAACACAAATTTCCGGCGATGTGAACTCGTTATCGGGGAAAAAAACATTTTTTCTACAAGGACAACTCGTTACCGAGAGAAAAACACAAATTTGAACTCGTTAATAAGAAGAAAACATGAATTCGAACTCGTTACCAAAGAAAAAACACAAATTTCTACTCGTTATAATGGGAAAACACAAATTTCCGGCGATGTGAACTCGTTATCGGGGAAAAAAACATTTTTTCTACAAGGACAACTCGTTACCGAGAGAAAAACACAAATTTGAACTCGTTAATAAGAAGAAAACATGAATTCGAACTCGTTACCAAAGAAAAAACACAAATTTCTACTCGTTATAATGGGAAAACACAAATTTCCGGCGATGTGAACTCGTTATCGGGGAAAAAAACATTTTTTCTACAAGGACAACTCGTTACCGAGAGAAAAACACAAATTTGAACTCGTTAATAAGAAGAAAACATGAATTCGAACTCGTTACCAAAGAAAAAACACAAATTTCTACTCGTTATAATGGGAAAACACAAATTTCCGGCGATGTGAACTCGTTATCGGGGAAAAAAACATTTTTCTACAAGGACAACTCGTTACCGAGAGAAAAACACAAATTTGAACTCGTTAATAAGAAGAAAACATGAATTCGAACTCGTTACCAAAGAAAAAACACAAATTTCTACTCGTTATAATGGGAAAACACAAATTTCCGGCGATGTGAACTCGTTATCGGGGAAAAAAACATTTTTTCTACAAGGACAACTCGTTACCGAGAGAAAAACACAAATTTGAACTCGTTAATAAGAAGAAAACATGAATTCGAACTCGTTACCAAAGAAAAAACACAAATTTCTACTCGTTATAATGGGAAAACACAAATTTCCGGCGATGTGAACTCGTTATCGGGGAAAAAAACATTTTTTCTACAAGGACAACTCGTTACCGAGAGAAAAACACAAATTTGAACTCGTTAATAAGAAGAAAACATGAATTCGAACTCGTTACCAAAGAAAAAACACAAATTTCTACTCGTTATAATGGGAAAACACAAATTTCCGGCGATGTGAACTCGTTATCGGGGAAAAAAACATTTTTTCTACAAGGACAACTCGTTACCGAGAGAAAAACACAAATTTGAACTCGTTAATAAGAAGAAAACATGAATTCGAACTCGTTACCAAAGAAAAAACACAAATTTCTACTCGTTATAATGGGAAAACACAAATTTCCAGCGATGTGAACTCGTTATCGGGGAAAAAAACATTTTTTTCGACAAGGACAACTCGTTACCGAGAGAAAAACACAAATTTGAACTCGTTAATAAGAAGAAAACATGAATTCGAACTCGTTACCAAAGAAAAAACACAAATTTCTACTCGTTATAATGGGAAAACACAAATTTCCGGCGATGTGAACTCGTTATCGGGGAAAAAAACATTTTTTCTACAAGGACAACTCGTTACCGAGAAAAACACAAATTTGAACTCGTTAATAAGAAGAAAACATGAATTCGAACTCGTTACCAAAGAAAAAACACAAATTTCTACTCGTTATAATGGGAAAACACAAATTTCCGGCGATGTGAACTCGTTATCGGGGAAAAAAACATTTTTTCTACAAGGACAACTCGTTACCGAGAGAAAAACACAAATTTGAACTCGTTAATAAGAAGAAAACATGAATTCGAACTCGTTACCAAAGAAAAAACACAAATTTCTACTCGTTATAATGGGAAAACACAAATTTCCGGCGATGTGAACTCGTTATCGGGGAAAAAAACATTTTTCTACAAGGACAACTCGTTACCGAGAGAAAAACACAAATTTGAACTCGTTAATAAGAAGAAAACATGAATTCGAACTCGTTACCAAAGAAAAAACACAAATTTCTACTCGTTATAATGGGAAAACACAAATTTCCGGCGATGTGAACTCGTTATCGGGGAAAAAAACATTTTTTCTACAAGGACAACTCGTTACCGAGAGAAAAACACAAATTTGAACTCGTTAATAAGAAGAAAACATGAATTCGAACTCGTTACCAAAGAAAAAACACAAATTTCTACTCGTTATAATGGGAAAACACAAATTTCCGGCGATGTGAACTCGTTATCGGGGAAAAAAACATTTTTTCTACAAGGACAACTCGTTACCGAGAGAAAAACACAAATTTGAACTCGTTAATAAGAAGAAAACATGAATTCGAACTCGTTACCAAAGAAAAAACACAAATTTCTACTCGTTATAATGGGAAAACACAAATTTCCGGCGATGTGAACTCGTTATCGGGGAAAAAAACATTTTTTCTACAAGGACAACTCGTTACGAGAGAAAAACACAAATTTGAACTCGTTAATAAGAAGAAAACATGAATTCGAACTCGTTACCAAAGAAAAAACACAAATTTCTACTCGTTATAATGGGAAAACACAAATTTCCGGCGATGTGAACTCGTTATCGGGGAAAAAAACATTTTTTCTACAAGGACAACTCGTTACCGAGAGAAAAACACAAATTTGAACTCGTTAATAAGAAGAAAACATGAATTCGAACTCGTTACCAAAGAAAAAACACAAATTTCTACTCGTTATAATGGGAAAACACAAATTTCCGGCGATGTGAACTCGTTATCTGGGAAAAAAACATTTTTTTCTACAAGGACAACTCGTTACCAGAAAAAACACAAATTTGAACTCGTTAATAAGAAGAAAACATGAATTCGAACTCGTTACCAAAGAAAAAACACAAATTTCTACTCGTTATAATGGGAAAACACAAATTTCCGGCGATGTGAACTCGTTATCGGGGAAAAAAACATTTTTTCTACAAGGACAACTCGTTACCGAGAGAAAAACACAAATTTGAACTCGTTAATAAGAAGAAAACATGAATTCGAACTCGTTACCAAAGAAAAAACACAAATTTCTACTCGTTATAATGGGAAAACACAAATTTCCGGCGATGTGAACTCGTTATCGGGGAAAAAAACATTTTTTCTACAAGGACAACTCGTTACCAGAGAAAAACACAAATTTGAACTCGTTAATAAGAAGAAAACATGAATTCGAACTCGTTACCAAAGAAAAAACACAAATTTCTACTCGTTATAATGGGAAAACACAAATTTCCGGCGATATGAACTCGTTATCAGGGAAAAAAAACATTTTTTCTACAAGGAACAACTCGTTACCGAGAGAAAAACACAAATTTGAACTCGTTAATAAGAAGAAAACATGAATTCGAACTCGTTACCAAAGAAAAAACACAAATTTCTACTCGTTATAATGGGAAAACACAAATTTCCGGCGATGTGAACTCGTTATCGGGGAAAAAAACATTTTTTCTACAAGGACAACTCGTTACCGAGAGAAAAACACAAATTTGAACTCGTTAATAAGAAGAAAACATGAATTCGAACTCGTTACCAAAGAAAAAACACAAATTTCTACTCGTTATAATGGGAAAACACAAATTTCCGGCGATGTGAACTCGTTATCGGGGAAAAAAACATTTTTTCTACAAGGACAACTCGTTACCGAGAGAAAAACACAAATTTGAACTCGTTAATAAGAAGAAAACATGAATTCGAACTCGTTACCAAAGAAAAAACACAAATTTCTACTCGTTATAATGGGAAAACACAAATTTCCGGCGATGTGAACTCGTTATCAGGGAAAAAAACATTTTTTTCTACAAGGACAACTCGTTACCAGAGAAAAACACAAATTTGAACTCGTTAATAAGAAGAAAACATGAATTCGAACTCGTTACCAAAGAAAAAACACAAATTTCTACTCGTTATAATGGGAAAACACAAATTTCCGGCGATGTGAACTCGTTATCAGGGAAAAAAACATTTTTTCTACAAGGACAACTCGTTACCGAGAGAAAAACACAAATTTGAACTCGTTAATAAGAAGAAAACATGAATTCGAACTCGTTACCAAAGAAAAAACACAAATTTCTACTCGTTATAATGGGAAAACACAAATTTCCGGCGATGTGAACTCGTTATCGGGGAAAAAAACATTTTTTCTACAAGGACAACTCGTTACCGAGAGAAAAACACAAATTTGAACTCGTTAATAAGAAGAAAACATGAATTCGAACTCGTTACCAAAGAAAAAACACAAATTTCTACTCGTTATAATGGGAAAACACAAATTTCCGGCGATGTGAACTCGTTATCGGGGAAAAAAACATTTTTTCTACAAGGACAACTCGTTACGAGAGAAAAACACAAATTTGAACTCGTTAATAAGAAGAAAACATGAATTCGAACTCGTTACCAAAGAAAAAACACAAATTTCTACTCGTTATAATGGGAAAACACAAATTTCCGGCGATGTGAACTCGTTATCGGGGAAAAAAACATTTTTTCTACAAGGACAACTCGTTACCGAGAGAAAAACACAAATTTGAACTCGTTAATAAGAAGAAAACATGAATTCGAACTCGTTACCAAAGAAAAAACACAAATTTCTACTCGTTATAATGGGAAAACACAAATTTCCGGCGATGTGAACTCGTTATCAGGGAAAAAAACATTTTTTCTACAAGGACAACTCGTTACCGAGAGAAAAACACAAATTTGAACTCGTTAATAAGAAGAAAACATGAATTCGAACTCGTTACCAAAGAAAAAACACAAATTTCTACTCGTTATAATGGGAAAACACAAATTTCCGGCGATGTGAACTCGTTATCAGGGAAAAAAACATTTTTTTTACAAGGACAACAACTCGTTACCGAGAGAAAAACACAAATTTGAACTCGTTAATAAGAAGAAAACATGAATTCGAACTCGTTACCAAAGAAAAAACACAAATTTCTACTCGTTATAATGGGAAAACACAAATTTCCGGCGATGTGAACTCGTTATCGGGGAAAAAAACATTTTTTCTACAAGGACAACTCGTTACCGAGAGAAAAACACAAATTTGAACTCGTTAATAAGAAGAAAACATGAATTCGAACTCGTTACCAAAGAAAAAACACAAATTTCTACTCGTTATAATGGGAAAACACAAATTTCCGGCGATGTGAACTCGTTATCGGGGAAAAAAACATTTTTTCTACAAGGACAACTCGTTACCGAGAGAAAAACACAAATTTGAACTCGTTAATAAGAAGAAAACATGAATTCGAACTCGTTACCAAAGAAAAAACACAAATTTCTACTCGTTATAATGGGAAAACACAAATTTCCGGCGATGTGAACTCGTTATCGGGGAAAAAAACATTTTTTCTACAAGGACAACTCGTTACCGAGAGAAAAACACAAATTTGAACTCGTTAATAAGAAGAAAACATGAATTCGAACTCGTTACCAAAGAAAAAACACAAATTTCTACTCGTTATAATGGGAAAACACAAATTTCCGGCGATGTGAACTCGTTATCGGGGAAAAAAACATTTTTTCTACAAGGACAACTCGTTACCGAGAGAAAAACACAAATTTGAACTCGTTAATAAGAAGAAAACATGAATTCGAACTCGTTACCAAAGAAAAAACACAAATTTCTACTCGTTATAATGGGAAAACACAAATTTCCGGCGATGTGAACTCGTTATCGGGGAAAAAAACATTTTTTCTACAAGGACAACTCGTTACCGAGAGAAAAACACAAATTTGAACTCGTTAATAAGAAGAAAACATGAATTCGAACTCGTTACCAAAGAAAAAACACAAATTTCTACTCGTTATAATGGGAAAACACAAATTTCCGGCGATGTGAACTCGTTATCGGGGAAAAAAACATTTTTTCTACAAGGACAACTCGTTACCGAGAGAAAAACACAAATTTGAACTCGTTAATAAGAAGAAAACATGAATTCGAACTCGTTACCAAAGAAAAAACACAAATTTCTACTCGTTATAATGGGAAAACACAAATTTCCGGCGATGTGAACTCGTTATCGGGGAAAAAAACATTTTTTCTACAAGGACAACTCGTTACCGAGAGAAAAACACAAATTTGAACTCGTTAATAAGAAGAAAACATGAATTCGAACTCGTTACCAAAGAAAAAACACAAATTTCTACTCGTTATAATGGGAAAACACAAATTTCCGGCGATGTGAACTCGTTATCGGGGAAAAAAACATTTTTTCTACAAGGACAACTCGTTACCGAGAGAAAAACACAAATTTGAACTCGTTAATAAGAAGAAAACATGAATTCGAACTCGTTACCAAAAAGAAAAAACACAAATTTCTACTCGTTATAATGGGAAAACACAAATTTCCGGCGATGTGAACTCGTTATCGGGGAAAAAAACATTTTTTCTACAAGGACAACTCGTTACCGAGAGAAAAACACAAATTTGAACTCGTTAATAAGAAGAAAACATGAATTCGAACTCGTTACCAAAGAAAAAACACAAATTTCTACTCGTTATAATGGGAAAACACAAATTTCCGGCGATGTGAACTCGTTATCGGGGAAAAAAACATTTTTTCTACAAGGACAACTCGTTACCGAGAGAAAAACACAAATTTGAACTCGTTAATAAGAAGAAAACATGAATTCGAACTCGTTACCAAAGAAAAAACACAAATTTCTACTCGTTATAATGGGAAAACACAAATTTCCGGCGATGTGAACTCGTTATCGGGGAAAAAAACATTTTTTCTACAAGGACAACTCGTTACCGAGAGAAAAACACAAATTTGAACTCGTTAATAAGAAGAAAACATGAATTCGAACTCGTTACCAAAGAAAAAACACAAATTTCTACTCGTTATAATGGGAAAACACAAATTTCCGGCGATGTGAACTCGTTATCGGGGAAAAAAACATTTTTTCTACAAGGACAACTCGTTACCGAGAGAAAAACACAAATTTGAACTCGTTAATAAGAAGAAAACATGAATTCGAACTCGTTACCAAAGAAAAAACACAAATTTCTACTCGTTATAATGGGAAAACACAAATTTCCGGCGATGTGAACTCGTTATCGGGGAAAAAAACATTTTTTCTACAAGGACAACTCGTTACGAGAGAAAAACACAAATTTGAACTCGTTAATAAGAAGAAAACATGAATTCGAACTCGTTACCAAAGAAAAAACACAAATTTCTACTCGTTATAATGGGAAAACACAAATTTCCGGCGATGTGAACTCGTTATCGGGGAAAAAAACATTTTTTCTACAAGGACAACTCGTTACCGAGAGAAAAACACAAATTTGAACTCGTTAATAAGAAGAAAACATGAATTCGAACTCGTTACCAAAGAAAAAACACAAATTTCTACTCGTTATAATGGGAAAACACAAATTTCCGGCGATGTGAACTCGTTATCGGGGAAAAAAACATTTTTTCTACAAGGACAACTCGTTACCGAGAGAAAAACACAAATTTGAACTCGTTAATAAGAAGAAAACATGAATTCGAACTCGTTACCAAAGAAAAAACACAAATTTCTACTCGTTATAATGGGAAAACACAAATTTCCGGCGATGTGAACTCGTTATCGGGGAAAAAAACATTTTTTCTACAAGGACAACTCGTTACCGAGAGAAAAACACAAATTTGAACTCGTTAATAAGAAGAAAACATGAATTCGAACTCGTTACCAAAGAAAAAACACAAATTTCTACTCGTTATAATGGGAAAACACAAATTTCCGGCGATGTGAACTCGTTATCGGGGAAAAAAACATTTTTTCTACAAGGACAACTCGTTACCGAGAGAAAAACACAAATTTGAACTCGTTAATAAGAAGAAAACATGAATTCGAACTCGTTACCAAAGAAAAAACACAAATTTCTACTCGTTATAATGGGAAAACACAAATTTCCGGCGATGTGAACTCGTTATCGGGGAAAAAAACATTTTTTCTACAAGGACAACTCGTTACCGAGAGAAAAACACAAATTTGAACTCGTTAATAAGAAGAAAACATGAATTCGAACTCGTTACCAAAGAAAAAACACAAATTTCTACTCGTTATAATGGGAAAACACAAATTTCCGGCGATGTGAACTCGTTATCAGGGAAAAAAAAATTTTTTCTACAAGGACAACTCGTTACCAGAGAAAAACACAAATTTGAACTCGTTAATAAGAAGAAAACATGAATTCGAACTCGTTACCAAAGAAAAAACACAAATTTCTACTCGTTATAATGGGAAAACACAAATTTCCGGCGATGTGAACTCGTTATCGGGGAAAAAAACATTTTTTCTACAAGGACAACTCGTTACCGAGAGAAAAACACAAATTTGAACTCGTTAATAAGAAGAAAACATGAATTCGAACTCGTTACCAAAGAAAAAACACAAATTTCTACTCGTTATAATGGGAAAACACAAATTTCCGGCGATGTGAACTCGTTATCGGGGAAAAAAACATTTTTTCTACAAGGACAACTCGTTACCGAGAGAAAAACACAAATTTGAACTCGTTAATAAGAAGAAAACATGAATTCGAACTCGTTACCAAAGAAAAAACACAAATTTCTACTCGTTATAATG
Source organism: Gentiana straminea (assembly GCA_036785695.1). NCBI lineage: Eukaryota > Viridiplantae > Streptophyta > Magnoliopsida > Gentianales > Gentianaceae > Gentiana > Gentiana straminea. The sequence continues at coordinate 3,821,848 of JAVUPR010000366.1, forward strand.
GGAAAACACAAATTTCCGGCGATGTGAACTCGTTATCGGGGAAAAAAACATTTTTTCTACAAGGACAACTCGTTACCGAGAGAAAAACACAAATTTGAACTCGTTAATAAGAAGAAAACATGAATTCGAACTCGTTACCAAAGAAAAAACACAAATTTCTACTCGTTATAATGGGAAAACACAAATTTCCGGCGATGTGAACTCGTTATCGGGGAAAAAAACATTTTTTCTACAAGGACAACTCGTTACCGAGAGAAAAACACAAATTTGAACTCGTTAATAAGAAGAAAACATGAATTCGAACTCGTTACCAAAGAAAAAACACAAATTTCTACTCGTTATAATGGGAAAACACAAATTTCCGGCGATGTGAACTCGTTATCGGGGAAAAAAACATTTTTTCTACAAGGACAACTCGTTACCGAGAGAAAAACACAAATTTGAACTCGTTAATAAGAAGAAAACATGAATTCGAACTCGTTACCAAAGAAAAAACACAAATTTCTACTCGTTATAATGGGAAAACACAAATTTCCGGCGATGTGAACTCGTTATCGGGGAAAAAAACATTTTTTCTACAAGGACAACTCGTTACCGAGAGAAAAACACAAATTTGAACTCGTTAATAAGAAGAAAACATGAATTCGAACTCGTTACCAAAGAAAAAACACAAATTTCTACTCGTTATAATGGGAAAACACAAATTTCCGGCGATGTGAACTCGTTATCGGGGAAAAAAACATTTTTTCTACAAGGACAACTCGTTACCGAGAGAGAAAAACACAAATTTGAACTCGTTAATAAGAAGAAAACATGAATTCGAACTCGTTACCAAAGAAAAAACACAAATTTCTACTCGTTATAATGGGAAAACACAAATTTCCGGCGATGTGAACTCGTTATCGGGGAAAAAAACATTTTTTCTACAAGGACAACTCGTTACCGAGAGAAAAACACAAATTTGAACTCGTTAATAAGAAGAAAACATGAATTCGAACTCGTTACCAAAGAAAAAACACAAATTTCTACTCGTTATAATGGGAAAACACAAATTTCCGGCGATGTGAACTCGTTATCGGGGAAAAAAACATTTTTTCTACAAGGACAACTCGTTACCGAGAGAAAAACACAAATTTGAACTCGTTAATAAGAAGAAAACATGAATTCGAACTCGTTACCAAAAGAAAAAACACAAATTTCTACTCGTTATAATGGGAAAACACAAATTTCCGGCGATGTGAACTCGTTATCAGGGAAAAAAACATTTTTTTTCTACAAAGACAACTCATTACAAGAGAAAAACACAAATCAGAACAAATTAATAAGGAGAAAACATGAATTCGAACTCGTTACCAAAGAAAAAACACAAATTTCTACTCGTTATAATGGGAAAACACAAATTTCCGGCGATGTGAACTCGTTATCGGGGAAAAAAACATTTTTTCTACAAGGACAACTCGTTACCGAGAGAAAAACACAAATTTGAACTCGTTAATAAGAAGAAAACATGAATTCGAACTCGTTACCAAAGAAAAAACACAAATTTCTACTCGTTATAATGGGAAAACACAAATTTCCGGCGATGTGAACTCGTTATCGGGGAAAAAAACATTTTTTCTACAAGGACAACTCGTTACGAGAGAAAAACACAAATTTGAACTCGTTAATAAGAAGAAAACATGAATTCGAACTCGTTACCAAAGAAAAAACACAAATTTCTACTCGTTATAATGGGAAAACACAAATTTCCGGCGATGTGAACTCGTTATCGGGGAAAAAAACATTTTTTCTACAAGGACAACTCGTTACCGAGAGAAAAACACAAATTTGAACTCGTTAATAAGAAGAAAACATGAATTCGAACTCGTTACCAAAGAAAAAACACAAATTTCTACTCGTTATAATGGGAAAACACAAATTTCCGGCGATGTGAACTCGTTATCGGGGAAAAAAACATTTTTTCTACAAGGACAACTCGTTACCGAGAGAAAAACACAAATTTGAACTCGTTAATAAGAAGAAAACATGAATTCGAACTCGTTACCAAAGAAAAAACACAAATTTCTACTCGTTATAATGGGAAAACACAAATTTCCGGCGATGTGAACTCGTTATCGGGGAAAAAAACATTTTTTCTACAAGGACAACTCGTTACCGAGAGAAAAACACAAATTTGAACTCGTTAATAAGAAGAAAACATGAATTCGAACTCGTTACCAAAGAAAAAACACAAATTTCTACTCGTTATAATGGGAAAACACAAATTTCCGGCGATGTGAACTCGTTATCGGGGAAAAAAACATTTTTTCTACAAGGACAACTCGTTACCGAGAGAAAAACACAAATTTGAACTCGTTAATAAGAAGAAAACATGAATTCGAACTCGTTACCAAAGAAAAAACACAAATTTCTACTCGTTATAATGGGAAAACACAAATTTCCGGCGATGTGAACTCGTTATCGGGGAAAAAAACATTTTTTCTACAAGGACAACTCGTTACCGAGAGAAAAACACAAATTTGAACTCGTTAATAAGAAGAAAACATGAATTCGAACTCGTTACCAAAGAAAAAACACAAATTTCTACTCGTTATAATGGGAAAACACAAATTTCCGGCGATGTGAACTCGTTATCAGGGAAAAAAACATTTTTTCTACAAGGACAACTCGTTACCAGAGAAAAACACAAATTTGAACTCGTTAATAAGAAGAAAACATGAATTCGAACTCGTTACTAAAGAAAAAACACACAAATTTCTACTCGTTATAATGGGAAAACACAAATTTCCGGTGATGTGAACTCGTTATCGGGGAAAAAAACATTTTTTCTACAAGGACAACTCGTTACCAGAGAAAAACACAAATTTGAACTCGTTAATAAGAAGAAAACATGAATTCGAACTCGTTACCAAAGAAAAAACACAAATTTCTACTCGTTATAATGGGAAAACACAAATTTCCGGCGATGTGAACTCGTTATCGGGGAAAAAAACATTTTTTCTACAAGGACAACTCGTTACCGAGAGAAAAACACAAATTTGAACTCGTTAATAAGAAGAAAACATGAATTCGAACTCGTTACCAAAGAAAAAACACAAATTTCTACTCGTTATAATGGGAAAACACAAATTTCCGGCGATGTGAACTCGTTATCGGGGAAAAAAACATTTTTTCTACAAGGACAACTCGTTACCGAGAGAAAAACACAAATTTGAACTCGTTAATAAGAAGAAAACATGAATTCGAACTCGTTACCAAAGAAAAAACACAAATTTCTACTCGTTATAATGGGAAAACACAAATTTCCGGCGATGTGAACTCGTTATCGGGGAAAAAAACATTTTTTCTACAAGGACAACTCGTTACCGAGAGAAAAACACAAATTTGAACTCGTTAATAAGAAGAAAACATGAATTCGAACTCGTTACCAAAGAAAAAACACAAATTTCTACTCGTTATAATGGGAAAACACAAATTTCCGGCGATGTGAACTCGTTATCGGGGAAAAAAACATTTTTTCTACAAGGACAACTCGTTACCGAGAGAAAAACACAAATTTGAACTCGTTAATAAGAAGAAAACATGAATTCGAACTCGTTACCAAAGAAAAAACACAAATTTCTACTCGTTATAATGGGAAAACACAAATTTCCGGCGATGTGAACTCGTTATCGGGGAAAAAAACATTTTTTCTACAAGGACAACTCGTTACCGAGAGAAAAACACAAATTTGAACTCGTTAATAAGAAGAAAACATGAATTCGAACTCGTTACCAAAGAAAAAACACAAATTTCTACTCGTTATAATGGGAAAACACAAATTTCCGGCGATGTGAACTCGTTATCGGGGAAAAAAACATTTTTTCTACAAGGACAACTCGTTACCGAGAGAAAAACACAAATTTGAACTCGTTAATAAGAAGAAAACATGAATTCGAACTCGTTACCAAAGAAAAAACACAAATTTCTACTCGTTATAATGGGAAAACACAAATTTCCGGCGATGTGAACTCGTTATCGGGGAAAAAAACATTTTTTCTACAAGGACAACTCGTTACCGAGAGAAAAACACAAATTTGAACTCGTTAATAAGAAGAAAACATGAATTCGAACTCGTTACCAAAGAAAAAACACAAATTTCTACTCGTTATAATGGGAAAACACAAATTTCCGGCGATGTGAACTCGTTATCGGGGAAAAAAACATTTTTTCTACAAGGACAACTCGTTACCGAGAGAAAAACACAAATTTGAACTCGTTAATAAGAAGAAAACATGAATTCGAACTCGTTACCAAAGAAAAAACACAAATTTCTACTCGTTATAATGGGAAAACACAAATTTCCGGCGATGTGAACTCGTTATCGGGGAAAAAAACATTTTTTCTACAAGGACAACTCGTTACCGAGAGAAAAACACAAATTTGAACTCGTTAATAAGAAGAAAACATGAATTCGAACTCGTTACCAAAGAAAAAACACAAATTTCTACTCGTTATAATGGGAAAACACAAATTTCCGGCGATGTGAACTCGTTATCGGGGAAAAAAACATTTTTTCTACAAGGACAACTCGTTACCGAGAGAAAAACACAAATTTGAACTCGTTAATAAGAAGAAAACATGAATTCGAACTCGTTACCAAAGAAAAAACACAAATTTCTACTCGTTATAATGGGAAAACACAAATTTCCGGCGATGTGAACTCGTTATCGGGGAAAAAAACATTTTTTCTACACAGACAACTCGTTACCAGAGAAAAACACAAATTTGAACTCATTAATAAGAAGAAAACATGAATTCGAACTCGTTACCAAAGAAAAAACACAAATTTCTACTCGTTATAATGGGAAAACACAAATTTCCGGCGATGTGAACTCGTTATCAGGGAAAAAAACATTTTTTCTACAAGGACAAATCGTTACCGAGAGAAAAACACAAATTTGAACTCGTTAATAAGAAGAAAACATGAATTCGAACTCGTTACCAAAGAAAAAACACAAATTTCTACTCGTTATAATGGGAAAACACAAATTTCCGGCGATGTGAACTCGTTATCGGGGAAAAAAACATTTTTTCTACAAGGACAACTCGTTACCGAGAGAAAAACACAAATTTGAACTCGTTAATAAGAAGAAAACATGAATTCGAACTCGTTACCAAAGAAAAAACACAAATTTCTACTCGTTATAATGGGAAAACACAAATTTCCGGCGATGTGAACTCGTTATCAGGGAAAAAAACATTTTTCTACAAGGACAACTCGTTACCAGAGAAAAACACAAATTTGAACTCGTTAATAAGAAGAAAACATGAATTCGAACTCGTTACCAAAGAAAAAACACAAATTTCTACTCGTTATAATGGGAAAACACAAATTTCCGGCGATGTGAACTCGTTATCGGGAAAAAAAACATTTTTTCTACAAGGACAACTCGTTACCGAGAGAAAAACACAAATTTGAACTCGTTAATAAGAAGAAAACATGAATTCGAACTCGTTACCAAAGAAAAAACACAAATTTCTACTCGTTATAATGGGAAAACACAAATTTCCGGCGATGTGAACTCGTTATCAGGGAAAAAAACATTTTTTCTACAAGGAAAACTCGTTACCAGAGAAAAACACAAATTTGAACTCGTTAATAAGAAGAAAACATGAATTCGAACTCGTTACCAAAGAAAAAACACAAATTTCTACTCGTTATAATGGGAAAACACAAATTTCCGGCGATGTGAACTCGTTATGGGGAAAAAAAAACATTTTTTCTACAAGGACAACTCGTTACCAGAGAAAAACACAAATTTGAACTCGTTAATAAGAAGAAAACATGAATTCGAACTCGTTACCAAAGAAAAAACACAAATTTCTACTCGTTATAATGGGAAAACACAAATTTCCGGCGATGTGAACTCGTTATCGGGGAAAAAAACATTTTTTCTACAAGGACAACTCGTTACCGAGAGAAAAACACAAATTTGAACTCGTTAATAAGAAGAAAACATGAATTCGAACTCGTTACCAAAGAAAAAACACAAATTTCTACTCGTTATAATGGGAAAACACAAATTTCCGGCGATGTGAACTCGTTATCAGGGAAAAAAACATTTTTTTCTACAAGGACAACTCGTTACCGAGAGAAAAACACAAATTTGAACTCGTTAATAAGAAGAAAACATGAATTCGAACTCGTTACCAAAGAAAAAACACAAATTTCTACTCGTTATAATGGGAAAACACAAATTTCCGGGCGATGTGAACTCGTTATCGGGGAAAAAAACATTTTTTCTACAAGGACAACTCGTTACCGAGAGAAAAACACAAATTTGAACTCGTTAATAAGAAGAAAACATGAATTCGAACTCGTTACCAAAGAAAAAACACAAATTTCTACTCGTTATAATGGGAAAACACAAATTTCCGGCGATGTGAACTCGTTATCGGGGAAAAAAACATTTTTTCTACAAGGACAACTCGTTACCGAGAGAAAAACACAAATTTGAACTCGTTAATAAGAAGAAAACATGAATTCGAACTCGTTACCAAAGAAAAAAAACACAAATTTCTACTCGTTATAATGGGAAAACACAAATTTCCGGCGATGTGAACTCGTTATCAGGGAAAAAAACATTTTTTCTACAAGGACAACTCGTTACCGAGAGAAAAACACAAATTTGAACTCGTTAATAAGAAGAAAACATGAATTCGAACTCGTTACCAAAAAAAACACAAATTTCTAATCGTTATAATGGGAACACAAATTTCCGGCGATGTCAACTCGTTATCAGGGAAAAAAACATTTTTTCTACAAGGACAAACGTTACCAGAGAAAATCACAAATTTGAACTCGTTAATAAGAAGAAAACATGAATTCGAACTCGTTACCAAAGAAAAAACACAAATTTCTACTCGTTATAATGGGAAAACACAAATTTCCGGCGATGTCAACTCGTTATCAGGGAAAAAAACATTTTTTCTACAAGGACAACTCGTTACCAGAGAAAAACACAAATTTGAACTCGTTAATAAGAAGAAAACATGAATTCGAACTCGTTACCAAAGAAAAAACACAAATTTCTACTCGTTATAATGGGAAAACACAAATTTCCGGCGATGTGAACTCGTTATCAGGAAAAAAACATTTTTTCTACAAGGACAACTCGTTACCAGAGAAAAACACAAATTTGAACTCGTTAATAAGAAGAAAACATGAATTCGAACTCGTTACCAAAGAAAAAACACAAATTTTTACTCGTTATAATGGGAAAACACAAATTTCCGGCGATGTGAACTCGTTATCAGGGAAAAAAACATTTTTTCTACAAGGACAACTCGTTACCAGAGAAAAACACAAATTTGAACTCGTTAATAAGAAGAAAACATGAATTCGAACTCGTTACCAAAGAAAAAACACAAATTTCTACTCGTTATAATGGGAAAACACAAATTTCCGGCGATGTGAACTCGTTATCAGGGAAAAAAACATTTTTTCTACAAGGACAACTCGTTACCGAGAGAAAAACACAAATTTGAACTCGTTAATAAGAAGAAAACATGAATTCGAACTCGTTACCAAAGAAAAAACACAAATTTCTACTCGTTATAATGGGAAAACACAAATTTCCGGCGATGTGAACTCGTTATCGGGGAAAAAAACATTTTTTTCTACAAGGACAACTCGTTACTAGAGAAAAACACAAATTTGAACTCGTTAATAAGAAGAAAACATGAATTCGAACTCGTTACCAAAGAAAAAACACAAATTTCTACTCGTTATAATGGGAAAACACAAATTTCCGGCGATGTGAACTCGTTATCAGGGAAAAAAACATTTTTTCTACAAGGACAACTCGTTACCGAGAGAAAAACACAAATTTGAACTCGTTAATAAGAAGAAAACATGAATTCGAACTCGTTACCAAAGAAAAAACACAAATTTCTACTCGTTATAATGGGAAAACACAAATTTCCGGCGATGTGAACTCGTTATCGGGGAAAAAAACATTTTTTCTACAAGGACAACTCGTTACCGAGAGAAAAACACAAATTTGAACTCGTTAATAAGAAGAAAACATGAATTCGAACTCGTTACCAAAGAAAAAACACAAATTTCTACTCGTTATAATGGGAAAACACAAATTTCCGGCGATGTGAACTCGTTATCGGGGAAAAAAACATTTTTTCTACAAGGACAACTCGTTACCGAGAGAAAAACACAAATTTGAACTCGTTAATAAGAAGAAAACATGAATTCGAACTCGTTACCAAAGAAAAAACACAAATTTCTACTCGTTATAATGGGAAAACACAAATTTCCGGCGATGTCAACTCGTTATCGGGGAAAAAAACATTTTTTCTACAAGGACAACTCGTTACCGAGAGAAAAACACAAATTTGAACTCGTTAATAAGAAGAAAACATGAATTCGAACTCGTTACCAAAGAAAAAACACAAATTTCTACTCGTTATAATGGGAAAACACAAATTTCCGGCGATGTGAACTCGTTATCGGGGAAAAAAACATTTTTTCTACAAGGACAACTCGTTACCGAGAAAAACACAAATTTGAACTCGTTAATAAGAAGAAAACATGAATTCGAACTCGTTACCAAAGAAAAAACACAAATTTCTACTCGTTATAATGGGAAAACACAAATTTCCGGCGATGTGAACTCGTTATCGGGGAAAAAAACATTTTTTCTACAAGGACAACTCGTTACCGAGAGAAAAACACAAATTTGAACTCGTTAATAAGAAGAAAACATGAATTCGAACTCGTTACCAAAGAAAAAACACAAATTTCTACTCGTTATAATGGGAAAACACAAATTTCCGGCGATGTGAACTCGTTATCGGGGAAAAAAACATTTTTTCTACAAGGACAACTCGTTACCGAGAGAAAAACACAAATTTGAACTCGTTAATAAGAAGAAAACATGAATTCGAACTCGTTACCAAAGAAAAAACACAAATTTCTACTCGTTATAATGGGAAAACACAAATTTCCGGCGATGTCAACTCGTTATCGGGGAAAAAAACATTTTTTCTACAAGGACAACTCGTTACCGAGAGAAAAACACAAATTTGAACTCGTTAATAAGAAGAAAACATGAATTCGAACTCGTTACCAAAGAAAAAACACAAATTTCTACTCGTTATAATGGGAAAACACAAATTTCCGGCGATGTCAACTCGTTATCAGGGAAAAAAACATTTTTTCTACAAGGACAACTCGTTACCAGAGAAAAACACAAATTTGAACTCGTTAATAAGAAGAAAACATGAATTCGAACTCGTTACCAAAAAAAAAACACAAATTTCTACTCGTTATAATGGGAAAACACAAATTTCCGGCGATGTCAACTCGTTATCAGGGAAAAAAACATTTTTTCTACAAGGACAACTCGTTACCGAGAGAAAAACACAAATTTGAACTCGTTAATAAGAAGAAAACATGAATTCGAACTCGTTACCAAAGAAAAAACACAAATTTCTACTCGTTATAATGGGAAAACACAAATTTCCGGCGATGTCAACTCGTTATCGGGGAAAAAAACATTTTTTCTACAAGGACAACTCGTTACCGAGAGAAAAACACAAATTTGAACTCGTTAATAAGAAGAAAACATGAATTCGAACTCGTTACCAAAGAAAAAACACAAATTTCTACTCGTTATAATGGGAAAACAAATTTCCGGCGATGTCAACTCGTTATCGGGGAAAAAAACATTTTTTCTACAAGGACAACTCGTTACCGAGAGAAAAACACAAATTTGAACTCGTTAATAAGAAGAAAACATGAATTCGAACTCGTTACCAAAGAAAAAACACAAATTTCTACTCGTTATAATGGGAAAACACAAATTTCCGGCGATGTCAACTCGTTATCGGGGAAAAAAACATTTTTTCTACAAGGACAACTCGTTACCGAGAGAAAAACACAAATTTGAACTCGTTAATAAGAAGAAAACATGAATTCGAACTCGTTACCAAAGAAAAAACACAAATTTCTACTCGTTATAATGGGAAAACACAAATTTCCGGCGATGTCAACTCGTTATCGGGGAAAAAAACATTTTTTCTACAAGGACAACTCGTTACGTTAGAGAAAAACACAAATTTGAACTCGTTAATAAGAAGAAAACATGAATTCGAACTCGTTACCAAAGAAAAAACACAAATTTCTACTCGTTATAATGGGAAAACACAAATTTCCGGCGATGTCAACTCGTTATCGGGGAAAAAAACATTTTTTTACAAGGACAACTCGTTACCGAGAGAAAAACACAAATTTGAACTCGTTAATAAGAAGAAAACATGAATTCGAACTCGTTACCAAAGAAAAAACACAAATTTCTACTCGTTATAATGGGAAAACACAAATTTCCGGCGATGTCAACTCGTTATCGGGAAAAAAACATTTTTTCTACAAGGACAACTCGTTACCGAGAAAAACACAAATTTGAACTCGTTAATAAGAAGAAAACATGAATTCGAACTCGTTACCAAAGAAAAAACACAAATTTCTACTCGTTATAATGGGAAAACACAAATTTCCGGCGATGTCAACTCGTTATCGGGGAAAAAAACATTTTTTCTACAAGGACAACTCGTTACCGAGAGAAAAACACAAATTTGAACTCGTTAATAAGAAGAAAACATGAATTCGAACTCGTTACCAAAGAAAAAACACAAATTTCTACTCGTTATAATGGGAAAACACAAATTTCCGGCGATGTCAACTCGTTATCGGGAAAAAAAATTTTTTCTACAAGGACAACTCGTTACGAGAGAAAAACACAAATTTGAACTCGTTAATAAGAAGAAAACATGAATTCGAACTCGTTACCAAAGAAAAAACACAAATTTCTACTCGTTATAATGGGAAAACACAAATTTCCGGCGATGTCAACTCGTTATCGGGGGAAAAAAAATTTTTTCTACAAGGACAACTCGTTACCGAGAGAAAAACACAAATTTGAACTCGTTAATAAGAAGAAAACATGAATTCGAACTCGTTACCAAAGAAAAAACACAAATTTCTACTCGTTATAATGGGAAAACACAAATTTCCGGCGATGTCAACTCGTTATCAGGGAAAAAAACATTTTTTCTACAAGGACAACTCGTTACCAGAAAAACACAAATTTGAACTCGTTAATAAGAAGAAAACATGAATTCGAACTCGTTACCAAAAAAAAACACAAATTTCTACTCGTTATAATGGGAAAACACAAATTTCCGGCGATGTCAACTCGTTATCGGGGAAAAAAACATTTTTTCTACAAGGACAACTCGTTACCAGAGAAAAACACAAATTTGAACTCGTTAATAAGAAGAAAACATGAATTCGAACTCGTTACCAAAGAAAAAACACAAATTTCTACTCGTTATAATGGGAAAACACAAATTTCCGGCGATGTCAACTCGTTATCAGGGAAAAAAACATTTTTTCTACAAGGACAACTCGTTACCGAGAGAAAAACACAAATTTGAACTCGTTAATAAGAAGAAAACATGAATTCGAACTCGTTACCAAAGAAAAAACACAAATTTCTACTCGTTATAATGGGAAAACACAAATTTCCGGCGATGTCAACTCGTTATCAGGGAAAAAAACATTTTTCTACAAGGACAACTCGTTACCGAGAGAAAAACACAAATTTGAACTCGTTAATAAGAAGAAAACATGAATTCGAACTCGTTACCAAAGAAAAAACACAAATTTCTACTCGTTATAATGGGAAAACACAAATTTCCGGCGATGTCAACTCGTTATCGGGGAAAAAAACATTTTTTCTACAAGGACAACTCGTTACCGAGAGAAAAACACAAATTTGAACTCGTTAATAAGAAGAAAACATGAATTCGAACTCGTTACCAAAGAAAAAACACAAATTTCTACTCGTTATAATGGGAAAACACAAATTTCCGGCGATGTCAACTCGTTATCGGGGAAAAAAACATTTTTTCTACAAGGACAACTCGTTACCGAGAGAAAAACACAAATTTGAACTCGTTAATAAGAAGAAAACATGAATTCGAACTCGTTACCAAAGAAAAAACACAAATTTCTACTCGTTATAATGGGAAAACACAAATTTCCGGCGATGTCAACTCGTTATCGGGGAAAAAAACATTTTTTCTACAAGGACAACTCGTTACCGAGAGAAAAACACAAATTTGAACTCGTTAATAAGAAGAAAACATGAATTCGAACTCGTTACCAAAGAAAAAACACAAATTTCTACTCGTATAATGGGAAAACACAAATTTCCGGCGATGTCAACTCGTTATCAGGGAAAAAAACATTTTTTCTACAAGGACAACTCGTTACCAGAGAAAAACACAAATTTGAACTCGTTAATAAGAAGAAAACATGAATTCGAACTCGTTACCAAAGAAAAAACACAAATTTCTACTCCTTATAATGGGAAAACACAAATTTCCGGCGATGTCAACTCGTTATCGGGGAAAAAAACATTTTTTCTACAAGGACAACTCGTTACCGAGAGAAAAACACAAATTTGAACTCGTTAATAAGAAGAAAACATGAATTCGAACTCGTTACCAAAGAAAAAACACAAATTTCTACTCGTTATAATGGGAAAACACAAATTTCCGGCGATGTGAACTCGTTATCGGGGAAAAAAACATTTTTTCTACAAGGACAACTCGTTACCGAGAGAAAAACACAAATTTGAACTCGTTAATAAGAAGAAAACATGAATTCGAACTCGTTACCAAAGAAAAAACACAAATTTCTACTCGTTATAATGGGAAAACACAAATTTCCGGCGATGTGAACTCGTTATCGGGAAAAAAACATTTTTTCTACAAGGACAACTCGTTACCGAGAGAAAAACACAAATTTGAACTCGTTAATAAGAAGAAAACATGAATTCGAACTCGTTACCAAAGAAAAAACACAAATTTCTACTCGTTATAATGGGAAAACACAAATTTCCGGCGATGTCAACTCGTTATCGGGGAAAAAAACATTTTTTCTACAAGGACAACTCGTTACCGAGAGAAAAACACAAATTTGAACTCGTTAATAAGAAGAAAACATGAATTCGAACTCGTTACCAAAGAAAAAACACAAATTTCTACTCGTTATAATGGGAAAACACAAATTTCCGGCGATGTCAACTCGTTATCGGGGAAAAAAACATTTTTTCTACAAGGACAACTCGTTACCGAGAGAAAAACACAAATTTGAACTCGTTAATAAGAAGAAAACATGAATTCGAAACTTTACCACCAAAGAAAAAACACAAATTTCTACTCGTTATAATGGGAAAACACAAATTTCCGGCGATGTCAACTCGTTATCGGGGAAAAAAACATTTTTTCTACAAGGACAACTCGTTACCGAGAGAAAAACACAAATTTGAACTCGTTAATAAGAAGAAAACATGAATTCGAACTCGTTACCAAAGAAAAAACACAAATTTCTACTCGTTATAATGGGAAAACACAAATTTCCGGCGATGTCAACTCGTTATCGGGGAAAAAAACATTTTTTCTACAAGGACAACTCGTTACCGAGAGAAAAACACAAATTTGAACTCGTTAATAAGAAGAAAACATGAATTCGAACTCGTTACCAAAGAAAAAACACAAATTTCTACTCGTTATAATGGGAAAACACAAATTTCCGGCGATGTCAACTCGTTATCGGGGAAAAAAACATTTTTTCTACAAGGACAACTCGTTACCGAGAGAAAAACACAAATTTGAACTCGTTAATAAGAAGAAAACATGAATTCGAACTCGTTACCAAAGAAAAAACACAAATTTCTACTCGTTATAATGGGAAAACACAAATTTCCGGCGATGTGAACTCGTTATCGGGGAAAAAAACATTTTTTCTACAAGGACAACTCGTTACCGAGAGAAAAACACAAATTTGAACTCGTTAATAAGAAGAAAACATGAATTCGAACTCGTTACCAAAGAAAAAACACAAATTTCTACTCGTTATAATGGGAAAACACAAATTTCCGGCGATGTGAACTCGTTATCAGGGAAAAAAAAACATTTTTTCTACAAGGACAACTCGTTACCGAGAGAAAAACACAAATTTGAACTCGTTAATAAGAAGAAAACATGAATTCGAACTCGTTACCAAAGAAAAAACACAAATTTCTACTCGTTATAATGGGAAAACACAAATTTCCGGCGATGTCAACTCGTTATCGGGGAAAAAAACATTTTTTCTACAAGGACAACTCGTTACCGAGAGAAAAACACAAATTTGAACTCGTTAATAAGAAGAAAACATGAATTCGAACTCGTTACCAAAGAAAAAACACAAATTTCTACTCGTTATAATGGGAAAACACAAATTTCCGGCGATGTCAACTCGTTATCGGGGAAAAAAACATTTTTTCTACAAGGACAACTCGTTACGAGAGAAAAACACAAATTTGAACTCGTTAATAAGAAGAAAACATGAATTCGAACTCGTTACCAAAGAAAAAACACAAATTTCTACTCGTTATAATGGGAAAACACAAATTTCCGGCGATGTGAACTCGTTATCGGGGAAAAAAACATTTTTTCTACAAGGACAACTCGTTACCGAGAGAAAAACACAAATTTGAACTCGTTAATAAGAAGAAAACATGAATTCGAACTCGTTACCAAAGAAAAAACACAAATTTCTACTCGTTATAATGGGAAAACACAAATTTCCGGCGATGTCAACTCGTTATCGGGGAAAAAAACATTTTTTCTACAAGGACAACTCGTTACCGAGAAAAACACAAATTTGAACTCGTTAATAAGAAGAAAACATGAATTCGAACTCGTTACCAAAGAAAAAACACAAATTTCTACTCGTTATAATGGGAAAACACAAATTTCCGGCGATGTCAACTCGTTATCGGGGAAAAAAACATTTTTTCTACAAGGACAACTCGTTACCGAGAAAAACACAAATTTGAACTCGTTAATAAGAAGAAAACATGAATTCGAACTCGTTACCAAAGAAAAAACACAAATTTCTACTCGTTATAATGGGAAAACACAAATTTCCGGCGATGTCAACTCGTTATCGGGGAAAAAAACATTTTTTCTACAAGGACAACTCGTTACCGAGAGAAAAACACAAATTTGAACTCGTTAATAAGAAGAAAACATGAATTCGAACTCGTTACCAAAGAAAAAACACAAATTTCTACTCGTTATAATGGGAAAACACAAATTTCCGGCGATGTCAACTCGTTATCGGGAAAAAAACATTTTTTCTACAAGGACAACTCGTTACGAGAGAAAAACACAAATTTGAACTCGTTAATAAGAAGAAAACATGAATTCGAACTCGTTACCAAAGAAAAAACACAAATTTCTACTCGTTATAATGGGAAAACACAAATTTCCGGCGATGTCAACTCGTTATCGGGGAAAAAAACATTTTTTCTACAAGGACAACTCGTTACCGAGAGAAAAACACAAATTTGAACTCGTTAATAAGAAGAAAACATGAATTCGAACTCGTTACCAAAGAAAAAACACAAATTTCTACTCGTTATAATGGGAAAACACAAATTTCCGGCGATGTCAACTCGTTATCGGGGAAAAAAACATTTTTTTCTACAAGGACAACTCGTTACCGAGAGAAAAACACAAATTTGAACTCGTTAATAAGAAGAAAACATGAATTCGAACTCGTTACCAAAGAAAAAACACAAATTTCTACTCGTTATAATGGGAAAACACAAATTTCCGGCGATGTGAACTCGTTATCAGGGAAAAAAACATTTTTTTCTACAAGGACAACTCGTTACCGAGAGAAAAACACAAATTTGAACTCGTTAATAAGAAGAAAACATGAATTCGAACTCGTTACCAAAGAAAAAACACAAATTTCTACTCGTTATAATGGGAAAACACAAATTTCCGGCGATGTCAACTCGTTATCGGGGAAAAAAACATTTTTTCTACAAGGACAACTCGTTACCGAGAGAAAAACACAAATTTGAACTCGTTAATAAGAAGAAAACATGAATTCGAACTCGTTACCAAAGAAAAAACACAAATTTCTACTCGTTATAATGGGAAAACACAAATTTCCGGCGATGTCAACTCGTTATCGGGGAAAAAAACATTTTTTCTACAAGGACAACTCGTTACCGAGAGAAAAACACAAATTTGAACTCGTTAATAAGAAGAAAACATGAATTCGAACTCGTTACCAAAGAAAAAACACAAATTTCTACTCGTTATAATGGGAAAACACAAATTTCCGGCGATGTCAACTCGTTATCGGGAAAAAAACACATTTTTTTTTCTACAAGGACAACTCGTTACGAGAGAAAAACACAAATTTGAACTCGTTAATAAGAAGAAAACATGAATTCGAACTCGTTACCAAAGAAAAAACACAAATTTCTACTCGTTATAATGGGAAAACACAAATTTCCGGCGATGTCAACTCGTTATCGGGGAAAAAAACATTTTTTCTACAAGGACAACTCGTTACCGAGAGAAAAACACAAATTTGAACTCGTTAATAAGAAGAAAACATGAATTCGAACTCGTTACCAAAGAAAAAACACAAATTTCTACTCGTTATAATGGGAAAACACAAATTTCCGGCGATGTCAACTCGTTATCGGGGAAAAAAACATTTTTTCTACAAGGACAACTCGTTACCGAGAGAAAAACACAAATTTGAACTCGTTAATAAGAAGAAAACATGAATTCGAACTCGTTACCAAAGAAAAAACACAAATTTCTCTACTCGTTATAATGGGAAAACACAAATTTCCGGCGATGTCAACTCGTTATCGGGGAAAAAAACATTTTTTCTACAAGGACAACTCGTTACCGAGAGAAAAACACAAATTTGAACTCGTTAATAAGAAGAAAACATGAATTCGAACTCGTTACCAAAGAAAAAACACAAATTTCTACTCGTTATAATGGGAAAACACAAATTTCCGGCGATGTCAACTCGTTATCGGGGAAAAAAACATTTTTTCTACAAGGACAACTCGTTACGAGAGAAAAACACAAATTTGAACTCGTTAATAAGAAGAAAACATGAATTCGAACTCGTTACCAAAGAAAAAACACAAATTTCTACTCGTTATAATGGGAAAACACAAATTTCCGGCGATGTCAACTCGTTATCGGGGAAAAAAACATTTTTTCTACAAGGACAACTCGTTACCGAGAGAAAAACACAAATTTGAACTCGTTAATAAGAAGAAAACATGAATTCGAACTCGTTACCAAAGAAAAAACACAAATTTCTACTCGTTATAATGGGAAAACACAAATTTCCGGCGATGTCAACTCGTTATCGGGAAAAAAACATTTTTTCTACAAGGACAACTCGTTACGAGAGAAAAACACAAATTTGAACTCGTTAATAAGAAGAAAACATGAATTCGAACTCGTTACCAAAGAAAAAACACAAATTTCTACTCGTTATAATGGGAAAACACAAATTTCCGGCGATGTCAACTCGTTATCGGGGAAAAAAACATTTTTTCTACAAGGACAACTCGTTACCGAGAGAAAAACACAAATTTGAACTCGTTAATAAGAAGAAAACATGAATTCGAACTCGTTACCAAAGAAAAAACACAAATTTCTACTCGTTATAATGGGAAAACACAAATTTCCGGCGATGTCAACTCGTTATCGGGGAAAAAAACATTTTTTCTACAAGGACAACTCGTTACCGAGAGAAAAACACAAATTTGAACTCGTTAATAAGAAGAAAACATGAATTCGAACTCGTTACCAAAGAAAAAACACAAATTTCTACTACTCGTTATAATGGGAAAACACAAATTTCCGGCGATGTCAACTCGTTATCGGGGAAAAAAACATTTTTTCTACAAGGACAACTCGTTACCGAGAGAAAAACACAAATTTGAACTCGTTAATAAGAAGAAAACATGAATTCGAACTCGTTACCAAAGAAAAAACACAAATTTCTACTCGTTATAATGGGAAAACACAAATTTCCGGCGATGTCAACTCGTTATCGGGGAAAAAAACATTTTTTCTACAAGGACAACTCGTTACCGAGAAAAACACAAATTTGAACTCGTTAATAAGAAGAAAACATGAATTCGAACTTACCAAAGAAAAAACACAAATTTCTACTCGTTATAATGGGAAAACACAAATTTCCGGCGATGTCAACTCGTTATCGGGGAAAAAAACATTTTTTCTACAAGGACAACTCGTTACCGAGAGAAAAACACAAATTTGAACTCGTTAATAAGAAGAAAACATGAATTCGAACTCGTTACCAAAGAAAAAACACAAATTTCTACTCGTTATAATGGGAAAACACAAATTTCCGGCGATGTCAACTCGTTATCGGGGAAAAAAACATTTTTTCTACAAGGACAACTCGTTACCGAGAAAAACACAAATTTGAACTCGTTAATAAGAAGAAAACATGAATTCGAACTCGTTACCAAAGAAAAAACACAAATTTCTACTCGTTATAATGGGAAAACACAAATTTCCGGCGATGTCAACTCGTTATCAGGGAAAAAAACATTTTTTCTACAAGGACAACTCGTTACCAGAGAAAAACACAAATTTGAACTCGTTAATAAGAAGAAAACATGAATTCGAACTCGTTACCAAAAAAAAACACAAATTTCTACTCGTTATAATGGGAAAACACAAATTTCCGGCGATGTCAACTCGTTATCAGGGAAAAAAACATTTTTTCTACAAGGACAACTCGTTACCAGAGAAAAACACAAATTTGAACTCGTTAATAATAAGAGAAAACATGAATTCGAACTCGTTACCAAAGAAAAAACACAAATTTCTACTCGTTATAATGGGAAAACACAAATTTCCGGCGATGTCAACTCGTTATATCGGGGAAAAAAACATTTTTTCTACAAGGACAACTCGTTACCGAGAGAAAAACACAAATTTGAACTCGTTAATAAGAAGAAAACATGAATTCGAACTCGTTACCAAAGAAAAAACACAAATTTCTACTCGTTATAATGGGAAAACACAAATTTCCGGCGATGTCAACTCGTTATCGGGAAAAAAACATTTTTTCTACAAGGACAACTCGTTACCGAGAGAAAAACACAAATTTGAACTCGTTAATAAGAAGAAAACATGAATTCGAACTCGTTACCAAAGAAAAAACACAAATTTCTACTCGTTATAATGGGAAAACACAAATTTCCGGCGATGTCAACTCGTTATCGGGGAAAAAAACATTTTTTCTACAAGGACAACTCGTTACCGAGAGAAAAACACAAATTTGAACTCGTTAATAAGAAGAAAACATGAATTCGAACTCGTTACCAAAAAAAAAAACACAAATTTCTCGTTATAATGGGAAAACACAAATTTCCGGCGATGTGAACTCGTTATCGGGGGAAAAAAACATTTTTTCTACAAGGACAACTCGTTACCGAGAGAAAAACACAAATTTGAACTCGTTAATAAGAAGAAAACATGAATTCGAACTCGTTACCAAAGAAAAAACACAAATTTCTACTCGTTATAATGGGAAAACACAAATTTCCGGCGATGTCAACTCGTTATCGGGGAAAAAAACATTTTTTTCTACAAGGACAACTCGTTACCGAGAGAAAAACACAAATTTGAACTCGTTAATAAGAAGAAAACATGAATTCGAACTCGTTACCAAAGAAAAAACACAAATTTCTACTCGTTATAATGGGAAAACACAAATTTCCGGCGATGTCAACTCGTTATCGGGGAAAAAAACATTTTTTCTACAAGGACAACTCGTTACGAGAGAAAAACACAAATTTGAACTCGTTAATAAGAAGAAAACATGAATTCGAACTCGTTACCAAAGAAAAAACACAAATTTCTACTCGTTATAATGGGAAAACACAAATTTCCGGCGATGTCAACTCGTTATCGGGGAAAAAAACATTTTTTCTACAAGGACAACTCGTTACCGAGAGAAAAACACAAATTTGAACTCGTTAATAAGAAGAAAACATGAATTCGAACTCGTTACCAAAGAAAAAACACAAATTTCTACTCGTTATAATGGGAAAACACAAATTTCCGGCGATGTCAACTCGTTATCGGGGAAAAAAACATTTTTTCTACAAGGACAACTCGTTACCGAGAGAAAAACACAAATTTGAACTCGTTAATAAGAAGAAAACATGAATTCGAACTCGTTACCAAAGAAAAAACACAAATTTCTACTCGTTATAATGGGAAAACACAAATTTCCGGCGATGTCAACTCGTTATCGGGGAAAAAAACATTTTTTCTACAAGGACAACTCGTTACCGAGAGAAAAACACAAATTTGAACTCGTTAATAAGAAGAAAACATGAATTCGAACTCGTTACCAAAGAAAAAACACAAATTTCTACTCGTTATAATGGGAAAACACAAATTTCCGGCGATGTCAACTCGTTATCGGGGAAAAAAACATTTTTTTTCTACAAGGACAACTCGTTACCGAGAGAAAAACACAAATTTGAACTCGTTAATAAGAAGAAAACATGAATTCGAACTCGTTACCAAAGAAAAAACACAAATTTCTACTCGTTATAATGGGAAAACACAAATTTCCGGCGATGTCAACTCGTTATCGGGGAAAAAAACATTTTTTCTACAAGGACAACTCGTTACCGAGAGAAAAACACAAATTTGAACTCGTTAATAAGAAGAAAACATGAATTCGAACTCGTTACCAAAGAAAAAACACAAATTTCTACTCGTTATAATGGGAAAACACAAATTTCCGGCGATGTCAACTCGTTATCGGGGGAAAAAAACATTTTTTCTACAAGGACAACTCGTTACCGAGAGAAAAACACAAATTTGAACTCGTTAATAAGAAGAAAACATGAATTCGAACTCGTTACCAAAGAAAAAACACAAATTTCTACTCGTTATAATGGGAAAACACAAATTTCCGGCGATGTCAACTCGTTATCGTTATCGGGAAAAAAACATTTTTTCTACAAGGACAACTCGTTACCGAGAGAAAAACACAAATTTGAACTCGTTAATAAGAAGAAAACATGAATTCGAACTCGTTACCAAAGAAAAAACACAAATTTCTACTCGTTATAATGGGAAAACACAAATTTCCGGCGATGTCAACTCGTTATCAGGGAAAAAAACATTTTTTTTACAAGGACAACTCGTTACCAGAGAAAAACACAAATTTGAACTCGTTAATAAGAAGAAAACATGAATTCGAACTCGTTACCAAAGAAAAAACACAAATTTCTACTCGTTATAATGGGAAAACACAAATTTCCGGCGATGTCAACTCGTTATCGGGGAAAAAAACATTTTTTTTTCTACAAGGACAACTCGTTACCGAGAGAAAAACACAAATTTGAACTCGTTAATAAGAAGAAAACATGAATTCGAACTCGTTACCAAAGAAAAAACACAAATTTCTACTCGTTATAATGGGAAAACACAAATTTCCGGCGATGTCAACTCGTTATCGGGGAAAAAAACATTTTTTCTACAAGGACAACTCGTTACCGAGAGAAAAACACAAATTTGAACTCGTTAATAAGAAGAAAACATGAATTCGAACTCGTTACCAAAGAAAAAACACAAATTTCTACTCGTTATAATGGGAAAACACAAATTTCCGGCGATGTCAACTCGTTATCAGGGAAAAAAACATTTTTTCTACAAGGACAACTCGTTACCAGAAAAACACAAATTTGAACTCGTTAATAAGAAGAAAACATGAATTCGAACTCGTTACCAAAAAAAAAACACAAATTTCTACTCGTTATAATGGGAAAACACAAATTTCCGGCGATGTCAACTCGTTATCAGGGAAAAAAACATTTTTTCTACAAGGACAACTCGTTACCGAGAGAAAAACACAAATTTGAACTCGTTAATAAGAAGAAAACATGAATTCGAACTCGTTACCAAAGAAAAAACACAAATTTCTACTCGTTATAATGGGAAAACACAAATTTCCGGCGATGTCAACTCGTTATCGGGGAAAAAAACATTTTTTTCTACAAGGACAACTCGTTACCGAGAGAAAAACACAAATTTGAACTCGTTAATAAGAAGAAAACATGAATTCGAACTCGTTACCAAAGAAAAAACACAAATTTCTACTCGTTATAATGGGAAAACACAAATTTCCGGCGATGTCAACTCGTTATCGGGGAAAAAAACATTTTTTCTACAAGGACAACTCGTTACCGAGAGAAAAACACAAATTTGAACTCGTTAATAAGAAGAAAACATGAATTCGAACTCGTTACCAAAGAAAAAACACAAATTTCTACTCGTTATAATGGGAAAACACAAATTTCCGGCGATGTGAACTCGTTATCAGGGAAAAAAATTTTTTCTACAAGGACAACTCGTTACCGAGAGAAAAACACAAATTTGAACTCGTTAATAAGAAGAAAACATGAATTCGAACTCGTTACCAAAGAAAAAACACAAATTTCTACTCGTTATAATGGGAAAACACAAATTTCCGGCGATGTCAACTCGTTATCGGGGAAAAAAACATTTTTTCTAGAAGGACAACTCGTTTCCGAGAAAAACACAAATTTGAACTCGTTAATAAGAAGAAAACATGAATTCGAACTCGTTACCAAAGAAAAAACACAAATTTCTACTCGTTATAATGGGAAAACACAAATTTCCGGCGATGTCAACTCGTTATCAGGGAAAAAAACATTTTTTCTACAAGGACAACTCGTTACCGGAGAAAAACACAAATTTGAACTCGTTAATAAGAAGAAAACATGAATTCGAACTCGTTACCAAAGAAAAAACACAAATTTCTACTCGTTATAATGGGAAAACACAAATTTCCGGCGATGTCAACTCGTTATCGGGGAAAAAAACATTTTTTCTACAAGGACAACTCGTTACCGAGAGAAAAACACAAATTTGAACTCGTTAATAAGAAGAAAACATGAATTCGAACTCGTTACCAAAGAAAAAACACAAATTTCTACTCGTTATAATGGGAAAACACAAATTTCCGGCGATGTCAACTCGTTATCGGGGAAAAAAACATTTTTTCTACAAGGACAACTCGTTACCGAGAGAAAAACACAAATTTGAACTCGTTAATAAGAAGAAAACATGAATTCGAACTCGTTACCAAAGAAAAAACACAAATTTCTACTCGTTATAATGGGAAAACACAAATTTCCGGCGATGTCAACTCGTTATCGGGGAAAAAAACATTTTTTCTACAAGGACAACTCGTTACCGAGAGAAAAACACAAATTTGAACTCGTTAATAAGAAGAAAACATGAATTCGAACTCGTTACCAAAGAAAAAACACAAATTTCTACTCGTTATAATGGGAAAACACAAATTTCCGGCGATGTCAACTCGTTATCGGGGAAAAAAACATTTTTTCTACAAGGACAACTCGTTACCGAGAGAAAAACACAAATTTGAACTCGTTAATAAGAAGAAAACATGAATTCGAACTCGTTACCAAAGAAAAAACACAAATTTCTACTCGTTATAATGGGAAAACACAAATTTCCGGCGATGTCAACTCGTTATCAGGGAAAAAAACATTTTTTCTACAAGGACAACTCGTTACCAGAGAAAAACACAAATTTGAACTCGTTAATAAGAAGAAAACATGAATTCGAACTCGTTACCAAAGAAAAAACACAAATTTCTACTCGTTATAATGGGAAAACACAAATTTCCGGCGATGTCAACTCGTTATCAGGGAAAAAAAACATTTTTTTCTACAAGGACAACTCGTTACCAGAGAAAAACACAAATTTGAACTCGTTAATAAGAAGAAAACATGAATTCGAACTCGTTACCAAAGAAAAAAACACAAATTTCTACTCGTTATAATGGGAAAACACAAATTTCCGGCGATGTCAACTCGTTATCAGGGAAAAAAACATTTTTTCTACAAGGACAACTCGTTACCGAGAGAAAAACACAAATTTGAACTCGTTAATAAGAAGAAAACATGAATTCGAACTCGTTACCAAAGAAAAAACACAAATTTCTACTCGTTATAATGGGAAAACACAAATTTCCGGCGATGTCAACTCGTTATCGGGGAAAAAAACATTTTTTCTACAAGGACAACTCGTTACCGAGAGAAAAACACAAATTTGAACTCGTTAATAAGAAGAAAACATGAATTCGAACTCGTTACCAAAGAAAAAACACAAATTTCTACTCGTTATAATGGGAAAACACAAATTTCCGGCGATGTCAACTCGTTATCGGGGAAAAAAACATTTTTTCTACAAGGACAACTCGTTACCGAGAGAAAAACACAAATTTGAACTCGTTAATAAGAAGAAAACATGAATTCGAACTCGTTACCAAAGAAAAAACACAAATTTCTACTCGTTATAATGGGAAAACACAAATTTCCGGCGATGTCAACTCGTTATCGGGGAAAAAAACATTTTTTCTACAAGGACAACTCGTTACCGAGAGAAAAACACAAATTTGAACTCGTTAATAAGAAGAAAACATGAATTCGAACTCGTTACCAAAGAAAAAACACAAATTTCTACTCGTTATAATGGGAAAACACAAATTTCCGGCGATGTCAACTCGTTATCGGGAAAAAAACATTTTTTTTTCTACAAGGACAACTCGTTACCGAGAGAAAAACACAAATTTGAACTCGTTAATAAGAAGAAAACATGAATTCGAACTCGTTACCAAAGAAAAAACACAAATTTCTACTCGTTATAATGGGAAAACAAAAATTTCCGGCGATGTCAACTCGTTATCAGGGAAAAAAACATTTTTTCTACAAGGACAACTCGTTACCAGAGAAAAACACAAATTTGAACTCGTTAATAAGAAGAAAACATGAATTCGAACTCGTTACCAAAGAAAAAACACAAATTTCTACTCGTTATAATGGGAAAACACAAATTTCCGGCGATGTCAACTCGTTATCAGGGAAAAAAACATTTTTTCTGCAAGGACAACTCGTTACCAGAGAAAAACACAAATTTGAACTCGTTAATAAGAAGAAAACATGAATTCGAACTCGTTACCAAAAAAAAAACACAAATT
This sequence comes from Gentiana straminea, assembly GCA_036785695.1. Lineage (NCBI taxonomy): Eukaryota > Viridiplantae > Streptophyta > Magnoliopsida > Gentianales > Gentianaceae > Gentiana > Gentiana straminea. The sequence continues at coordinate 3,846,890 of JAVUPR010000366.1, forward strand.
TCTACTCGTTATAATGGGAAAACACAAATTTCCGGCGATGTCAACTCGTTATCAGGGAAAAAAACATTTTTTCTACAAGGACAACTCGTTACCAGAGAAAAACACAAATTTGAACTCGTTAATAAGAAGAAAACATGAATTCGAACTCGTTACCAAAGAAAAAACACAAATTTCTACTCGTTATAATGGGAAAACACAAATTTCCGGCGATGTCAACTCGTTATCGGGGAAAAAAACATTTTTTCTACAAGGACAACTCGTTACCGAGAGAAAAACACAAATTTGAACTCGTTAATAAGAAGAAAACATGAATTCGAACTCGTTACCAAAGAAAAAACACAAATTTCTACTCGTTATAATGGGAAAACACAAATTTCCGGCGATGTCAACTCGTTATCAGGGAAAAAAACATTTTTTCTACAAGGACAACTCGTTACCGAGAGAAAAACACAAATTTGAACTCGTTAATAAGAAGAAAACATGAATTCGAACTCGTTACCAAAGAAAAAACACAAATTTCTACTCGTTATAATGGGAAAACACAAATTTCCGGCGATGTCAACTCGTTATCGGGAAAAAAAACATTTTTTTCTACAAGGACAACTCGTTACCAGAGAAAAACACAAATTTGAACTCGTTAATAAGAAGAAAACATGAATTCGAACTCGTTACCAAAGAAAAAACAAAATTTTCTACTCGTTATAATGGGAAAACACAAATTTCCGGCGATGTCAACTCGTTATCAGGGAAAAAAACATTTTTTCTACAAGGACAACTCGTTACCAGAGAAAAACACAAATTTGAACTCGTTAATAAGAAGAAAACATGAATTCGAACTCGTTACCAAAGAAAAAACACAAATTTCTACTCGTTATAATGGGAAAACACAAATTTCCGGCGATGTCAACTCGTTATCAGGGAAAAAAACATTTTTTCTACAAGGACAACTCGTTACCAGAGAAAAACACAAATTTGAACTCGTTAATAAGAAGAAAACATGAATTCGAACTCGTTACCAAAGAAAAAACACAAATTTCTACTCGTTATAATGGGAAAACACAAATTTCCGGCGATGTCAACTCGTTATCGGGGAAAAAAACATTTTTTCTACAAGGACAACTCGTTACCGAGAGAAAAACACAAATTTGAACTCGTTAATAAGAAGAAAACATGAATTCGAACTCGTTACCAAAGAAAAAACACAAATTTCTACTCGTTATAATGGGAAAACACAAATTTCCGGCGATGTCAACTCGTTATCAGGGAAAAAAACATTTTTTTTTTCTACAAGGACAACTCGTTACCAGAGAAAAACACAAATTTGAACTCGTTAATAAGAAGAAAACATGAATTCGAACTCGTTACCAAAGAAAAAACACAAATTTCTACTCGTTATAATGGGAAAACACAAATTTCCGGCGATGTCAACTCGTTATCGGGGAAAAAAACATTTTTTCTACAAGGACAACTCGTTACCGAGAGAAAAACACAAATTTGAACTCGTTAATAAGAAGAAAACATGAATTCGAACTCGTTACCAAAGAAAAAACACAAATTTCTACTCGTTATAATGGGAAAACACAAATTTCCGGCGATGTCAACTCGTTATCAGGGAAAAAAACATTTTTTCTTCAAGGACAAATCGTTACCAGAGAAAAACACAAATTTGAACTCGTTAATAAGAAGAAAACACAAATTCGAACTCGTTACCAAAGAAAAAACACAAATTTCTACTCGTTATAATGGGAAAACACAAATTTCCGGCGATGTCAACTCGTTATCAGGGAAAAAAACATTTTTTCTACAAGGACAACTCGTTACCAGAGAAAAACACAAATTTGAACTCGTTAATAAGAAGAAAACATGAATTCGAACTCGTTACCAAAGAAAAAACACAAATTTCTACTCGTTATAATGGGAAAACACAAATTTCCGGCGATGTCAACTCGTTATCGGGGAAAAAAACATTTTTTCTACAAGGACAACTCGTTACCGAGAGAAAAACACAAATTTGAACTCGTTAATAAGAAGAAAACATGAATTCGAACTCGTTACCAAAGAAAAAACACAAATTTCTACTCGTTATAATGGGAAAACACAAATTTCCGGCGATGTCAACTCGTTATCGGGGAAAAAAACATTTTTTCTACAAGGACAACTCGTTACCGAGAGAAAAACACAAATTTGAACTCGTTAAATAAGAAGAAAACATGAATTCGAACTCGTTACCAAAGAAAAAACACAAATTTCTACTCGTTATAATGGGAAAACACAAATTTCCGGCGATGTCAACTCGTTATCGGGAAAAAAACATTTTTTCTACAAGGACAACTCGTTACCGAGAGAAAAACACAAATTTGAACTCGTTAATAAGAAGAAAACATGAATTCGAACTCGTTACCAAAGAAAAAACACAAATTTCTACTCGTTATAATGGGAAAACACAAATTTCCGGCGATGTCAACTCGTTATCGGGGAAAAAAACATTTTTTCTACAAGGACAACTCGTTACCGAGAGAAAAACACAAATTTGAACTCGTTAATAAGAAGAAAACATGAATTCGAACTCGTTACCAAAGAAAAAACACAAATTTCTACTCGTTATAATGGGAAAACACAAATTTCCGGCGATGTCAACTCGTTATCGGGGAAAAAAACATTTTTTCTACAAGGACAACTCGTTACCGAGAGAAAAACACAAATTTGAACTCGTTAATAAGAAGAAAACATGAATTCGAACTCGTTACCAAAGAAAAAACACAAATTTCTACTCGTTATAATGGGAAAACACAAATTTCCGGCGATGTCAACTCGTTATCGGGGAAAAAAACATTTTTTCTACAAGGACAACACGTTACCGAGAGAAAAACACAAATTTGAACTCGTTAATAAGAAGAAAACATGAATTCGAACTCGTTACCAAAGAAAAAACACAAATTTCTACTCGTTATAATGGGAAAACACAAATTTCCGGCGATGTCAACTCGTTATCGGGGAAAAAAACATTTTTTCTACAAGGACAACTCGTTACCGAGAGAAAAACACAAATTTGAACTCGTTAATAAGAAGAAAACATGAATTCGAACTCGTTACCAAAGAAAAAACACAAATTTCTACTCGTTATAATGGGAAAACACAAATTTCCGGCGATGTCAACTCGTTATCGGGGAAAAAAACATTTTTTCTACAAGGACAACTCGTTACCGAGAGAAAAACACAAATTTGAACTCGTTAATAAGAAGAAAACATGAATTCGAACTCGTTACCAAAGAAAAAACACAAATTTCTACTCGTTATAATGGGAAAACACAAATTTCCGGCGATGTCAACTCGTTATCGGGGAAAAAAACATTTTTTCTACAAGGACAACTCGTTACCGAGAGAAAACACAAATTTGAACTCGTTAATAAGAAGAAAACATGAATTCGAACTCGTTACCAAAGAAAAAACACAAATTTCTACTCGTTATAATGGGAAAACACAAATTTCCGGCGATGTCAACTCGTTATCGGGGAAAAAAACATTTTTTCTACAAGGACAACTCGTTACCGAGAGAAAAACACAAATTTGAACTCGTTAATAAGAAGAAAACATGAATTCGAACTCGTTACCAAAGAAAAAACACAAATTTCTACTCGTTATAATGGGAAAACACAAATTTCCGGCGATGTCAACTCGTTATCGGGGAAAAAAACATTTTTTCTACAAGGACAACTCGTTACCGAGAAAAACACAAATTTGAACTCGTTAATAAGAAGAAAACATGAATTCGAACTCGTTACCAAAGAAAAAACACAAATTTCTACTCGTTATAATGGGAAAACACAAATTTCCGGCGATGTCAACTCGTTATCGGGGAAAAAAACATTTTTTCTACAAGGACAACTCGTTACCGAGAGAAAAACACAAATTTGAACTCGTTAATAAGAAGAAAACATGAATTCGAACTCGTTACCAAAGAAAAAACACAAATTTCTACTCGTTATAATGGGAAAACACAAATTTCCGGCGATGTCAACTCGTTATCGGGGAAAAAAACATTTTTTCTACGCAAGGACAACTCGTTACCGAGAAAAACACAAATTTGAACTCGTTAATAAGAAGAAAACATGAATTCGAACTCGTTACCAAAGAAAAAACACAAATTTCTACTCGTTATAATGGGAAAACACAAATTTCCGGCGATGTCAACTCGTTATCGGGGAAAAAAACATTTTTTCTACAAGGACAACTCGTTACCGAGAGAAAAACACAAATTTGAACTCGTTAATAAGAAGAAAACATGAATTCGAACTCGTTACCAAAGAAAAAACACAAATTTCTACTCGTTATAATGGGAAAACACAAATTTCCAGCGATGTGAACTCGTTATCGGGGAAAAAAAAACATTTTTTCTACAATGTCAACTCGTTACCAGAGAAAAACACAAATTTGAACTCGTTAATAAGAAGAAAACATGAATTCGAACTCGTTACCAAAGAAAAAACACAAATTTCTACTCGTTATAATGGGAAAACACAAATTTCCGGCGATGTCAACTCGTTATCAGGGAAAAAAACATTTTTTTTCTACAAGGACAACTCGTTACCGAGAGAAAAACACAAATTTGAACTCGTTAATAAGAAGAAAACATGAATTCGAACTCGTTACCAAAGAAAAAACACAAATTTCTACTCGTTATAATGGGAAAACACAAATTTCGGCGATGTCAACTCGTTATCGGGAAAAAAAACATTTTTTCTACAAGGACAACTCGTTACCGAGAGAAAAACACAAATTTGAACTCGTTAATAAGAAGAAAACATGAATTCGAACTCGTTACCAAAGAAAAAACACAAATTTCTACTCGTTATAATGGGAAAACACAAATTTCCGGCGATGTCAACTCGTTATCGGGGAAAAAAACATTTTTTCTACAAGGACAACTCGTTACCGAGAGAAAACACAAATTTGAACTCGTTAATAAGAAGAAAACATGAATTCGAACTCGTTACCAAAGAAAAAACACAAATTTCTACTCGTTATAATGGGAAAACACAAATTTCCGGCGATGTCAACTCGTTATCGGGGAAAAAAACATTTTTTCTACAAGGACAACTCGTTACCGAGAGAAAACACAAATTTGAACTCGTTAATAAGAAGAAAACATGAATTCGAACTCGTTACCAAAGAAAAAACACAAATTTCTACTCGTTATAATGGGAAAACACAAATTTCCGGCGATGTCAACTCGTTATCAGGGAAAAAAAAAACATTTTTTCTACAAGGACAACTCGTTACCAGAGAAAAACACAAATTTGAACTCGTTAATAAGAAGAAAACATGAATTCGAACTCGTTACCAAAGAAAAAACACAAATTTCTACTCGTTATAATGGGAAAACACAAATTTCCGGCGATGTCAACTCGTTATCGGGGAAAAAAACATTTTTTCTACAAGGACAACTCGTTACCGAGAAAAACACAAATTTGAACTCGTTAATAAGAAGAAAACATGAATTCGAACTCGTTACCAAAGAAAAAACACAAATTTCTACTCGTTATAATGGGAAAACACAAATTTCCGGCGATGTCAACTCGTTATCGGGGAAAAAAACATTTTTTCTACAAGGACAACTCGTTACCGAGAGAAAAACACAAATTTGAACTCGTTAATAAGAAGAAAACATGAATTCGAACTCGTTACCAAAGAAAAAACACAAATTTCTACTCGTTATAATGGGAAAACACAAATTTCCGGCGATGTCAACTCGTTATCGGGGAAAAAAACATTTTTTCTACAAGGACAACTCGTTACCGAGAGAAAAACACAAATTTGAACTCGTTAATAAGAAGAAAACATGAATTCGAACTCGTTACCAAAGAAAAAACACAAATTTCTACTCGTTATAATGGGAAAACACAAATTTCCGGCGATGTCAACTCGTTATCGGGGAAAAAAACATTTTTTCTACAAGGACAACTCGTTACCAGAGAAAAACACAAATTTGAACTCGTTAATAAGAAGAAAACATGAATTCGAACTCGTTACCAAAGAAAAAACACAAATTTCTACTCGTTATAATGGGAAAACACAAATTTCCGGCGATGTCAACTCGTTATCAGGGAAAAAAACATTTTTTCTACAAGGACAACACGTTACTAGAGAAAAACACAAATTTGAACTCGTTAATAAGAAGAAAACATGAATTCGAACTCGTTACCAAAGAAAAAACACAAATTTCTACTCGTTATAATGGGAAAACACAAATTTCCGGCGATGTCAACTCGTTATCAGGGAAAAAAACATTTTTCTACAAGGACAGCTCATTACCAGAGAAAAACACAAATTTGAACTCGTTAATAAGAAGAAAACATGAATTCGAACTCGTTACCAAAGAAAAAACACAAATTTCTACTCGTTATAATGGGAAAACACAAATTTCCGGCGATGTCAACTCGTTATCAGGAAATTTTTTTTTTCTACAGGACAACTCGTTACCTAGAGAAAAACACAAATTTGAACTCGTTAATAAGAAGAAAACATGAATTCGAACTCGTTACCAAAGAAAAAACACAAATTTCTACTCGTTATAATGGGAAAACACAAATTTCCGGCGATGTCAACTCGTTATCAGGGAAAAAAACATTTTTTCTACAAGGACAACTCGTTACCAGAGAAAAACACAAATTTGAACTCGTTAATAAGAAGAAAACATGAATTTCAACTCGTTACCAAAGAAAAAACACAAATTTCTACTCGTTATAATGGGAAAACACAAATTTCCGGCGATGTGAACTCGTTATCAGGGAAAAAAACATTTTTTCTACAAGGACAACTCGTTACGAGAGAAAAACACAAATTTGAACTCGTTAATAAGAAGAAAACATGAATTCGAACTCGTTACCAAAGAAAAAACACAAATTTCTACTCGTTATAATGGGAAAACACAAATTTCCGGCGATGTCAACTCGTTATCAGGGAAAAAAACATTTTTTCTACAAGGACAACTCGTTACCAGAGAAAAACACAAATTTGAACTCGTTAATAAGAAGAAAACATGAATTCGAACTCGTTACCAAAGAAAAAAAACACAAATTTCTACTCGTTATAATGGGAAAACACAAATTTCCGGCGATGTCAACTCGTTATCAGGGAAAAAAACATTTTTTCTACAAGGACAACTCGTTACCAGAGAAAAACACAAATTTGAACTCGTTAATAAGAAGAAAACATGAATTCGAACTCGTTACCAAAGAAAAAACACAAATTTCTACTCGTTATAATGGGAAAACACAAATTTCCGGCGATGTCAACTCGTTATCGGGGAAAAAAACATTTTTTCTACAAGGACAACTCGTTACCGAGAGAAAAACACAAATTTGAACTCGTTAATAAGAAGAAAACATGAATTCGAACTCGTTACCAAAGAAAAAACACAAATTTCTACTCGTTATAATGGGAAAACACAAATTTCCGGCGATGTCAACTCGTTATCGGGGAAAAAAACATTTTTTCTACAAGGACAACTCGTTACCGAGAGAAAAACACAAATTTGAACTCGTTAATAAGAAGAAAACATGAATTCGAACTCGTTACCAAAGAAAAAACACAAATTTCTACTCGTTATAATGGGAAAACACAAATTTCCGGCGATGTCAACTCGTTATCGGGGAAAAAAACATTTTTTCTACAAGGACAACTCGTTACGAGAGAAAAACACAAATTTGAACTCGTTAATAAGAAGAAAACATGAATTCGAACTCGTTACCAAAGAAAAAACACAAATTTCTACTCGTTATAATGGGAAAACACAAATTTCCGGCGATGTCAACTCGTTATCGGGGAAAAAAACATTTTTTCTACAAGGACAACTCGTTACCGAGAGAAAAACACAAATTTGAACTCGTTAATAAGAAGAAAACATGAATTCGAACTCGTTACCAAAGAAAAAACACAAATTTCTACTCGTTATAATGGGAAAACACAAATTTCCGGCGATGTCAACTCGTTATCGGGGAAAAAAACATTTTTTCTACAAGGACAACTCGTTACCGAGAGAAAAACACAAATTTGAACTCGTTAATAAGAAGAAAACATGAATTCGAACTCGTTACCAAAGAAAAAACACAAATTTCTACTCGTTATAATGGGAAAACACAAATTTCCGGCGATGTCAACTCGTTATCGGGGAAAAAAACATTTTTTCTACAAGGACAACTCGTTACCGAGAGAAAAACACAAATTTGAACTCGTTAATAAGAAGAAAACATGAATTCGAACTCGTTACCAAAGAAAAAACACAAATTTCTACTCGTTATAATGGGAAAACACAAATTTCCGGCGATGTCAACTCGTTATCGGGAAAAAAACATTTTTTCTACAAGGACAACTCGTTACCGAGAAAAACACAAATTTGAACTCGTTAATAAGAAGAAAACATGAATTCGAACTCGTTACCAAAGAAAAAACACAAATTTCTACTCGTTATAATGGGAAAACACAAATTTCCGGCGATGTCAACTCGTTATCGGGGAAAAAAACATTTTTTCTACAAGGACAACTCGTTACCGAGAGAAAAACACAAATTTGAACTCGTTAATAAGAAGAAAACATGAATTCGAACTCGTTACCAAAGAAAAAACACAAATTTCTACTCGTTATAATGGGAAAACACAAATTTCCGGCGATGTCAACTCGTTATCGGGGAAAAAAACATTTTTTCTACAAGGACAACTCGTTACCGAGAGAAAAACACAAATTTGAACTCGTTAATAAGAAGAAAACATGAATTCGAACTCGTTACCAAAGAAAAAACACAAATTTCTACTCGTTATAATGGGAAAACACAAATTTCCGGCGATGTCAACTCGTTATCGGGGAAAAAAACATTTTTTCTACAAGGACAACTCGTTACCGAGAGAAAAACACAAATTTGAACTCGTTAATAAGAAGAAAACATGAATTCGAACTCGTTACCAAAGAAAAAACACAAATTTCTACTCGTTATAATGGGAAAACACAAATTTCCGGCGATGTCAACTCGTTATCGGGGAAAAAAACATTTTTTCTACAAGGACAACTCGTTACCGAGAGAAAAACACAAATTTGAACTCGTTAATAAGAAGAAAACATGAATTCGAACTCGTTACCAAAGAAAAAACACAAATTTCTACTCGTTATAATGGGAAAACACAAATTTCCGGCGATGTCAACTCGTTATCGGGGAAAAAACATTTTTTCTACAAGGACAACTCGTTACCGAGAGAAAAACACAAATTTGAACTCGTTAATAAGAAGAAAACATGAATTCGAACTCGTTACCAAAGAAAAAACACAAATTTCTACTCGTTATAATGGGAAAACACAAATTTCCGGCGATGTCAACTCGTTATCGGGGAAAAAAACATTTTTTCTACAAGGACAACTCGTTACCGAGAGAAAACACAAATTTGAACTCGTTAATAAGAAGAAAACATGAATTCGAACTCGTTACCAAAGAAAAAACACAAATTTCTACTCGTTATAATGGGAAAACACAAATTTCCGGCGATGTCAACTCGTTATCGGGGAAAAAAACATTTTTTCTACAAGGACAACTCGTTACCGAGAGAAAAACACAAATTTGAACTCGTTAATAAGAAGAAAACATGAATTCGAACTCGTTACCAAAGAAAAAACACAAATTTCTACTCGTTATAATGGGAAAACACAAATTTCCGGCGATGTCAACTCTTTATCAGGGAAAAAAAACATTTTTTCTACAAGGACAACTCGTTACCAGAGAAAAACACAAATTTGAACTCGTTAATAAGAAGAAAACATGAATTCGAACTCGTTACCAAAGAAAAAACACAAATTTCTACTCGTTATAATGGGAAAACACAAATTTCCGGCGATGTCAACTCGTTATCAGGGAAAAAAACATTTTTTCTACAAGGACAACTCGTTACCGAGAAAAACACAAATTTGAACTCGTTAATAAGAAGAAAACATGAATTCGAACTCGTTACCAAAGAAAAAACACAAATTTCTACTCGTTATAATGGGAAAACACAAATTTCCGGCGATGTCAACTCGTTATCGGGGAAAAAAACATTTTTTCTACAAGGACAACTCGTTACGAGAGAAAAACACAAATTTGAACTCGTTAATAAGAAGAAAACATGAATTCGAACTCGTTACCAAAGAAAAAACACAAATTTCTACTCGTTATAATGGGAAAACACAAATTTCGGCGGCGATGTCAACTCGTTATCGGGGAAAAAAACATTTTTTCTACAAGGACAACTCGTTACCGAGAGAAAAACACAAATTTGAACTCGTTAATAAGAAGAAAACATGAATTCGAACTCGTTACCAAAGAAAAAACACAAATTTCTACTCGTTATAATGGGAAAACACAAATTTCCGGCGATGTGAACTCGTTATCAGGGAAAAAACTTTTTTTTCTACAAGGACAACTCGTTACGAGAAAAACACAAATTTGAACTCGTTAATAAGAAGAAAACATGAATTCGAACTCGTTACCAAAGAAAAAACACAAATTTCTACTCGTTATAATGGGAAAACACAAATTTCCGGCGATGTCAACTCGTTATCGGGGAAAAAAACATTTTTTCTACAAGGACAACTCGTTACCGAGAGAAAAACACAAATTTGAACTCGTTAATAAGAAGAAAACATGAATTCGAACTCGTTACCAAAGAAAAAACAACAAATTTCTACTCGTTATAAATGGGAAAACACAAATTTCCGGCGATGTCAACTCGTTATCGGGGAAAAAAATTTTTTTTTCTACAAGGACAACTCGTTACCGAGAGAAAACACAAATTTGAACTCGTTAATAAGAAGAAAACATGAATTCGAACTCGTTACCAAAGAAAAAACACAAATTTCTACTCGTTATAATGGGAAAACACAAATTTCCGGCGATGTCAACTCGTTATCAGGGAAAAAAACATTTTTTCTACAAGGAAAACTCGTTACCAGAGAAAAACACAAATTTGAACTCGTTAATAAGAAGAAAACATGAATTCGAACTCGTTACCAAAGAAAAAACACAAATTTCTACTCGTTATAATGGGAAAACACAAATTTCCGGCGATGTCAACTCGTTATCGGGGAAAAAAACATTTTTTCTACAAGGACAACTCGTTACCGAGAGAAAAACACAAATTTGAACTCGTTAATAAGAAGAAAACATGAATTCGAACTCGTTACCAAAGAAAAAACACAAATTTCTACTCGTTATAATGGGAAAACACAAATTTCCGGCGATGTCAACTCGTTATCGGGGAAAAAAACATTTTTTCTACAAGGACAACTCGTTACCGAGAGAAAAACACAAATTTGAACTCGTTAATAAGAAGAAAACATGAATTCGAACTCGTTACCAAAGAAAAAACACAAATTTCTACTCGTTATAATGGGAAAACACAAATTTCCGGCGATGTCAACTCGTTATCGGGGGAAAAAAAAATTTTTTCTACAAGGACAACTCGTTACCGAGAGAAAAACACAAATTTGAACTCGTTAATAAGAAGAAAACATGAATTCGAACTCGTTACCAAAGAAAAAACACAAATTTCTACTCGTTATAATGGGAAAACACAAATTTCCGGCGATGTCAACTCGTTATCGGGGAAAAAAACATTTTTTCTACAAGGACAACTCGTTACCAGATAAAAACACAAATTTGAACTCGTTAATAAGAAGAAAACATGAATTCGAACTCTTACCAAAGAAAAAACAAAATTTCTACTCGTTATAATGGGAAAACACAAATTTCCGGCGATGTCAACTCGTTATCGGGGAAAAAAACATTTTTTCTACAAGGACAACTCGTTACCGAGAGAAAACACAAATTTGAACTCGTTAATAAGAAGAAAACATGAATTCGAACTCGTTACCAAAGAAAAAACACAAATTTCTACTCGTTATAATGGGAAAACACAAATTTCCGGCGATGTCAACTCGTTATCGGGGAAAAAAACATTTTTTCTACAAGGACAACTCGTTACCGAGAGAAAAACACAAATTTGAACTCGTTAATAAGAAGAAAACATGAATTCGAACTCGTTACCAAAGAAAAAACACAAATTTCTACTCGTTATAATGGGAAAACACAAATTTCCGGCGATGTCAACTCGTTATCGGGGAAAAAAACATTTTTTCTACAAGGACAACTCGTTACCGAGAGAAAAACACAAATTTGAACTCGTTAATAAGAAGAAAACATGAATTCGAACTCGTTACCAAAGAAAAAACACAAATTTCTACTCGTTATAATGGGAAAACACAAATTTCCGGCGATGTCAACTCGTTATCAGGGAAAAAAACATTTTTTTTCTACAAGGACAACTCGTTACCTGAGAAAAACACAAATTTGAACTCGTTAATAAGAAGAAAACATGAATTCGAACTCGTTACCAAAGAAAAAACACAAATTTCTACTCGTTATAATGGGAAAACACAAATTTCCGGCGATGTCAACTCGTTATCAGGGAAAAAAACATTTTTTCTACAAGGACAACTCGTTACCTGAGAAAAACACAAATTTGAACTCGTTAATAAGAAGAAAACATGAATTCGAACTCGTTACCAAAGAAAAAACAAAAATTTCTACTCGTTATAATGGGAAAACACAAATTTCCGGCGATGTCAACTCGTTATCAGGGAAAAAAACATTTTTTCTGCAAGGACAACACGTTACCGAGAGAAAAACACAAATTTGAACTCGTTAATAAGAAGAAAACATGAATTCGAACTCGTTACCAAAGAAAAAACACAAATTTCTACTCGTTATAATGGGAAAACACAAATTTCCGGCGATGTCAACTCGTTATCAGGGAAAAAAACATTTTTTCTACAAGGACAACTCGTTACCGAGAGAAAAACACAAATTTGAACTCGTTAATAAGAAGAAAACATGAATTCGAACTCGTTACCAAAGAAAAAACACAAATTTCTACTCGTTATAATGGGAAAACACAAATTTCCGGCGATGTCAACTCGTTATCGGGGAAAAAAACATTTTTTCTACAAGGACAACTCGTTACCGAGAGAAAACACAAATTTGAACTCGTTAATAAGAAGAAAACATGAATTCGAACTCGTTACCAAAGAAAAAACACAAATTTCTACTCGTTATAATGGGAAAACACAAATTTCCGGCGATGTCAACTCGTTATCGGGGAAAAAAACATTTTTTCTACAAGGACAACTCGTTACCGAGAGAAAAACACAAATTTGAACTCGTTAATAAGAAGAAAACATGAATTCGAACTCGTTACCAAAGAAAAAACACAAAAATTTCTACTCGTTATAATGGGAAAACACAAATTTCCGGCGATGTCAACTCGTTATCAGGGAAAAAAACATTTTTTCTACAAGGACAACTCGTTACCAGAAAAACACAAATTTGAACTCGTTAATAAGAAGAAAACATGAATTCGAACTCGTTACCAAAAAAAAACACAAATTTCTACTCGTTATAATGGGAAAACACAAATTTCCGGCGATGTCAACTCGTTATCAGGGAAAAAAACATTTTTTCTACAAGGACAACTCGTTACCAGAGAAAAACACAAATTTGAACTCGTTAATAAGAAGAAAACATGAATTCGAACTCGTTACCAAAGAAAAAACACAAATTTCTACTCGTTATAATGGGAAAACACAAATTTCCGGCGATGTCAACTCGTTATCAGGGAAAAAAACATTTTTTCTACAAGGACAACTCGTTACCAGAGAAAAACACAAATTTGAACTCGTTAATAAGAAGAAAACATGAATTCGAACTCGTTACCAAAGAAAAAACACAAATTTCTACTCGTTATAATGGGAAAACACAAATTTCCGGCGATGTCAACTCGTTATCGGGGAAAAAAACATTTTTTCTACAAGGACAACTCGTTACGAGAGAAAAACACAAATTTGAACTCGTTAATAAGAAGAAAACATGAATTCGAACTCGTTACCAAAGAAAAAACACAAATTTCTACTCGTTATAATGGGAAAACACAAATTTCCGGCGATGTCAACTCGTTATCGGGGAAAAAAACATTTTTTCTACAAGGACAACTCGTTACCGAGAGAAAAACACAAATTTGAACTCGTTAATAAGAAGAAAACATGAATTCGAACTCGTTACCAAAGAAAAAACACAAATTTCTACTCGTTATAATGGGAAAACACAAATTTCCGGCGATGTCAACTCGTTATCAGGGAAAAAAAATTTTTTCTACAAGGACAACTCGTTACGAGAGAAAAACACAAATTTGAACTCGTTAATAAGAAGAAAACATGAATTCGAACTCGTTACCAAAGAAAAAACACAAATTTCTACTCGTTATAATGGGAAAACACAAATTTCCGGCGATGTCAACTCGTTATCGGGGAAAAAAACATTTTTTCTACAAGGACAACTCGTTACCGAGAGAAAAACACAAATTTGAACTCGTTAATAAGAAGAAAACATGAATTCGAACTCGTTACCAAAGAAAAAACACAAATTTCTACTCGTTATAATGGGAAAACACAAATTTCCGGCGATGTGAACTCGTTATCAGGGAAAAAAAACTTTTTTTTCTACAAGGACAACTCGTTACCGAGAGAAAAACACAAATTTGAACTCGTTAATAAGAAGAAAACATGAATTCGAACTCGTTACCAAAGAAAAAACACAAATTTCTACTCGTTATAATGGGAAAACACAAATTTCCGGCGATGTCAACTCGTTATCGGGGAAAAAAACATTTTTTCTACAAGGACAACTCGTTACCGAGAGAAAAACACAAATTTGAACTCGTTAATAAGAAGAAAACATGAATTCGAACTCGTTACCAAAGAAAAAACACAAATTTCTACTCGTTATAATGGGAAAACACAAATTTCCGGCGATGTCAACTCGTTATCGGGGAAAAAAACATTTTTCTACAAGGACAACTCGTTACCGAGAGAAAAACACAAATTTGAACTCGTTAATAAGAAGAAAACATGAATTCGAACTCGTTACCAAAGAAAAAACACAAATTTCTACTCGTTATAATGGGAAAACACAAATTTCCGGCGATGTCAACTCGTTATCGGGGAAAAAAACATTTTTTCTACAAGGACAAATCGTTACCAGAGAAAAACACAAATTTGAACTCGTTAATAAGAAGAAAACATGAATTCGAACTCGTTACCAAAGAAAAAACACAAATTTCTACTCGTTATAATGGGAAAACAAAATTTCCGGCGATGTCAACTCGTTATCAGGGAAAAAAACATTTTTTCTACAAGGACAACTCGTTACAAGAGAAAAACACAAATTTGAACTCGTTAATAAGAAGAAAACATGAATTCGAACTCGTTACCAAAGAAAAAACACAAATTTCTACTCGTTATAATGGGAAAACACAAATTTCCGGCGATGTCAACTCGTTATCAGGGAAAAAAACATTTTTTCTACAAGGACAACTCGTTACCGAGAGAAAAACACAAATTTGAACTCGTTAATAAGAAGAAAACATGAATTCGAACTCATTACCAAAGAAAAAACACAAATTTCTACTCGTTATAATGGGAAAACACAAATTTCGGGCGATGTCAACTCGTTATCAGGGAAAAAAATATTTTTTTTTCTACAAGGACAACTCGTTACCGAGAGAAAAACACAAATTTGAACTCGTTAATAAGAAGAAAACATGAATTCGAACTCGTTACCAAAGAAAAAACACAAATTTCTACTCGTTATAATGGGAAAACACAAATTTCCGGCGATGTCAACTCGTTATCGGGGAAAAAAACATTTTTTTCTACAAGGACAACTCGTTACCGAGAGAAAAACACAAATTTGAACTCGTTAATAAGAAGAAAACATGAATTCGAACTCGTTACCAAAGAAAAAACAAAATTTCTACTCGTTATAATGGGAAAACACAAATTTCCGGCGATGTCAACTCGTTATCAGGGAAAAAAACATTTTTTCTACAAGGACAACTCGTTACCGAGAGAAAAACACAAATTTGAACTCGTTAATAAGAAGAAAACATGAATTCGAACTCGTTACCAAAGAAAAAACACAAATTTCTACTCGTTATAATGGGAAAACACAAATTTCCGGCGATGTCAACTCGTTATCGGGGAAAAAAACATTTTTTCTACAAGGACAACTCGTTACCGAGAGAAAAACACAAATTTGAACTCGTTAATAAGAAGAAAACATGAATTCGAACTCGTTACCAAAGAAAAAACACAAAAATTTCTACTCGTTATAATGGGAAAACACAAATTTCCGGCGATGTCAACTCGTTATCGGGGAAAAAAACATTTTTTCTACAAGGACAACTCGTTACCGAGAGAAAAACACAAATTTGAACTCGTTAATAAGAAGAAAACATGAATTCGAACTCGTTACCAAAGAAAAAACACAAATTTCTACTCGTTATAATGGGAAAACACAAATTTCCGGCGATGTCAACTCGTTATCAGGGAAAAAAACATTTTTTCTACAAGGACAACTCGTTACTAGAGAAAAACACAAATTTGAACTCGTTAATAAGAAGAAAACATGAATTCGAACTCGTTACCAAAGAAAAAACACAAATTTCTACTCGTTATAATGGGAAAACACAAATTTCCGGCGATGTCAACTCGTTATCAGGGAAAAAAACATTTTTTTTTCTACAAGGACAACTCGTTACCGAGAGAAAAACACAAATTTGAACTCGTTAATAAGAAGAAAACATGAATTCGAACTCGTTACCAAAGAAAAAACACAAATTTCTACTCGTTATAATGGGAAAACACAAATTTCCGGCGATGTCAACTCGTTATCAGGGAAAAAAAAATTTTTTCTACAAGGACAACTCGTTACCGAGAGAAAAACACAAATTTGAACTCGTTAATAAGAAGAAAACATGAATTCGAACTCGTTACCAAAGAAAAAACACAAATTTCTACTCGTTATAATGGGAAAACACAAATTTCCGGCGATGTCAACTCGTTATCAGGGAAAAAAACATTTTTTATGCAATGACAACTCGTTACCGAGAGAAAATCACAAATTTGAACTCGTTAATAAGAAGAAAACATGAATTCGAACTCGTTACCAAAGAAAAAACACAAATTTCTACTCGTTATAATGGGAAAACACAAATTTCCGGCGATGTCAACTCGTTATCAGGGAAAAAAAAACATTTTTTCTACAAGGAAAACTCGTTACCAGAGAAAAACACAAATTTGAAACTGTTAATAAGAAGAAAACATGAATTCGAACTCGTTACCAAAGAAAAAACACAAATTTCTACTCGTTATAATGGGAAAACACAAATTTCCGGCGATGTCAACTCGTTATCAGGGAAAAAAACATTTTTTCTACAAGGACAACTCGTTACCGAGAGAAAAACACAAATTTGAACTCGTTAATAAGAAGAAAACATGAATTCGAACTCGTTACCAAAGAAAAAACACAAATTTCTACTCGTTATAATGGGAAAACACAAATTTCCGGCGATGTCAACTCGTTATCGGGGAAAAAAACATTTTTTCTACAAGGACAACTCGTTACCGAGAGAAAAACACAAATTTGAACTCGTTAATAAGAAGAAAACATGAATTCGAACTCGTTACCAAAGAAAAAACACAAATTTCTACTCGTTATAATGGGAAAACACAAATTTCCGGCGATGTCAACTCGTTATCGGGGAAAAAAACATTTTTTCTACAAGGACAACTCGTTACCGAGAAAAACACAAATTTGAACTCGTTAATAAGAAGAAAACATGAATTCGAACTCGTTACCAAAGAAAAAACACAAATTTCTACTCGTTATAATGGGAAAACACAAATTTCCGGCGATGTCAACTCGTTATCAGGGAAAAAAACATTTTTTTCTACAAGGACAACTCGTTACCGAGAGAAAAACACAAATTTGAACTCGTTAATAAGAAGAAAACATGAATTCGAACTCGTTACCAAAGAAAAAACACAAATTTCTACTCGTTATAATGGGAAAACACAAATTTCCGGCGATGTCAACTCGTTATCGGGGAAAAAAACATTTTTTCTACAAGGACAACTCGTTACCGAGAGAAAACACAAATTTGAACTCGTTAATAAGAAGAAAACATGAATTCGAACTCGTTACCAAAGAAAAAACACAAATTTCTACTCGTTATAATGGGAAAACACAAATTTCCGGCGATGTCAACTCGTTATCGGGGAAAAAAACATTTTTTCTACAAGGACAACTCGTTACCGAGAGAAAAACACAAATTTGAACTCGTTAATAAGAAGAAAACATGAATTCGAACTCGTTACCAAAGAAAAAACACAAATTTCTACTCGTTATAATGGGAAAACACAAATTTCCGGCGATGTCAACTCGTTATCGGGGAAAAAAACATTTTTTCTACAAGGACAACTCGTTACCGAGAGAAAAACACAAATTTGAACTCGTTAATAAGAAGAAAACATGAATTCGAACTCGTTACCAAAGAAAAAACACAAATTTCTACTCGTTATAATGGGAAAACACAAATTTCCGGCGATGTCAACTCGTTATCGGGGAAAAAAACATTTTTTCTACAAGGACAACTCGTTACCAGAGAAAAACACAAATTTGAACTCGTTAATAAGAAGAAAACATGAATTCGAACTCGTTACCAAAGAAAAAACACAAATTTCTACTCGTTATAATGGGAAAACACAAATTTCCGGCGATGTCAACTCGTTATCAGGGAAAAAAAACATTTTTCTACAAGGACAACTCGTTACCAGAGAAAAACACAAATTTGAACTCGTTAATAAGAAGAAAACATGAATTCGAACTCGTTACCAAAGAAAAAACACAAATTTCTACTCGTTATAATGGGAAAACACAAATTTCCGGCGATGTCAACTCGTTATCGGGGAAAAAAACATTTTTTCTACAAGGACAACTCGTTACCGAGAAAAACACAAATTTGAACTCGTTAATAAGAAGAAAACATGAATTCGAACTCGTTACCAAAGAAAAAACACAAATTTCTACTCGTTATAATGGGAAAACACAAATTTCGGGCGATGTCAACTCGTTATCGGGAAAAAAACATTTTTTCTACAAGGACAACTCGTTACGAGAGAAAAACACAAATTTGAACTCGTTAATAAGAAGAAAACATGAATTCGAACTCGTTACCAAAGAAAAAACAAAATTTCTACTCGTTATAATGGGAAAACACAAATTTCCGGCGATGTCAACTCGTTATCAGGGAAAAAAACATTTTTTCTACAAGGACAACTCGTTACCTAGAGAAAAACACAAATTTGAACTCGTTAATAAGAAGAAAACATGAATTCGAACTCGTTACCAAAGAAAAAACACAAATTTCTACTCGTTATAATGGGAAAACACAAATTTCCGGCGATGTCAACTCGTTATCGGGGAATTTTTTTTTTTTCTACAAGGACAACTCGTTACCAGAGAAAAACACAAATTTGAACTCGTTAATAAGAAGAAAACATGAATTCGAACTCGTTACCAAAGAAAAAACACAAATTTCTACTCGTTATAATGGGAAAACACAAATTTCCGGCGATGTCAACTCGTTATCAGGGAAAAAAACATTTTTTCTACAAGGACAACTCGTTACCCAGAGAAAAACACAAATTTGAACTCGTTAATAAGAAGAAAACATGAATTCGAACTCGTTACCAAAGAAAAAACACAAATTTCTACTCGTTATAATGGGAAAACACAAATTTCCGGCGATGTCAACTCGTTATCGGGGAAAAAAACATTTTTTCTACAAGGACAACTCGTTACCGAGAGAAAAACACAAATTTGAACTCGTTAATAAGAAGAAAACATGAATTCGAACTCGTTACCAAAGAAAAAACACAAATTTCTACTCGTTATAATGGGAAAACACAAATTTCCGGCGATGTCAACTCGTTATCGGGGAAAAAAACATTTTTTCTACAAGGACAACTCGTTACCGAGAGAAAAACACAAATTTGAACTCGTTAATAAGAAGAAAACATGAATTCGAACTCGTTACCAAAGAAAAAACACAAATTTCTACTCGTTATAATGGGAAAACACAAATTTCCGGCGATGTCAACTCGTTATCGGGGAAAAAAACATTTTTTCTACAAGGACAACTCGTTACGAGAGAAAAACACAAATTTGAACTCGTTAATAAGAAGAAAACATGAATTCGAACTCGTTACCAAAGAAAAAACACAAATTTCTACTCGTTATAATGGGAAAACACAAATTTCCGGCGATGTCAACTCGTTATCGGGGAAAAAAACATTTTTTCTACAAGGACAACTCGTTACCGAGAGAAAAACACAAATTTGAACTCGTTAATAAGAAGAAAACATGAATTCGAACTCGTTACCAAAGAAAAAACACAAATTTCTACTCGTTATAATGGGAAAACACAAATTTCCGGCGATGTCAACTCGTTATCGGGGAAAAAAACATTTTTTCTACAAGGACAACTCGTTACCGAGAGAAAAACACAAATTTGAACTCGTTAATAAGAAGAAAACATGAATTCGAACTCGTTACCAAAGAAAAAACACAAATTTCTACTCGTTATAATGGGAAAACACAAATTTCCGGCGATGTCAACTCGTTATCGGGGAAAAAAACATTTTTTCTACAAGGACAACTCGTTACCGAGAGAAAAACACAAATTTGAACTCGTTAATAAGAAGAAAACATGAATTCGAACTCGTTACCAAAGAAAAAACACAAATTTCTACTCGTTATAATGGGAAAACACAAATTTCCGGCGATGTCAACTCGTTATCGGGGAAAAAAACATTTTTTCTACAAGGACAACTCGTTACCGAGAGAAAAACACAAATTTGAACTCGTTAATAAGAAGAAAACATGAATTCGAACTCGTTACCAAAGAAAAAACACAAATTTCTACTCGTTATAATGGGAAAACACAAATTTCCGGCGATGTCAACTCGTTATCGGAAAAAAACATTTTTTCTACAAGGACAACACGTTACCGAGAGAGAAAATCACAAATTTGAACTCGTTAATAAGAAGAAAACATGAATTCGAACTCGTTACCAAAGAAAAAACACAAATTTCTACTCGTTATAATGGGAAAACACAAATTTCCGGCGATGTCAACTCGTTATCGGGGAAAAAAAAACATTTTTTCTACAAGGACAACTCGTTACCGAGAGAAAAACACAAATTTGAACTCGTTAATAAGAAGAAAACATGAATTCGAACTCGTTACCAAAGAAAAAACACAAATTTCTACTCGTTATAATGGGAAAACACAAATTTCCGGCGATGTCAACTCGTTATCGGGGAAAAAAACATTTTTTCTACAAGGACAACTCGTTACCGAGAGAAAAACACAAATTTGAACTCGTTAATAAGAAGAAAACATGAATTCGAACTCGTTACCAAAGAAAAAACACAAATTTCTACTCGTTATAATGGGAAAACACAAATTTCCGGCGATGTCAACTCGTTATCAGGGAAAAAAACTTTTTTTTTTCTACAAGGACAACTCGTTACCAGAGAAAAACACAAATTTGAACTCGTTAATAAGAAGAAAACATGAATTCGAACTCGTTACCAAAGAAAAAACACAAATTTCTACTCGTTATAATGGGAAAACACAAATTTCCGGCGATGTCAACTCGTTATCTGGGAAAAAAACATTTTTTCTACAAGGACAACTCGTTACCGAGAGAAAAACACAAATTTGAACTCGTTAATAAGAAGAAAACATGAATTCGAACTCGTTACCAAAGAAAAAACACAAATTTCTACTCGTTATAATGGGAAAACACAAATTTCCGGCGATGTGAACTCGTTATCGGGGAAAAAAACATTTTTTCTACAAGGACAACTCGTTACCGAGAGAAAAACACAAATTTGAACTCGTTAATAAGAAGAAAACATGAATTCGAACTCGTTACCAAAGAAAAAACACAAATTTCTACTCGTTATAATGGGAAAACACAAATTTCCGGCGATGTCAACTCGTTATCGGGGAAAAAAACATTTTTTCTACAAGGACAACTCGTTACCGAGAGAAAAACACAAATTTGAACTCGTTAATAAGAAGAAAACATGAATTCGAACTCGTTACCAAAGAAAAAACACAAATTTCTACTCGTTATAATGGGAAAACACAAATTTCCGGCGATGTCAACTCGTTATCGGGGAAAAAAACATTTTTTCTACAAGGACAACTCGTTACCGAGAGAAAACACAAATTTGAACTCGTTAATAAGAAGAAAACATGAATTCGAACTCGTTACCAAAGAAAAAACACAAATTTCTACTCGTTATAATGGGAAAACACAAATTTCCGGCGATGTCAACTCGTTATCGGGAAAAAAACATTTTTTCTACAAGGACAACTCGTTACCGAGAGAAAAACACAAATTTGAACTCGTTAATAAGAAGAAAACATGAATTCGAACTCGTTACCAAAGAAAAAACACAAATTTCTACTCGTTATAATGGGAAAACACAAATTTCCGGCGATGTCAACTCGTTATCAGGGAAAAAAACATTTTTTCTACAAGGACAACTCGTTACAAGAGAAAATCACAAATTTGAACTCGTTAATAAGAAGAAAACATGAATTCGAACTCGTTACCAAAGAAAAAACACAAATTTCTACTCGTTATAATGGGAAAACACAAATTTCCGGCGATGTCAACTCGTTATCAGGGAAAAAAACATTTTTTCTACAAGGACAACTCGTTACCGGAGAAAAACACAAATTTGAACTCGTTAATAAGAAGAAAACATGAATTCGAACTCGTTACCAAAGAAAAAACACAAATTTCTACTCGTTATAATGGGAAAACACAAATTTCCGGCGATGTCAACTCGTTATCAGGGAAAAAAACATTTTTTCTAGAAGGACAACTCGTTTCCGAGAAAAACACAAATTTGAACTCGTTAATAAGAAGAAAACATGAATTCGAACTCGTTACCAAAGAAAAAACACAAATTTCTACTCGTTATAATGGGAAAACACAAATTTCCGGCGATGTCAACTCGTTATCGGGGAAAAAAACATTTTTTCTACAAGGACAACTCGTTACCGAGAGAAAAACACAAATTTGAACTCGTTAATAAGAAGAAAACATGAATTCGAACTCGTTACCAAAGAAAAAACACAAATTTCTACTCGTTATAATGGGAAAACACAAATTTCCGGCGATGTCAACTCGTTATCGGGGAAAAAAACATTTTTTCTAAAGACAACTCGTTACCGAGAGAAAAACACAAATTTGAACTCGTTAATAAGAAGAAAACATGAATTCGAACTCGTTACCAAAGAAAAAACACAAATTTCTACTCGTTATAATGGGAAAACACAAATTTCCGGCGATGTCAACTCGTTATCGGGGAAAAAAACATTTTTTCTACAAGGACAACTCGTTACCGAGAGAAAAACACAAATTTGAACTCGTTAATAAGAAGAAAACATGAATTCGAACTCGTTACCAAAGAAAAAACAAAAATTTCTACTCGTTATAATGGGAAAACACAAATTTCCGGCGATGTCAACTCGTTATCAGGGAAAAAAACATTGTTTCTGCAAGGACAACACGTTACCAGAGAAAATCACAAATTTGAACTCGTTAATAAGAAGAAAACATGAATTCGAACTCGTTACCAAAGAAAAAACACAAATTTCTACTCGTTATAATGGGAAAACACAAATTTCCGGCGATGTCAACTCGTTATCAGGGAAAAAACATTTTTTCTACAAGGACAACTCGTTACTAGAGAAAAACACAAATTTGAACTCGTTAATAAGAAGAAAACATGAATTCGAACTCGTTACCAAAGAAAAAACAAAAATTTCTACTCGTTATAATGGGAAAACACAAATTTCCGGCGATGTCAACTCGTTATCAGGGAAAAAAACATTTTTTCTACAAGGACAACTCGTTACCGAGAAAAACACAAATTTGAACTCGTTAATAAGAAGAAAACATGAATTCGAACTCGTTACCAAAGAAAAAACACAAATTTCTACTCGTTATAATGGGAAAACACAAATTTCCGGCGATGTCAACTCGTTATCAGGGAAAAAAACATTTTTTCTACAAGGACAACTCGTTACCAGAGAAAAACACAAATTTGAACTCGTTAATAAGAAGAAAACATGAATTCGAACTCGTTACCAAAGAAAAAACACAAATTTCTACTCGTTATAATGGGAAAACACAAATTTCCGGCGATGTCAACTCGTTATCAGGGAAAAAAACATTTTTTCTACAAGGACAACACGTTACCCGAGAAAATCACAAATTTGAACTCGTTAATAAGAAGAAAACATGAATTCGAACTCGTTACCAAAGAAAAAACACAAATTTCTACTCGTTATAATGGGAAAACACAAATTTCCGGCGATGTCAACTCGTTATCAGGGAAAAAAAAACATTTTTTCTACAAGGACAACTCGTTACCAGATAAAAACACAAATTTGAACTCGTTAATAAGAAGAAAACATGAATTCGAACACGTTACCAAAGAAAAAACACAAATTTCTACTCGTTATAATGGGAAAACACAAATTTCCGGCGATGTCAACTCGTTATCAGGGAAAAAAACATTTTTTCTACAAGGACAACTCGTTACCAGAGAAAAACACAAATTTGAACTCGTTAATAAGAAGAAAACATGAATTCGAACTCGTTACCAAAGAAAAAACAAAATTTCTACTCGTTATAATGGGAAAACACAAATTTCCGGCGATGTCAACTCGTTATCGGGGAAAAAAACATTTTTTCTACAAGGACAACTCGTTACCAGAGAAAAACACAAATTTGAACTCGTTAATAAGAAGAAAACATGAATTCGAACTCGTTACCAAAGAAAAAACACAAATTTCTACTCGTTATAATGGGAAAACACAAATTTCCGGCGATGTCAACTCGTTATCAGGGAAAAAAACATTTTTTCTACAAGGACAACTCGTTACTAGAGAAAAACACAAATTTGAACTCGTTAATAAGAAGAAAACATGAATTCGAACTCGTTACCAAAGAAAAAACAAAAATTTCTACTCGTTATAATGGGAAAACACAAATTTCCGGCGATGTCAACTCGTTATCAGGGAAAAAAACATTTTTTTCTACAAGGACAACTCGTTACCAGAGAAAAACACAAATTTGAACTCGTTAATAAGAAGAAAACATGAATTCGAACTCGTTACCAAAGAAAAAACACAAATTTCTACTCGTTATAATGGGAAAACACAAATTTCCGGCGATGTCAACTCGTTATCAGGGAAAAAAAATTTTTTTCTACAAGGACAACTCGTTACCGAGAGAAAATCACAAATTTGAACTCGTTAATAAGAAGAAAACATGAATTCGAACTCGTTACCAAGAAAAAACACAAATTTCTACTCGTTATAATGGGAAAACACAAATTTCCGGCGATGTCAACTCGTTATCGGGGAAAAAAACATTTTTCTACAAGGACAACTCGTTACCGAGAGAAAAACACAAATTTGAACTCGTTAATAAGAAGAAAACATGAATTCGAACTCGTTACCAAAGAAAAAACAAAAATTTCTACTCGTTATAATGGGAAAACACAAATTTCCGGCGATGTCAACTCGTTATCAGGGAAAAAAACATTTTTTCTACAAGGACAACTCGTTACCGAGAGAAAAACACAAATTTGAACTCGTTAATAAGAAGAAAACATGAATTCGAACTCGTTACCAAAGAAAAAACACAAATTTCTACTCGTTATAATGGGAAAACACAAATTTCCGGCGATGTCAACTCGTTATCAGGGAAAAAAACATTTTTTCTACAAGGACAACTCGTTACCGAGAGAAAAACACAAATTTGAACTCGTTAATAAGAAGAAAACATGAATTCGAACTCGTTACCAAAGAAAAAACACAAATTTCTACTCGTTATAATGGGAAAACACAAATTTCCGGCGATGTCAACTCGTTATCGGGGAAAAAAACATTTTTTCTACAAGGACAACTCGTTACCGAGAGAAAAACACAAATTTGAAATCGTTAATAAGAAGAAAAAATGAATTCGAACTCGTTACCAAAGAAAAAACAAAATTTCTACTCGTTATAATGGGAAAACACAAATTTCCGGCGATGTCAACTCGTTATCAGGGAAAAAAACATTGTTTCTGCAAGGACAACACGTTACCAGAGAAAATCACAAATTTGAACTCGTTAATAAGAAGAAAACATGAATTCGAACTCGTTACCAAAGAAAAAACACACAAATTTCTACTCGTTATAATGGGAAAACACAAATTTCCGGCGATGTCAACTCGTTATCAGGGAAAAAAACATTTTTTCTACAAGGACAACTCGTTACCAGAGAAAAACACAAATTTGAACTCGTTAATAAGAAGAAAACATGAATTCGAACTCGTTACCAAAGAAAAAACACAAATTTCTACTCGTTATAATGGGAAAACACAAATTTCCGGCGATGTCAACTCGTTATCAGGGAAAAAAACATTTTTTCTACAAGGACAACTCGTTACTAGAAAAACACAAATTTGAACTCGTTAATAAGAAGAAAACATGAATTCGAACTCGTTACCAAAGAAAAAACAAAAATTTCTACTCGTTATAATGGGAAAACACAAATTTCCGGCGATGTCAACTCGTTATCAGGGAAATTTTTTTTTTCTACAAGGACAACTCGTTACCAGAGAAAAACACAAATTTGAACTCGTTAATAAGAAGAAAACATGAATTCGAACTCGTTACCAAAGAAAAAACACAAATTTCTACTCGTTATAATGGGAAAACACAAATTTCCGGCGATGTCAACTCGTTATCAGGGAAAAAAACATTTTTTTCTACAAGGACAACTCGTTACCGAGAGAAAAACACAAATTTGAACTCGTTAATAAGAAGAAAACATGAATTCGAACTCGTTACCAAAGAAAAAACAAAATTTCTACTCGTTATAATGGGAAAACACAAATTTCCGGCGATGTCAACTCGTTATCAGGGAAAAAAACATTTTTTTCTACAAGGACAACTCGTTACCAGAGAAAAACACAAATTTGAACTCGTTAATAAGAAGAAAACATGAATTCGAACTCGTTACCAAAGAAAAAACAAAAATTTCTACTCGTTATAATGGGAAAACACAAATTTCCGGCGATGTCAACTCGTTATCGGGGAAAAAAACATTTTTTCTACAAGGACAACTCGTTACCGAGAGAAAAACACAAATTTGAACTCGTTAATAAGAAGAAAACATGAATTCGAACTCGTTACCAAAGAAAAAACAAAAATTTCTACTCGTTATAATGGGAAAACACAAATTTCCGGCGATGTCAACTCGTTATCAGGGAAAAAAACATTTTTTCTGCAAGGACAACACGTTACCAGAGAAAATCACAAATTTGAACTCGTTAATAAGAAGAAAACATGAATTCGAACTCGTTACCAAAGAAAAAACACAAATTTCTACTCGTTATAATGGGAAAACACAAATTTCCGGCGATGTCAACTCGTTATCAGGGAAAAAAACATTTTTTCTACAAGGACAACTCGTTACTAGAGAAAAACACAAATTTGAACTCGTTAATAAGAAGAAAACATGAATTCGAACTCGTTACCAAAGAAAAAACAAAAATTTCTACTCGTTATAATGGGAAAACACAAATTTCCGGCGATGTCAACTCGTTATCAGGGAAAAAAACTTTTTTTTCTACAAGGACAACTCGTTACCAGAGAAAAACACAAATTTGAACTCGTTAATAAGAAGAAAACATGAATTCGAACTCGTTACCAAAGAAAAAACACAAATTTCTACTCGTTATAATGGGAAAACACAAATTTCCGGCGATGTCAACTCGTTATCAGGGAAAAAAACATTTTTTCTACAAGGACAACTCGTTACCGAGAGAAAAACACAAATTTGAACTCGTTAATAAGAAGAAAACATGAATTCGAACTCGTTACCAAAGAAAAAACAAAAATTTCTACTCGTTATAATGGGAAAACACAAATTTCCGGCGATGTCAACTCGTTATCAGGGAAAAAAACATTTTTTCTACAAGGACAACACGTTACCAGAGAAAATCACAAATTTGAACTCGTTAATAAGAAGAAAACATGAATTCGAACTCGTTACCAAAGAAAAAACACAAATTTCTACTCGTTATAATGGGAAAACACAAATTTCCGGCGATGTCAACTCGTTATCAGGGAAAAAAAACATTTTTTCTACAAGGAAAACTCGTTACCAGAGAAAAAACAAATTTGAACTCGTTAATAAGAAGAAAACATGAATTCGAACTCGTTACCAAAGAAAAAACACAAATTTCTACTCGTTATAATGGGAAAACACAAATTTCCGGCGATGTCAACTCGTTATCAGGGAAAAAAACATTTTTTCTACAAGGACAACTCGTTACCAGAGAAAAACACAAATTTGAACTCGTTAATAAGAAGAAAACATGAATTCGAACTCGTTACCAAAGAAAAAACAAAATTTCTACTCGTTATAATGGGAAAACACAAATTTCCGGCGATGTCAACTCGTTATCGGGGAAAAAAACATTTTTTTACAAGGACAACTCGTTACCGAGAGAAAATCACAAATTTGAACTCGTTAATAAGAAGAAAACATGAATTCGAACTCGTTACCAAAGAAAAAACACAAATTTCTACTCGTTATAATGGGAAAACACAAATTTCCGGCGATGTCAACTCGTTATCAGGGAAAAAAACATTTTTTCTACAAGGACAACTCGTTACTAGAGAAAAACACAAATTTGAACTCGTTAATAAGAAGAAAACATGAATTCGAACTCGTTACCAAAGAAAAAACACAAATTTCTACTCGTTATAATGGGAAAACACAAATTTCCGGCGATGTCAACTCGTTATCAGGGAAAAAAATTTTTTTTTTCTACAAGGACAACACGTTACCAGAGAAAAACACAAATTTGAACTCGTTAATAAGAAGAAAACATGAATTCGAACTCGTTACCAAAGAAAAAACACAAATTTCTACTCGTTATAATGGGAAAACACAAATTTCCGGCGATGTCAACTCGTTATCCGGGAAAAAAACATTTTTTTCTACAAGGACAACTCGTTACCGAGAGAAAAACACAAATTTGAACTCGTTAATAAGAAGAAAACATGAATTCGAACTCGTTACCAAAGAAAAAACACAAATTTCTACTCGTTATAATGGGAAAACACAAATTTCCGGCGATGTCAACTCGTTATCAGGGAAAAAAACATTTTTTCTACAAGGACAACTCGTTACCAGAGAAAAACACAAATTTGAACTCGTTAATAAGAAGAAAACATGAATTCGAACTCGTTACCAAAGAAAAAAACACAAATTTCTACTCGTTATAATGGGAAAACACAAATTTCCGGCGATGTCAACTCGTTATCAGGGAAAAAAACTTTTTTCTACAAGGACAACTCGTTACTAGAGAAAAACACAAATTTGAACTCGTTAATAAGAAGAAAACATGAATTCGAACTCGTTACCAAAGAAAAAACACAAATTTCTACTCGTTATAATGGGAAAACACAAATTTCCGGCGATGTCAACTCGTTATCAGGGAAAAAAACATTTTTTCTACAAGGACAACTCGTTACCGAGAGAAAAACACAAATTTGAACTCGTTAATAAGAAGAAAACATGAATTCGAACTCGTTACCAAAGAAAAAACAAAATTTCTACTCGTTATAATGGGAAAACACAAATTTCCGGCGATGTCAACTCGTTATCGGGGAAAAAAACATTTTTTCTACAAGGACAACTCGTTACCGAGAGAAAATCACAAATTTGAACTCGTTAATAAGAAGAAAACATGAATTCGAACTCGTTACCAAAGAAAAAACACAAATTTCTACTCGTTATAATGGGAAAACACAAATTTCCGGCGATGTCAACTCGTTATCAGGGAAAAAAACATTTTTTCTACAAGGACAACTTGTTACTAGAGAAAAACACAAATTTGAACTCGTTAATAAGAAGAAAACATGAATTCGAACTCGTTACCAAAGAAAAAACACAAATTTCTACTCGTTATAATGGGAAAACACAAATTTCCGGCGATGTCAACTCGTTATCAGGGAAAAAAACAATTTTTCTACAAGGACAACTCGTTACCAGAGAAAAACACAAATTTGAACTCGTTAATAAGAAGAAAACATGAATTCGAACTCGTTACCAAAGAAAAAACAAAATTTATACTCGTTATAATGGGAAAACACAAATTTCCGGCGATGTCAACTCGTTATGGGGAAAAAAAACATTTTTCTCGCAAGGACAACACGTTACCGAGAGAAAATCACAAATTTGAACTCGTTAATAAGAAGAAAACATGAATTCGAACTCGTTACCAAAGAAAAAACACAAATTTCTACTCGTTATAATGGGAAAACACAAATTTCCGGCGATGTCAACTCGTTATCGGGGAAAAAAACATTTTTTCTACAAGGACAACTCGTTACCGAGAGAAAAACACAAATTTGAACTCGTTAATAAGAAGAAAACATGAATTCGAACTCGTTACCAAAGAAAAAACACAAATTTCTACTCGTTATAATGGGAAAACACAAATTTCCGGCGATGTCAACTCGTTATCAGGGAAAAAAACATTTTTTCTACAAGGACAACTCGTTACCAGAGAAAACACAAATTTGAACTCGTTAATAAGAAGAAAACATGAATTCGAACTCGTTACCAAAGAAAAAACAAAAATTTCTACTCGTTATATTGGGAAAACACAAATTTCCGGCGATGTCAACTCGTTATCAGGGAAAAAAACATTTTTTCTACAAGGACAACTCGTTACCGAGAGAAAAATCACAAATTTGAACTCGTTAATAAGAAGAAAACATGAATTCGAACTCGTTACCAAAGAAAAAACACAAATTTCTACTCGTTATAATGGGAAAACACAAATTTCCGGCGATGTCAACTCGTTATCAGGGAAAAAAACATTTTTTTCTACAAGGACAACTCGTTACCGAGAGAAAAACACAAATTTGAACTCGTTAATAAGAAGAAAACATGAATTCGAACTCGTTACCAAAGAAAAAACACAAATTTCTACTCGTTATAATGGGAAAACACAAATTTCCGGCGATGTCAACTCGTTATCGGGGAAAAAAACATTTTTTCTACAAGGACAACTCGTTACCGAGAGAAAAACACAAATTTGAACTCGTTAATAAGAAGAAAACATGAATTCGAACTCGTTACCAAAGAAAAAACAAAAATTTCTACTCGTTATAATGGGAAAACACAAATTTCCGGCGATGTCAACTCGTTATCAGGGAAAAAAACATTTTTTCTACAAGGACAACTCGTTACCGAGAGAAAAACACAAATTTGAACTCGTTAATAAGAAGAAAACATGAATTCGAACTCGTTACCAAAGAAAAAACAAAAATTTCTACTCGTTATAATGGGAAAACACAAATTTCCGGCGATGTCAACTCGTTATCAGGGAAAAAAACATTTTTTCTACAAGGACAACTCGTTACCGAGAGAAAAACACAAATTTGAACTCGTTAATAAGAAGAAAACATGAATTCGAACTCGTTACCAAAGAAAAAACACAAATTTCTACTCGTTATAATGGGAAAACACAAATTTCCGGCGATGTCAACTCGTTATCGGGGAAAAAAACATTTTTTCTACAAGGACAACTCGTTACCGAGAGAAAAACACAAATTTGAACTCGTTAATAAGAAGAAAACATGAATTCGAACTCGTTACCAAAGAAAAAACAAAATTTCTACTCGTTATAATGGGAAAACACAAATTTCCGGCGATGTCAACTCGTTATCGGGGAAAAAAACTTTTTTTTTTCTACAAGGACAACTCGTTACCGAGAGAAAAATCACAAATTTGAACTCGTTAATAAGAAGAAAACATGAATTCGAACTCGTTACCAAAGAAAAAACACAAATTTCTACTCGTTATAATGGGAAAACACAAATTTCCGGCGATGTCAACTCGTTATCAGGGAAAAAAACATTTTTTCTACAAGGACAAATCGTTACCAGAGAAAAACACAAATTTGAACTCATTAATAAGAAGAAAACATGAATTCGAACTCGTTACCAAAGAAAAAAACAAAAATTTCTACTCGTTATAATGGGAAAACACAAATTTCCGGCGATGTCAACTCGTTATCGGGGAAAAAAACATTTTTTCTCGCAAGGACAACTCGTTACCGAGAGAAAAACACAAATTTGAACTCGTTAATAAGAAGAAAACATGAATTCGAACTCGTTACCAAAGAAAAAACACAAATTTCTACTCGTTATAATGGGAAAACACAAATTTCCGGCGATGTCAACTCGTTATCAGGGAAAAAAACATTTTTTCTACAAGGACAACTCGTTACCAGAGAAAAACACAAATTTGAACTCGTTAATAAGAAGAAAACATGAATTTGAACTCGTTACCAAAGAAAAAACACAAATTTCTACTCGTTATAATGGGAAAACACAAATTTCCGGCGATGTCAACTCGTTATCAGGGAAAAAAACATTTTTTCTACAAGGACAACTCGTTACCAGAGAAAAACACAAATTTGAACTCGTTAATAAGAAGAAAACATGAATTCGAACTCGTTACCAAAGAAAAAACAAAAATTTCTACTCGTTATAATGGGAAAACACAAATTTCCGGCGATGTCAACTCGTTATCAGGGAAAAAAAAATTTTTTCTACGCAAGGACAACTCGTTACCGAGAGAAAACACAAATTTGAACTCGTTAATAAGAAGAAAACATAAGATTCGAACTCGTTACCAAAGAAAAAACACAAATTTCTACTCGTTATAATGGGAAAACACAAATTTCCGGCGATGTCAACTCGTTATCAGGGAAAAAAACATTTTTTCTACAAGGACAACTCGTTACTAGAGAAAAACACAAATTTGAACTCGTTAATAAGAAGAAAACATGAATTCGAACTCGTTACCAAAGAAAAAACAAAAATTTCTACTCGTTATAATGGGAAAACACAAATTTCCGGCGATGTGAACTCGTTATCAGGGAAAAAAACTTTTTTTTTTCTACAAGGACAACACGTTACCGAGAAAAATCACAAATTTGAACTCGTTAATAAGAAGAAAACATGAATTCGAACTCGTTACCAAACAAAAAAACACAAATTTCTACTCGTTATAATGGGAAAACACAAATTTCCGGCGATGTCAACTCGTTATCAAGGAAAAAAACATTTTTTTCTACAAGGAAACTCGTTACCAGAGAAAAACACAAATTTGAACTCGTTAATAAGAAGAAAACATGAATTCGAACTCGTTACCAAAGAAAAAACACAAATTTCTACTCGTTATAATGGGAAAACACAAATTTCCGGCGATGTCAACTCGTTATCAGGGAAAAAAACATTTTTTCTACAAGGACAACTCGTTACCAGAGAAAAACACAAATCAGAAAAATTAGAAGAAGAAAACATGAATTCGAACTCGTTACCAAAGAAAAAACAAAAATTTCTACACGTTATAATGGGAAAACACAAATTTCCGGCGATGTCAACTCGTTATCAGGGAAAAAAACATTTTTTCTACAAGGACAACTCGTTAGCCAGAGAAAAACACAAATTTGAACTCGTTAATAAGAAGAAAACATGAATTTGAACTCGTTACCAAAGAAAAAACAAAAATTTCTACTCGTTATAATGGGAAAACACAAATTTCCGGCGATGTCAACTCGTTATCAGGGAAAAAAACAATTTTTCTACAAGGACAACTCGTTACCAGAGAAAAACACAAATTTGAACTCGTTAATAAGAAGAAAACATGAATTCGAACTCGTTACCAAAGAAAAAAACAAAATTTCTACTCGTTATAATGGGAAAACACAAATTTCCGGCGATGTCAACTCGTTATCAGGGAAAAAAACATTTTTCTGCAAGGACAACACGTTACCAGAGAAAATCACAAATTTGAACTCGTTAATAAGAAGAAAACATGAATTCGAACTCGTTACCAAAGAAAAAACACAAATTTCTACTCGTTATAATGGGAAAACACAAATTTCCGGCGATGTCAACTCGTTATCAGGGAAAAAAACATTTTTTCTACAAGGACAACTCATTACCAGAGAAAAACACAAATTTGAACTCGTTAATAAGAAGAAAACATGAATTCGAACTCGTTACCAAAGAAAAAACAAAAATTTCTACTCGTTATAATGGGAAAACACAAATTTCCGGCGATGTCAACTCGTTATCAGGGAAAAAAACATTTTTTCTGCAAGGACAACACGTTACCAAGAGAAAATCACAAATTTGAACTCATTAATAAGAAGAAAACATGAATTCGAACTCGTTACCAAAGAAAAAACACAAATTTCTACTCGTTATAATGGGAAAACACAAATTTCCGGCGATGTCAACTCGTTATCAGGGAAAAAAACATTTTTTCTACAAGGACAACTCGTTACTAGAGATATACACAAATTTGAACTCGTTAATAAGAAGAAATCATGAATTCGAACTCGTTACCAAAGAAAAAACAAAAAATTATTCTCGTTATAATGGGAAAACACAAATTTCCGGCGATGTCAACTCGTTATCAGGGAAAAAAATTTTTTTCTACAAGGACAACACGTTACCAGAAAAAATCACAAATTTGAACTCGTTAATAAGAAGAAAACAGGAATTCGAACTCGTTACCAAAGAAAAAACCAAAATTTCTACTCGTTATAATGGGAAAACACAAATTCCTAGCGATGTCAACTCGTTATCTAGGAAAAAAACATTTTTTCTACAAGGACAACTCGTTACCAGAGAAAATCACAAATTTGAACTCGTTAATAAGAAGAAAACATGAATTCGAACTCGCCAAACAAAAACCACAAATTTCTACTCGTTATAATGGGAAAACACAAATTTCCGGCGATGTCAACTCGTTATCAGGGAAAAAAACATTTTTTCTACAAAGAAAACACGTTACCAGAGAAAAACACAAATTTGAACTCGTTAATAAGAAGAAAACATGAATTCGAACTCGTTACCAAAGAAAAAACACAAATTTCTACTCGTTATAATGGGAAAACACAAATTTCCGGCGATGTCAACTCGTTATCCGGGAAAAAAACATTTTTTCTACAAGGACAACTCGTTACCAGAGAAAAACACAAATTTGAAATCGTTAATAAGAAGAAAAAATGAATTCGAACTCGTTACCAAAGGAAAAACAAAAATTTCTACACGTTATAATGGGAAAACACAAATTTCCGGCGATGTCAACTCGTTATCGGGAAAAAAACTTTTTTTCTACAAGGACAACTCGTTAGCAGAGAAAAACACAAATTTGAAATCGTTAATAAGAAGAAAAAATGAATTCGAACTCGTTACCAAAGAAAAAACAAAAATTTCTACTCGTTGTAATGGGAAAACACAAATTTCCGGCGATGTCAACTCGTTATCCAGGAAAAAAACAATTTTTCTACAAGGACAACTCGTTACCAGAGAAAAACACAAATTTGAAATCGTTAATAAGAAGAAAAAATGAATTCGAACTCGTTACCAAAGAAAAAACAAAATTTCTACTCGTTATAATGGGAAAACACAAATTTCCGGCGATGTCAACTCGTTATCAGGGAAAAAAACATTTTTTTTCAAGGACAACACGTTACCCAGAGAAAATCACAAATTTGAACTCGTTAATAAGAAGAAAACATGAATTCGAACTCGTTACCAAAGAATGGGAAAACACAAATTTCCGGCGATGTCAACTCGTTATCAGGGAAAAAAACATTTTTTCTACAAGGACAACTCATTACCAGAGAAAAACACAAATTTGAACTCATTAATAAGAAGAAAACATGAATTCTAACTCGTTACCAAAGAAAAAACAAAATTTCTACTCGTTATAATGGGAAAACACAAATTTCCGGCGATGTCAACTCGTTATCAGGGAAAAAAACATTTTTTCTGCAAGGAGAACACGTTACCAGAGAAAATCACAAATTTGAACTCATTAATAAGAAGAAAACAAGAATTCGAACTCGTTACCAAAGAAAAAATACAAATTTCTACTCGTTATAATGGGAAAACACAAATTTCCGGCGATGTCAACTCGTTATCAGGGAAAAAAACATTTTTTCTACAAGGACAACTCGTTACTAGAGATATACACAAATTTGAACTCGTTAATAAGAAGAAATCATGAATTCGAACTCGTTACCAAAGAAAAACAAAAATTATTCTCGTTATAATGGGAAAACACAAATTTCCGGCGATGTCTACTCGTTATCGGGGAAAAAACTTTTTTTTTTCGCAAGGACAACACGTTACCAGAAAAAATCACAAATTTGAACTCGTTAATAAGAAGAAAACATGAATTCGAACTCGTTACCAAAGAAAAAACAAAAATTTCTACACGTTATAATGGGAAAACACAAATTTCCGGCGATGTCAACTCGTTATCCAGGAAAAAAACATTTTTTCTACAAGGACAACTCGTTACCAGAGAAAAAAACAAATTTGAAATCGTTAATAAGAAGAAAAAATGAATTCGAACTCGTTACCAAAGAAAAAACAAAAATTTCTACACGTTATAAGGGGAAAACACAAATTTCCGGCGATGTCAACTCGTTATCCAGGAAAAAAACATTTTTTCTACAAGGACAACTCGTTACCAGAGTAAAACACAAATTTGAAATCGTTAATAAGAAGAAAAAATGAATTCGAACTCGTTACCAAAGAAAAAACAAAAATTTCTACTCGTTGTAATGGGAAAACACAAATTTCCGGCGATGTCAACTCGTTATCAGGGAAAAAACATTTTTTCTACAAGGACAACTCGTTACCAGAGAAAAACACAAATTTGAAAACGTTAATAAGAAGAAAAAATGAATTCGAACTCGTTACCAAAGAAAAAAAAAATTTCTACTCGTTATAATGGGAAAACACAAATTTCCGGCGATGTCAACTCGTTATCAGGGAAAAAAACATTTTTTTCGCAAGGACAACACGTTACCCAGAGAAAATCACAAATTTGAACTCGTTAATAAGAAGAAAACATGAATTCGAACTCGTTACCAAAGAAAAAACACAAATTTCTACTCGTTATAATGGGAAAACACAAATTTCCGGCGATGTCAACTCGTTATCAGGGAAAAAACATTTTTTCTACAAGGACAACTCGTTACTAGAGAAATACACAAATTTGAACTCGTTAATAAGAAGAAATCATGAATTCGAACTCTTTACCAAAGAAAAAACAAAAAATTATTCTCGTTATAATGGGAAAACACAAATTTCCGGCGATGTCTACTCGTTATCAGGGAAAAAAACTTTTTTTTCAGCAAGGACAACCCGTTA
The DNA here is from genome assembly GCA_036785695.1 of Gentiana straminea. Classification (NCBI taxonomy): domain Eukaryota; kingdom Viridiplantae; phylum Streptophyta; class Magnoliopsida; order Gentianales; family Gentianaceae; genus Gentiana; species Gentiana straminea. Next base: position 3,884,218 of record JAVUPR010000366.1, read on the forward strand.
CCAAGAAAAATCACAAATTTGAACTCGTTAATAAGAAGAAAACATAAATTCGAACTCTTTACCAAAGAAAAAACACAATTTGCTACTCGTTATAATGGGAAAACACAAATTCCTGGCGATGTCAACTCGTTATCCTGGAAAAAAACATTTTTTCTACAAGGACAACTCGTTACCAGAGAAAAACACAAATTTGAACTCGTTAATAAGAAGAAAACATGAATTCGAACTCGTTACCAAAGAAAAAACAAAAATTTCTACTCGTTATAATAGGGAAACACAAATTTCCGGTGATGTCAACTCGTTATCAGGGAAAAAAACATTTTTTCTGCAAGGACAACACGTTACCAGAGAAAATCACAAATTTGAACTCGTTAATAAGAAGAAAACATGAATTCAAACTCGTTACCAAAGAAAAAAGTCAATTTTCTACTCGTTATAATGGGAAAACACAAATTTCCGGCGATGTCAACTCGTTATCAGGGAAAAAAAAACATTTTTTCTACAAGGAAAACTCGTTACCAGAGAAAAAAAATTGAACTCGTTAATAAGAAGAAAACATGAATTCGAACTCGTTACCAAAGAAAAAACACAAATTTCCGGCGATGTCAACTCGTTATCAGGGAAAAAACATTTTTTCTACGAAGACAACTCATTACCAGAGAAAAACACAAATTTGAACTCATTAATAAGAAGAAAACATGAATTCGAACACGTTACCAAAGAAAAAACAAAAATTTCTACTTGTTATTTTTTTCTTCAAGGACAACTCGTTACCAGAGAAAAACACGAATTTGAACTCGTTATAATGAAGAAAACATGAATTCGAACTCGATACCAAAGATAAAACACAAATTTCTACTCGTTATAAAGGTAAAACACAAATTTCCGGCGATGTCCACTCGTTATCAGAGAAAAAACCTTTTTTTCTTCAAGGACAACCCGTTACCAGAGAAAAACACGAATTTGAACTCGTTAATATGAAGAAAACATGAATTCGAACTCGTTACCAAAGATAAAACACAAGTTTCTACTCGTTATAAAGGTAAAACACAAATTTCCGGCGATGTCCACTCGTTATCGGAGAAAAAACCATTTTTTCAGCAAGGACAACTCGTTACCAGAGAAAAACACGAATTTGAACTCGTTAATATGAAGAAAACATGAATTCGAACTCGTTACCAAAGATAAAACACAAATTTCTACTCGTTATAAAGGGAAAACACAAATTTCCGGCGATGTCAACTCGTTATCAGAGAAAAAACGATTTTTTCAGCAAGGACAACACGTTACCGGAGAAAAACACAAATTGAACTCGTTAATATGAAGAAAACATGAATTCGAACTCCTTACCAAAGATAATACACAAATTTCCACTCGTTATAAAGGGAAAACACAAATTTCCGGCGATGTCAACTCATTATCGGGAAAAAACCTATTTTTCTTCAAGGACAACTCGTTACACGTGAAAAACACGAATTTGAACTCGTTAATATGAAGAAAACATGAATTCGAACTCGTTACCAAAGATAAAACACAAATTTCTACTCGTTATAAAGGGAAAACACAAATTTCCGGCGATGTCCACTCGTTATCGGAGAGAAAAAACCTTTTTTTCTTCAAGGACAACTCGTTACCAGAGAAAAACACGAATTTGAACTCGTTAATATGAAGAAAACATGAATTCGAACTCGTTACCAAAGATAAAACACAAATTTCTACTCGTTATAAAGGTAAAACACAAATTTCCGGCGATGTCCGCTCGTTATCAGAGAAAAAAACTTTTTTTTTCTTCAAGGACAACTCGTTACCAGAGAAAAACACGAATTTGAACTCGTTATAATGAAGAAAACATGAATTCGAACTCGTTACCAAAGATAAAACACAAATTTCTACTCGTTATAAAGGTAAAACACAAATTTCCGGCGATGTCCACTCGTTATCAGAGAAAAAACCTTTTTTTCTTCAAGGACAACTCGTTACCAGAGAAACACACGAATTTGAACTCGTTAATATGAAGAAAACATGAATTCGAACTCGTTACCAAAGATAAAACACAAGTTTCTACTCGTTATAAAGGTAAAACACAAATTTCCGGCGATGTCCACTCGTTATCAGAGAAAAAACCATTTTTTCAGCAAGGACAACTCGTTACCAGAGAAAAACACGAATTTGAACTCGTTAATATGAAGAAAACATGAATTCGAACTCGTTACCAAAGATAAAACACAAATTTCTACTCGTTATAAAGGGAAAACACAAATTTCCGGCGATGTCAACTCGTTATCAGAGAAAAAACGATTTTTTCAGCAAGGACAACTCATTACCGGAGAAAAACACAAATCTGAACTCGTTAATATGAAGAAAACATGAATTCGAACTCGTTACCAAAGATAAAACACAAATTTCCACTCGTTATAAAGGGAAAACACAAATTTCCGGCGATGTCAACTCGTTATCGGGAAAAAACCTTTTTTTCTTCAAGGACAACTCGTTACCTGTGAAAAACACGAATTTGAACTCGTTAATATGAAGAAAACATGAATTCGAACTCGTTACCAAAGATAAAACACAAATTTCTACTCGTTATAAAGGGAAAACACAAATTTCCGGCCATGTCCACTCGTTATCGAGAAAAAACCTTTTTTTCTTCAAGGACAACTCGTTACCAGAGAAAAACATGAATTTGAACTCGTTAATATGAAGAAAACATGAATTCGAACTCGTTACCAAAGATAAAACACAAATTTCTACTCGTTATAAAGGGAAAACAAAAATTTCCGGCGATGTCCACTCGTTATCAGAGAAAAAACCTTTTTTTCTTCAAGGACAACTCGTTACCGAGAGAAAAACACGAATTTGAAGTCGTTAATATGAAGAAAACATGAATTCGAACTCGTTACCAAAGATAAAACACAAATTTCTACTCGTTATAAAGGGAAAACACAAATTTCCGGCGATGTCCACTCGTTATCGAGAAAAAACCTTTTTTTCTTCAAGGACAACTCGTTACCGAGAGAAAAACACGAATTTGAACTCGTTAATATGAAGAAAACATGAATTCGAACTCGTTACCAAAGATAAAACACAAATTTCTACTCGTTATAAAGGGAAAACACAAATTTCCGGCGATGTCCACTCGTTATCAGAGAAAAAACCTTTTTTTCTTCAAGGACAACTCGTTACCAGAGAAAAACACGAATTTGAACTCGTTAATATGAAGAAAACATGAATTCGAACTCGTTACCAAAGATAAAACACAAATTTCTACTCTTTATAAAGGGAAAACACAAATTTCCGGCGATGTCCACTCGTTATCCGAGAAAAAACCTTTTTTTTTTCAAGGAGAACTCGTTACCAGCGAAAAACACGAAATTTGAACTCGTTAATATGAAGAAAACATGAATTCGAACTCGTTACCAAAGATAAAACACAAATTTCTACTCGTTATAAAGGTAAAACACAAATTTCCGGCGATGTCCACTCGTTATCAGAGAAAAAACCTTTTTTTCTTCAAGGACAACCCGTTACCAGAGAAAAACACGAATTTGAACTCGTTAATATGAAGAAAACATGAATTCGAACTCGTTACCAAAGATAAAACACAAGTTTCTACTCGTTATAAAGGTAAAACACAAATTTCCGGCGATGTCCACTCGTTATCGGAGAAAAACCATTTTTTCAGCAAGGACAACTCGTTACCAGAGAAAAACACGAATTTGAACTCGTTAATATGAAGAAAACATGAATTCGAACTCGTTACCAAAGATAAAACACAAATTTCTACTCGTTATAAAGGGAAAACACAAATTTCCGGCGATGTCAACTCGTTATCAGAGAAAAAACGATTTTTTCAGCAAGGACAACACGTTACCGGAGAAAAACACAAATCTGAACTCGTTAATATGAAGAAAACATGAATTCGAACTCCTTACCAAAGATAATACACAAATTTCCACTCGTTATAAAGGGAAAACACAAATTTCCGGCGATGTCAACTCATTATCAGGGAAAAAACCTATTTTTCTTCAAGGACAACTCGTTACCTGTGAAAAACACGAATTTGAACTCGTTAATATGAAGAAAACATGAATTCGAACTCGTTACCAAAGATAAAACACAAATTTCTACTCGTTATAAAGGGAAAACACAAATTTCCGGCGATGTCCACTCGTTATCAGAGAAAAAACCTTTTTTTCTTCAAGGACAACTCGTTACCAGAGAAAAACACGAATTTGAACTCGTTAATATGAAGAAAACATGAATTCGAACTCGTAACGAAAGAAAAAACACAAATTTCTACTCGTTATAAAGGGAAAACACAAATTTCCGGCGATGTCCACTCGTTATCAGAGAAAAAACCTTTTTTTCTTCAAGGACAACTCGTTACCAGAGAAAAACACGAATTTGAACTCGTTAATATGAAGAAAACATGAATTCGAACTCGTTACCAAAGATAAAACACAAATTTCCACTCGTTATAAAGGGAAAACACAAATTTCCGGCGATGTCCACTCGTTATCCGAGAAAAAACCTTTTTTTCTTCAAGGACAACTCGTTACCAGCGAAAAACATGAAATTTGAACTCGTTAATATGAAGAAAACATGAATTCGAACTCGTTACCAAAGATAAAACACAAATTTCTACTCGTTATAAAGGGAAAACACAAATTTCCGGCGATGTCCACTCGTTATCAGGGAAAAAACCTTTTTTTCTTCAAGGACAACTCGTTACCAGAGAGAAAAAACGAATTTGAACTCGTTAATATGAAGAAAACATGAATTTGAACTCGTTACCAAAGATAAAACACAAATTTCTACTCGTTATAAAGGGAAAACACAAATTTCCGGCGATGTCCACTCGTTATCCGAGAAAAAACCTTTTTTTCTTCAAGGGCAACTCGTTACCAGCGAAAAACACGAAATTTGAACTCGTTAATATGAAGAAAACATGAATTCGAACTCGTTACCAAAGATAAAACACAAATTTCTACTCGTTATAAAGGGAAAACACAAATTTCCGGCGATGTCCACTCGTTATCAGAGAAAAAACCTTTTTTTGTTCAAGGACAACTCGTTACCAGAGAAAAACACGAATTTGAACTTGTTAATATGAAGAAAACATGAATTCGAACTCGTTACCAAAGATAAAACACAAATTTCAACTCGTTATAAAGGGAAAACACAAATTTCCGGCGATGTCCACTCGTTATCAGAGAAAAATCCTTTTTTCTTCAAGGACAACTCGTTACCGAGAGATAAACACGAATTTGAACTCGTTAATATGAAGAAAACATGAATTCGAACTCGTTACCAAAGATAAAACACAAATTTCTACTCGTTATAAAGGAAAACACAAATTTCCGGCGATGTCCACTCGTTATCGAGAAAAAACCTTTTTTTATTCAAGGACAACTCGTTACCAGAGAAAAACATGAATTTGAACTCGTTAATATGAAGAAAACATGAATTCGAACTCGTTACCAAAGATAAAACACAAATTTCTACTCGTTATAAAGGGAAAACACAAATTTCCGGCGATGTCCACTCGTTATCCAAGAAAAAACCTTTTTTTCTTCAAGGACAACTCGTTACC